>CAKAOJ020000016.1:1580000-2017500 GCA_916701645.2 Sebastolobus alascanus | reverse complement strand
TTCTCCTCACAAACTGCCTCCTCACTGAGCTCCAACGTGAACCTCAAGGTGGGTGAAGACTGAGCGGTCCACCTGACTACAACTCACTGCAGCGAGGCCTCGCTGGAGGACGCAGCTTTGTGAGTCATTCTGAGAGAACACAGGCTACAAGGTTGGTGCCAGAGTGTTCCCACTTCCCAGAAAAGTGCAGCCATGTCCCGCTCAGGGTATTTCTCTAAACACATCGCCCTGGGAGCACATGTCTGGGATGAGTCACTCCTCGGGAGGTATCCCCCCATGACAGGCTTCGGAGAGTCGAAAATGGCATTTACGCCTGAGGACTGATTGATATCGCCCTCTCCAAGTTTAGAAACCTGACCTTTCTAAAAATGGGAAAGTGCGTTGTGTATGGATTTATGAAAGGCATAAAAACTATATACAGACATACACAAAATTATACAAATGGATCTGCTAGAGGCCTTTGAGTAGGTTGTGCAGCAAGTGCACACTGTACAGACCAACATACTGTAACTATACTTTAAATTCAAGTGGAGACTCCAAAGTTTAAAAAAAAATACCAAATATCACAAGCTGAATTATGGGGAAATGTATATCAAATGATGCACAAATTATGTAGAATATTCCTATTTGGAGCGCCTTGGTAGTCAAATGGTTACAGTGCACATAACCGCAACGTTGCTGGTTCGATTCCAGCCGGGGACCTTTGTTGTATGTCATACCCCTCTTTCTCCCCCCATTTCCAGTCTGCCTATACTGTCAACTGTCCAATAAAGGTGAAAATGCCCCCCCCCCCCCTCAAAAAAGAATATTTCCACGTGATGGAAGCCATAAAAAACATGAGCTGAGCAAGAACACAAGATTCAATACTATGGAATAAATGGTTTTAACAACCTTAAAACTACTTAAAGCTACTACGAGGAACTTTCATTTTGTGTTGATTTTGGCGGTCCCTGTGGACAAAAGCGGTGTTTTCGAGCACCAAAGTCCCTTCAAAAGACCTCTCATTTTACTACAGCAGGGTCGGACAGTCTGCCTCGCGCAGTCCTGGTTCTCCCGTGCCTCCCTTCCCTCCCAGCGGGGGACCGGCGTAGCAGCGAGGCGAAGCTCTGCTCCTGGCCGGAGGAGGAGCCGCTGCTAAGAGGCGCGGAGCTCTCCACCTCACGCTGGAGCTCCGACTGGTCGAAGGTGGCAGCGAAGCCGGATCTGGGTCTGCCCGCTGGAGTCTGAGCTGAAGGAGTTTCCGGTGAACCTGCACGATTCCGTATGATTTTGTGCGGAATCCAACCCGGTGGCACCAATGACAAGCATTAAAGGGCCAGTGTGTAGGATCTGGGGGTGAGATTGCAGATCTCAACCATCTGAAACTTCTCCCGTGTGCCAAGCGTGTAGGAGAACTACGGCGCCGATGCGAAAACCTGAAAATGTGGATGTCCCTATCTAGAGCCAGTGTTTGGTTTGTCCGTTCTGGGCTACTGTAGAAACATGGCGGCTGGCTCCGTGATGAGGACCCGCTCCGTATGTAGATATAAACGGCTCATTCTAAGGTAACGAAAACACAACGATTTGTATTTTCATTATTCACTAAAGAAAACATACTGATTAATATTATATTCCATTTTTGCCAATAAATTCCCCTAAATGTTACACACTGTTCCTTTAAGAATAACTATATAGAATTAGCCAATATTCTCGATGATGGTCTTGTTTGCTTATGTAAGTCATATAGAGGCATCAGTATTAAATTGAGACGGTTTCATAGCCGGTTAAAAGTTCCTCAGAGTAACTTTAAGCGGAAACAAACGGGGGAAACTGGATGATAAAGGGTTAATGATGGATTAATAATGACATACAGAGGAGCGCCTGCAGAGGAGTGCAGCATGTCATACCCCTCTCTCTCCCCTCATTTCCAATCTGCCTCTACTCTGTCAAAAAAGGTGAAAATGCAAAAAAAATAAAGAAATTAAATCATGAAGCAGACAGTGACATCACTGCAGGATGACACAACCTCTATGTCCCTCTCACATTTTAACTCCTGACTCATTGGCTAATTTAATTCCTAACAAATGCTTTACGGCCTGTGCAGTCAGTGCAGCCTGGTCACCTGACTCAATAAGGACACGTTTTTCATTTGATAATCAATCTCTTTCTTACCACATCACTACACTACACCATTACATTCCACAAAGGACAAGCAGTGCCACAACTCTCTCTAAAAACAGACTGGATGCTGGTGAATTAAGGGTGCATAAAGGGCTGGGTAACATTTGAAATGTTTTGATACTATAGTTTCAGTATCAATAGCAAAATAAAACCTTTTGTTCACCGTACCTTTGAGAATTTTTCTACAAAAGCCTTTTTTCATTTGCAAAAATAACAACAGTTACATGTTGTCTAAACTCCAGGGGTGTAAGAAAATATAGAAAAAATCGAATATCGCAATATTATGTTTTGTGATACTGGATTGATTCTCAAAAACACCATACATTTTTAATAGTTTACATGAAAAGATTAACTCAGTCAACACTTTATTTCATTTGCAAAGAGATGCACGCTCTCAAAGTAGTGCTGTGATGTTGGATGTTACAGTCATGGATGTATTAAGAGAACTGGATACAGCGTTGGAGGCGGGCTCCCGTTCATTCCTATGAGAGTTGCTCAGTGGCGCATGAAGCCAAAATGGCTCGACTGCTGACTGGAAAAGTACCCGGATCATCCGGTGATCTTCCGCATCCATTGGGCCCATAGAGCAGGCGCAGTAGCGTGCTATTAGTGCATTTTACAACTTTTAGGACCTAATGATTTAAATAAGGGCTATTCAAGTGTTCGTACTGGGAGGCTGATTTACCTAAAAACAAATTATCCGCTGATTTACGGTCGTCTCTTTCCCAATGTAAGTCTGTGGGAAAAAGTATTTTTGGGCCCAATGGCATCATGTGACGGACACAGAAGTTGTAGTACCACCGTTTGGCCGCTACGAAAATTTGCTCCAAAGCCTATATTGACTGTGATCATGCAAATGCAGATCCCACTGTTGTGATTGCATAAAAATGTAAACTTTTTTACTCAGATCTTATGCATGTGCTTGTGTGTTCTTTATACTGTGACAGTTTCCTAAAATAAGATTTAAAAAAAATTGCAATATATCACCTTGCTTACAGTATGGCAATATATTGACTGGACCCCTGTATCATGATCCGTATCGTGATTCTTGCCAATATACAGTCCTACTAAACACAAGCAGCCAGTCAGTTGATGTTGGACTGCAGTTGTAGGACGGATCAAAATATATGATACAGTGATCAACACAAACCTATAATAGCAGGCCTTTTCCCCAGAGGACATTTTGACATGTCACAGTGGGGAAATCACAGGTGTAAATAGAATAAATGAAGGCCGAATTCCATTTAGCTGTTTCAGCTTCAGGGTCCTGGTATTGGCTGAAGAATTAATTTATATATATCAGCCTATCCTGTTGCTAAACCAAAAACAGTGTGCTGCTAAATGAGATCTGAATCCAGGGGTTAGAATGTGATATGTTTAATTTTCAACAAAACTAAACAATTTGAATGTGTTTTGTACGTCTACGAAAGAAGCATACGTGAAACTGTATGTTTAATCTGTATGTAAATTTATTGAACGCAACTGGCGTTCAATAAATTCAGGATGCAAAATTAATTTCAGTGTAAACTGACACTAAGTTGCATTGTATCGTATTGTATCATATCGTACCGTATTGTACCGTATCGTATCGTACCTTATCGTATCATATCGTATCGTACCTTATCGTATCATATCGTATCGTATTGTACTGTATCGTATTCTATCGTACCGTATCGTATTGTACTGTATCGTATCGTACCTTATCGTATCGTACCGTATTGTGCCGTATCGTATCGTACCTTATCGTATCGTATATCATATCGAACCGTATTGTACCGTATTGTGCTGTATCCTATCGTACCTTATCGTATCGTACCATATTGTACCGCATTGTACCTTATCGTATCGTATCGTACTGTATTGTACCTTATCGTATCGTATTGTGCTGTATCCTATCGTATCCCATCGTACCTTATCATGCCTTATCGTATCGTATCGTATCGTATCGTATCGTATCGTATTGTGCTGTATCCTATCGTATCCCATCGTACCTTATCATGCCTTATCGTATCGTATCGTATCGTATCGTATCGTATCGTATCGTATCGAATCGTACCGTATCGTATGTTGCTCACCGTCACTGTCATGGCTTACTAAGACACTTGAATATAACAGAGCTATTGTTAAAGTTATTAGTAACACCTGTGCTTTTCCTACTATGACAAGTCAAAATGTCTGCTGTGAACAAGGACTACCGTATTTAAAGGCCCTGCACACCCACACAGGTGTTTTCAATACCTCTGGCTAATAAGACCTCTAGTCAGGTAAAAAGTTGGGCGGATCTATGCTGGACTATGCATGACGTCTAATATGTAAGAATTATAACAAAGCAAGTTGTCCTGCTCTAACAGGTGTAACAAAACTAGCAAGGGGGTCAAGGAGATGTCAATCAAGAGCAGTATTTGTACACACCCATACATCCTCGTGAAGAGGTCTGATCGGGTAGAATAAGTGAAAACACCTGTGTGGGAGGACACGTCTGTCGGGGCTTCAACAAATAGTAACATCTTTAAAAAGGACAGCCCCATTTCATTTTCCTCAACACATCAAACATCTCTTCTTCTAAAGTCTACCTCAGGTCAACTAAAGGACAGCTGGTCTTCATGTTAGAAGAGCTTATGATGGATCCTCATATTGACCCTTCACACTGCTTTCCTCTGCCACTTTGATCACTTTAGTACTGTATGGGTACTACTGGGGTATGGTGTGTTGGTGACACAGGGCAAAGGATAGTCATAGAAGGTGTGAACCTGATTTGAAAGCAGATATGTAGGCTACTTGTGTGCAAAAGGGAAGGTCTGTTCAGGTGCACTGTCAGCTCTTTTTTCTGCATGTTTCGAGTGTAGACTATGTATTTTTTATACAGTATATTAAATGGTGAGATCAAAGAGGATTTCTGCATCTTCTTACCAACTTCCTGTAATTTAGGAGTGTAGCAAGTATTTACGGACCCTGTGCCCTCCTGTGCATTTTGGATTCCCTAACTTTTCTCTCACCCTCTACTCCGTCATGATGTCTACCCATCCACAACTAAGAAACCTCACATATTTACTCACGAATTATCAGACACATCTGCAACTGACATTATAGGTTCTGCGCACAATCTGGGCAGTCGTCAGAGCCAAACATTCACAGGTTGTCCCCTTGTCAAATTCTGTCAAGTGAGGAAATCTGCCTTTTTGTGATGATCTGCAGGGACAAAAATCTCACAAAACTGTATTTCTGCTTGTTCCAGTTCCTCTCAGATTACAGATTTGCTTAATGTATCAAATTTTTGAGAAAGCGGTGCAGTTTTGCAGATTTCAGCCAAACCCTATAAGGCTATAAAAGCAGATCACAGTTGGGAAAAAAATGTATAAGCAATTTCTGCACTGCAAGATCTCAAAGGGGAATTTAGCAAAAACACTGCAGGCCAATATGAAGGATTATAGCACCCCCAATCTCAATTATGACCATAACATTATTTCATTAGCGATAAATGCCAGTGGGCTTACATGATAAGCGTTCATATGGATGTAAACACACTATGGGCATCTCAACATCCCAGAGTTAAAGAGACGTGAAGGTAACCCCCGCTTACAGCAAAAACCACGTCAGCAAAATCACGTTACATAACAGTTTGTCTCCAACTTTAATCATTTGAAATCAATGTGAGGCCGCTGCGCACATGACTGAGCAGGCCATATAGGGACCGCACTGGCGGAATGTGCAGGTGTCATCGCTCGCTATTGGATTACTGTGGGAATTCCCTACGTCATTTTGGTTTTATGCATCTCTTTCCCAAGACGCATGCATGAAAACCAAAATCGATCAATTATCCCCTTCAGTGCCAAACCACAACAACAACACGCCACGCATAAAAAGACGACGCTGCGGTTGTTTAAATGACACATCCAGCTGCTTTGAGCACCACCATCATCATCATCATCATTATTATCACCATCACTGCTGGAAGCCGTGAACACCTACACGGTCCCTCATCCTGACGGCGCACTGGGTGGCGGAGCTTACCTTTGGCGCAGAGGTGCGGGATGGAGGAGAGCGGTGTGCGGGATGGATGATGACAGCGCTGCCAACGACACCTGCTCGGTGGTTTCAGTGCGCGGGGGATATCACGGTTTAGGGTCGTTATCCCTGCAGTCCAAATGAGTCGGGACGGGCGGGGTGCCGCGTTAGGGCCCCCCCCTCCCTCCCTCTCAGATCCCGAGCCAGGGCAGCTTTGGGCTCGGAGTCACGTATCGAGACGGTATCCCTCTGTAAAGCTGCGGCGCTGCAGAGACACCTCGGCCCTCTCCGGTGGCGGCGTCCAGAGGTGTGCGCATCAACTCCAGCAGACCCTCCCTGCACTCTGTCCGCACCGGAGGCTGCTGCTGCTGCTGCTGCTGTGGGCTTCAGGCTTCAGGCGTGCAGCTCAAACAGGCATCGCATCCTTCTCCCTCTCTGCATCGCAATGCGCCGCAATCAGTGCCGACGTCTTCCCACCAGTCCCGGCAGATGCACAAAATGTGAGCGGGCAGAGCATGTAACCGCTGTCAGTCCAAAAGCAAGAGAGAAAAACGAACGCAGCCTTACCGGAGGAGGGCGTAATGTTTGGTTATTTGCAGTGGAGTGGTTCTCCTTGCTGAGAGGCGCGGAGGGATTTTATTCAGAGGACTGTCGTGTCTGAGATGTAGTTTTTGCCGTTGATAACATAGATATACACACACACGCACACACACTGCATATTAATGTGGGAATATGCCAGAGTGGGAGGTGACTCCGGAGACATGCCCCTGAGAGAGAGAGAGAGAGAGAGAGAGAGAGAGAGAGACTGAATGTAGTCAACCTGTAGAACAATTTCATTGCACAGATACATCCAATGTGTGCATTTACTGAACTACAGTGCACTTAACTGCAATTTAGAGGTAGGCCTACTTTAACCCCTTACCATCCCACCCTCTCTTTTAGAGGGGTAGGGGGGGGGGGGCAGGGGATGTTCAGGGGGAGATAAATAGTCAACAGTAGATGTCACATAGAAGTGGTGAGCATCATGTGAGAGCTGGGAACCTGAAGATTAATTTGAGATGCAGCTCAGCACTGTGTGTCAAGTTGTTCTAGTTTTTAATAAGAAATATAAATGAATAATAAATAAATAAATAAATAAAATAAATTATAAAATAATTAATTCAAATAAATTGTGAAAGTGTATAAGAGCGTAGAACATGGTGATATACATTTGTGATGGCCATTCTCATCCTCTACTATGACCCATCAGTTGTTGCAGCAATTTTGGGGTTGATTCCATTTGTTACACAGATTTGGTGCTAAATTTAACAATTTTTTTTACCACTCGAGAATTGATAAAAATGATCAATAATCCAACATTAAGACACCAAGACCTTGAGGAACACCATAGAAAAAGCCATGCTGTGATTTGGTTTCAAAAACTTTTGATGTTTGGAGATTTCTGCAAGAATTGCATTTTTTGGCGATTAGATGGCGAGCACTTCTGTTGTGTAAACTGCTCAGAAACCCCCTTATTGTCAATCTACCTAGGAAAACCCTCCATCCTCTGAATGCTCTAGGTCTGTAGTTTGTGGTTGTAAAGTTTCATGAGGCTATGATTATCCTAGAGGTCACCATAGGTCATTTTGTACAGTGAGGTCACGTTTAAAAAAAAAATGGTCTTTGGGGACTAATATCATCACACATGAATTCAATTTGGCTCATTGGATTCACAAGAGTCTCAGCAGTCATACCGCATTTATTTAATTCCAAGACTGTTTAGGGACCCCAGTATGCAGAAATATTCAAACACACCATTTTTAGAATAGGCGAAAAAAAACACATTTATATTGCATTCAAAAAACTGCATGTGATTATCACAAAGTGGGCATGTCTGTAAAGGGGAGACTCGTGGGTACCCGTAGAACCCATTTTCATTCACATATCTTTAGGTCAGAGGTCAAGGGACCGCTTTCAAAAACGCCATGCTAGTTTTTCCTCAACAAACTTTAGCGGAACTTCGTAGCGTTATTTAGCGTTCTTCCCGACAAACGAGCATGACATGGTTGGTACCAATGGATTCCTTATGTTTTCTAGTTTCACATGATATCAGTATATTCCCTCTTAAACTGAGCCCGCTACAATCTCTGAAAGACAGAATTGTAAAAACTATTTTAAGGGAGGCCTACTTCCGATCTACTACCAGGCTTCTAGGCTACATTTCAGGGGTAAATTGTGTATTCTGTAGCCTACTACATTAATTTGACAGTTTTGCAGATTAACATTTTATACACAAAACAGATCAATATTAGCATCAGCATTAGAGATTTAACTACTCAACAGTACACAAAGTCGTTTAAAAAGCTCCATCTCGACCAACTACAACATTAAGATGTTGCTTCTGCATTGATCCATCAATTATAATTATGCAACAATCTAATATACATATTAAGATATATGCCTATCACTCCTGTATAATGACTAGGCTACTGATAATACTTTATTTAGTCAAATTTGGAATGCAGTTTACACCTGAGTATTTTCACGTTGTGGTATTGCTTCTTTTGCTTCCCAGGATGTGATTAGGCCTACTGTACCTCTTCCACCACTGGTAGCTCGAGCGCCCCATCTTTCCCCGGTGGACACGAGCAGGTGAATGAAGCCTGTAGACAACAACACACGGCATTGATGATAGTAGTTTTCAATTAAGGCCTATTAGTCTCATTTCAGTTACGCCGAATTAGGACCCATGGGATTCTGATTCAGCACTTTCCACCATAGTGACACGAGGCTCCTACATAGACACAATAAAGTAAACATGAGTCGGTTTCTTGTTGAACTCAAGCAGTATGGCACCTTACTGGAAAATGTCAAAAACCAAAAAGCTGTAAAGTCTCTCAATATTTTAAAGGAAGTACATTTTCTTGAACCCTGAAAAGACTTGAAATGAATGGACATTGAACTCCTCTGGCGTTAAGGTTTTTTTTTTTTTTTGTTTGTCTTGTTTGTTTTGTACTGTTTATTGTATTCCTTATACTTTTGTACTTGTCTTTTCTTGAAAATAAAGTTCTGAAAAAAAAAAAAAAAAAAGTAAACATGAGGAAAATATAGCCTACATTCATTCAGCCGTGTTGCAACTTCACACCGTCTACTGCCGCAGACTGTGGTCAGGTGTTGACTGGGACCCGGTGCCCCCCGGTGGCCGGTCAGCAGAGGTGCAGCAGTACTCCACTCCTACAACAAACCAAGCAAACGAAGATAAAGTAGAAATGGTGGTGAAGATGAACAGCAGCGATGTGCTGCGCCAAAAAATGGAGCTCGAAAGTTTTAGCTCGGACAGGTCGGTGCAGTCAGTGAGCTCGAGCTGGTGTCCTGGAAGCAGCTGCCTGCAGTTTTTCAGTGATATCAGGAGCAGCAGTAGTAGTAGCAATCCCTTTCAATTATTTGATGCCATGTTAATATTTAATGCACCTTGAAAGTCATAATGAAATAAAACATACCTCATGAATATATTCATACATACAAAACAAACTGCTTTTAGTGAGTAAGACTAATTAAATTCCCACTGGTTGAAAAACTGCATGACTTCAAATCCCACCATGCAATGTTCTGGTTGTACATTCAATAAAGTAGTTTAAACAAATTACATTACAAGTGTTTGCCTATCCCGTAATCCATTTTTATGTTATTTTGGAGATGAATGTATCATTAGGTCAGCTATTTAAACAGTCAGGATGGCCGAGCGGTCTAAGGCGCTGCGTTCAGGTCGCAGTCTCCTCTGGAGGCGTGGGTTCGAATCCCACTTCTGACAGAAATTATTTATTGCATTTGGTTGTCTCGATGCATGTACACTGTGCAATGACAGTAAAGTTGAATCTAATCTACATACTATGTTACACTATGTTTCTACTAACTGCCCCTAATTACACCAGCTGTGTCTAGCTAGCATTGATTAACATCCCCCTCACTGTCTTGTTGCAGCTGTTAGCGTGGGACAACTTACACCTATATTTTTCTCATTGCTACATGTAGTTTGATGACCTTACATAACTCCCAGTGCAGCTCCAGCTACCTTCAACCTGTGCAGAGGTGTAATCAGCCAGAATAAGTGAAAACATCTGTGTGGGTGTCCCAGGCATTTAAAGCATATTCCTGTCATACTTATATCCATAACTTTTCTATATTAATAAAAAACAAAACTACAATTATTTTTCTTGGTTTTATTGCAACAACAACAGTGCCAAAAATTGCACAGTTTGCCCATTTACAATGACATCAGATAAAAATGTGAGAAATATAAAAAAACATCAAAGCAATCAATTTTGACACAATAATGCTTAAACCTGAGGAGTAAATACTCTTCCACACCAGAGCCTCACCAGAAAATATAAATAAAAGAAAGATATGGTACATTTTCACCTCTGTCACCTGACTGCCTGTTGCAGTATATTAGCAAAGGTCAGAGGACTAACTAGTTCTGCACAACAAGGACCAGCCAGCAGGAGGTTACAGGTTTTAAAGTCACTCTAGGCAGAAGCAGAATAAAGGAAACTGATAGGGTTACCAGACTTTAAAGCACTTATAAACAGTAGTAACATTTAATATGATTTTTACTTCCATATTAACAGTGGAAAAAGGTCATATTTAATGACATCTTTCATTACCTGGTAAGGGAAACGATAGTGAATACAAACAACCAGAAGATTTTCACAGCCATCTCTCAATGAAAATTATTAACACTACTAACACTCAGGTTGTGATAACTAACTTGTCATTAGAAGTCATGTGGTACTGTAGTGTTGTACTATAGTTTACCTTGGAAACATCAGATTACATGCTCATTCAACATCAGAATAAACTTCCTAAATGCACAAAAATTGGATCTGTTAAACACTTGATTCTAAAAGAGAATTTGGTTTGACTGAGCAACTCGCTTTCAGTAACTGAACTATTCTTTGTTTTCGGCTTACTGTAAGTTTAGGCAGCTGCACAGCATTTGCCAAGTGGATGTTTACAGTGATCAATCCAAGTGAGTGGAGCAGATGATAGATTTTTCTTGGTGTGCTTTGATTCAAATGCTAAAAAAGCTTGGGAAACAAGAAAAAGTAAGCTCATACAAAGAAGGGAGAAATCTCTGTCTGTCTGACATCCGTCTGTAGGATATTTGATGTTTTTTGATCATACTATATGCTGCATAAGTGAATGTAAATTTGATTGACAAGATGAGGAAATAAGATACCAAAAACTGGTCTGAGGTATCACCTACTGTACTATCAAGACAGAACAGTTATTGGACAATAAACTACACTTTACTCCATTTCCACATATCAACTTAATCTTTTGGTACACCCAGAAACATTTTCATAGAGAGAATACCTGACAATAATGTTAAAGTGAAGAAATAATGTATTCACTTGCTTCTTCCTGTAAAAGAATGCTTTGTCTGATTTCAAACTTTGTGACACAAATGAATAGATGATATATGAACACGTTTTTCCACAGCTGCACTACAACACGAGAGCAACAGGACCACAGTTTATTTTACTCATTTTAAATTGGCAGTATTTAAATGTCTATGAAATGTAGAATTTGATTCCTTGTATTATTTTAGTCCAACTTTAAAGTTTTAACCTAATTCTGGTTGTATTCAAGGAGCTGATTTTCTGTCCTACTCTAAAATGCGAGATGTTCCATTTTAGACAAGAAACTAAACACACAAAATCTAATTCTAAATGCCTAATATTCCAAAAACATTTTGTCTGAGGAAATGTTAAATTTTTTTTCCCAAGTGATGATCTTCCAGTTTAGAAAGAAACCCCTCGTGTAAATCTGGAACTACGACATGATCACAGTGAACACCGATATAAGTCACATTTATATTTATATAAAACACAGCTCTCATCTCTACTAATTTGTTCCACAAAGTAGTGTATGCCACCAATTCACAACGAGGCAGACGATGTGCATCTCAAACCACTAAAACTGCACCAAACAGACAAGTGCACAGAAAAGCTGACCACTTACACCACTGGTTATTTGTATAAATTCAAACACGTGTAAAGACATTCGGTGCAGGTACATTCACATTGGAAACAACAGCTGTGTCTTTGCAGAGCATGCTGACGTATGATTGTATGCTTGCTTGAGGGGCAAGAGTGACTGGTCCCTAATGAACTTATCTTTAGTGTTATTAGAAAGTCACACAAATCGAAAATCACACCACCGTGTTGGAGAAATGCATTTGTGACATTCACACAGAACCAGTGAAGTGCACTTACATTCACTGTAGGCCTTTTTCATTTAGCCAAGACACCGCCGCTGCTGAGGACTGATGCACTGCTGCATACACGAGAAAGCAGAAAGGCACAGCAGCTGCTTGGCTGACATGAGGGGGTGTGAGCAACAGCAGGAGGACGTAAGACAAAGCAATAAGACACCATTTTCAACACAGAGAGGCATCAAGTACAAAACATGTGAAATCAAACTCTGATCCAAGCTGTGGTAGATCAATCTTGTCATGTTACCCACATACTGTAAATCACTAGTTTTGTTCCATACATTTTTTAAGTATTGACCACGTTGATTCATAAAACTTTGTTATGAAACTCTAACGGCTAAGGGGCGTCAGAGTGAGTGCAACAGTTAACCGACTTAAAAGAAGTCACTGGCAGTCAAAAAGCAACAAAATGTTAGGCCTACATGCCAGAACAACACACACCATCACACAGGACACAGTTCATCACAGCAATCAAATTGATGGTGTGAAGCAAAAGAAAACCAAAAGCTTCAAGATATCAAATATTACATCCTCTTCTTATAACACCCGATATTCTAGATTTCTCTTTCTGTCAACATTAGAAGACCAAAAAACAACAATGAATTGAGTCTACTAACTAAGTATTGTGTGTGTGTTCAAAGCCTGATATATCTTCTTCCTCTGAGACATAGAGCTCCATTGTTGTCCAAAAATGATTAAAAACACATCAAGGTTCCTTCATTACCATGAACACACACTGTAGTTTATTTTGACTCAATCCCACATACACCATCCGGCTGCCATAAATACTCACTAGAGCACTAATATGTATTAATCCGCAGATGAAAATAGTCCCCAACAAATGCACTATTTTCTCCTCTTTGAGTAACGTTTTCCGAAAACTACAGTGCCCAGCTGTTTGAGGAGATCACGGAGCCTTTTTAATAAATGAAACAATATGTTTGTGAGCGGGTTTTTAAAGATTTACGAAGCAACGGGCTTGAGGCCGGGTATTGAGACAAAATAACACATTTTTGGCTTTTGTTGACAGTAAGACAAATATAGAGCAACACCAGCCTCGTCTTCTAAATTGCTCTTAAAAATGTTATAATCTGGAACCACAAGAGCTCCAAGTGTTCTTACATATATAAGAAAAAAAGTTTTTTGTTATAACTTCAAGACTTGCAGAAGGATACCAATAGTTTTGTGATTCGTTTTAGATGAAAGTAAAAAAGTAAGAAAAAAGGTGGTGGTATCCCTCCTTGGTGATAAATATTCACCTGTACACCTGCCATCAGGATAGTTATTCGTTCCTTAATAAACCGTAACCATGAAATACAAGACACTTCTCTTATTAACCCTGATGCTGCAGCGCAAAGCAAAGACAATTCCAATCATAATATGGGGTTTAAACATTTTCAGTTAAAAGCTTGAAGTTGTTGTTTGAAGCTCCAATCATACTGTACATGTGTATCAGCTGCAATACTGAACAGACATCCCATAATCCTCCACTGAACATAAATCCGAGGCTTAGAGAGAGTAAGTAATCTGCTTTTTAAACTTTGCTAGCTTCACCACGAACAACGTACAGCTTCTGCTGCATTGTATCAAAATACCAACAAGCACATTATGATTCTGGTCATTAGGAACCTCAGGTTTGACTGTGATTTTATCATGTAACTGTGTGTCCATAACGTAAAAAAAAAAAACCTCTATGAATATTTATGATTTGTCCCATCCCTAGATGCTAATTTATCTGTTTAGCATATTTATCTCCCAATCACCTCATTAATTTTTGGTGTAATTGCATTTAACTAGTCACCTGTGCATTATTGCCAATTTGGCACATAAAGGCAGACTGGAGCAGGCTTTTGACACGGAGGTCGCTGCATCAAGCTCTACGGCGGTGCTAATGAAGTATTCACCTCTCTTTGAACTTTCTCCATGCATCATTGTTTTACAACACTGATTCACAGCGGATGTAATTGAGATTGTATATATTGATCAACAGAAAAATACTATAAATCAAACTTTCTACATATTTATTCAGATTTTGTAAACGTGGATATCATGTGTCCGTGAGAAAAATACATAACACACTCCAAAAACCTGATTGTAACAAGGACACAAGGACACTAGTGTGCATGTACTGTAAACCATCTCATAGACTCTGTAACTGCTGCCATCATATATTGACTTAATGGGGATCAATACTTTGGCAAACAAATATTTTGATTTATTTTTGTAGTCAATTAAGAATTAATTGTAGATGGTTTTTTTTTGACATCAAATGGTCTTTTCCTGTTGATCAGCTCCATTACATCCACTGTAATTTAATGTTGTAAACAATAAATCACAAAAAAAATTCAAAGGGTAAATACTTTTTTATGGATATGTAAATGTAATGCACACGTGCATCACCAGCCAGCAGATGGGTTGCCACAGAAAAATGAACAGCTGTGAACATGGCTGAGCTAATGGACCTTTTAAGCCACAACGCAGCATAATAAAAAGCTCCACAACAGAAGTAATTGTCCCTTATGGAAGCCCTGAAAGGCAAGCGAGATTTTTATTTTCTGCTGATACATTTTCTAAGTCTGATCTAAATTATTTTCTCTCCAGTGTTTATGACATAAGAACAGGTGAAAAAATGTTTTGCCAGGATAATCTCTCTAAGTTCCTTTTTTCTGTGACACAGGTGGAAAAAAACATTTTCAGGCTGATTTTTCTAAGTTACTTTTTCTTTCTTTGCCTTTTAGTGAAAACAGGTGGAAGAATTTTTTTTAGGCTGATTTTGATTTTAAGCTGTTGCTGAGCAATGTGATGCTGCAGAAACGGTTCCTTTTGTTTAAAGTGCATGGAGAAATTAAGACTCACGTGGAGGAAAACCTTCCACCTGTTTTCACTAAGAGGCAAAGGGAAAAAAAATAACTTAGAAAAATCAGCCTGAATTTTTTTCCACCTGTTTCACAGAAAAAAAAGGAACTTAGAAAGATTATCCAGGCAAAATATTTTTTTCACCTGTTTTTAAGTCATAAACAAATAAGAAAACTATTTAGATCAAACTTAAAAAATGGATCACCAGAAAAAAATTTTTTTCGCTTGCCTTTCAGGGCTTCCGTAGCCCCTAGAATAATAGCGAAGCTTAATTTGACTCTCAGACCTCACTCCAGGGTGTCTGAAAGGACACAACGGAGCTTTTTCACATGGCGTAAAATGTTTCTGTTAGCTCGGCTCTGTTCAGAGGTGCTCATCTGTATTTGGTAAGTCAACAATAGCCACCCCATACAGCACTGCTTTTAGGGGTGCTGAACCATTGCTGCACTGCCACAGCACCACTGGGCACAGTTTATAGCTGCACTCACACGGTAAGTTCAGCATTATGTACATTTCAACAGCATTCATTTCATCACTACCACCAGGTTTTCATTCACTAATAAATTTGTTTCTGCTTTGCCGTTCGAAGTTAAGCCACAGTCAGTGAAATTCAATACTTCCTGCACTGATATTTCACATTAAAATCCCACTAGGAAAAACAGGGAAGAATTATGCCTGATGGCCCACTGGGAAGCTTTTAATTTGAAACATCTGTGCAGGAGGTTTTAAGTTTCATTAACAGTAGTTTTACACAGAACAGCAGAGTGAGAACAGTATTTCTGTTAAAGAGAAACGGTGGAATTGTACTGATGGAAGCAGTACTGTGAGAATACACATTATCCTGAATTTAACAAGAGAACGAATAAAGATGGAGTGGTGAGTTGGACAAGTTTTGAGTAGTTTAGTTACAACAAGGCTTTTGCACATGTACAATACCAACATATGCATTTTAGATCTTTCTGAAATTCCTAGTTGTAGTTGTTCCTAGTTTTCCCTTTGAGTTCTTGGCTTATTTCATTCAAGTAGGAAAATAAAACACTATTATTTCAGGCCAGAAGACTATTAGGTGCTTATTTTAGATAATCTCCTAGCCTGGTGCTCATGTAACAGTCGCTGTTGCCTAAGTGAGTGAACGAAAGAGTGAGTGACCCCAAGATATGGCTGTACCAAATGTCTCTTTTTTACATTCAAAGCTTCTATTGAGGTTTTCAAATAAAACTTCAAATTTAAGTCATCCCCCTAAAAAATGTTATTGTGGTTATATAAATGTAATTTATGGTGCTGCTAGATTGCTGCTAGACTGCCCCGTTAATACAGGTGCGTCAAGCAGGAGAGCAAACTGTTTTTTGACCGCAGTGAAAATGTTGTTTTTGAAAGGCTAAACGCCAACAAATATGGATTGAGGCAGAATATTTCATTAGATAAAAACATGTTGGGAATTTTGGAAATGATTACCTCTATCTTTTTTCCATAAACATTGAGTTTTGGACTTTACAACACTCAGGAGTTATTAGAAATGTTTGGATCTCATGAGTCGGAAACAATCCTACACAGCCACCACCGGAATCTAATTCTACAAATAGTATAATACTAATAACATTAGTGTGGCCTAATAAATGTGTAGCCTAATCTTTATTAATTTATTTATTTATCTCCCATTGTGTTTTCTGTCTGTAAGTATGTGTTTTTTTTCATGCTGCTGCCTGTCTTGGCCAGGTCACTCTTGAGAGAGATTCTTAAAAAATAAAGGTTAAATAAAATAAAAAAAAAAAACAGTGCAGAAATTGTAAACAGAATGAATAGATGTGCAAAAAAAAAAGCTGCGCAGCAGTCGAATGTTGATTTAGAATTTGAATGTAGCTTTAAAGCTTCAAACTATTCGGTACAGCCCTACCCGAAGGCGAAGCGCCGCGCAGGAAAAAAAACTAAACAAGACACAGATTTATGTGCCACCCCAAAATGAATACAGCTCACAGCCTGTCCACACCTATAAAAGATGTTTGGCAAAACCACTGTATTTTAGAGAATATCTACTTCTGAAAAATGTGAGTCTGATAAGAACCTGCACATGCACTAAAGCCTTTTCCAGTGTGAACCTTCAATTTGCTGCCATTGTCATTGTTGTGTATCAAAAGGTGAGTATGGGAGAATGTAAACATGATTACTTTGGACTTTTCTTATGGAATGAATGTGCGACACCGCCACTGGTTTTGTGGCAGTGCTACGACACATAACACACAACCATAGGTCATCGCTAAGCAGTAGGCAGTGAAGGAGTTTACAGCGTAGTGACCACAGTGAACAATGCCACTGTAGACACTAGAAACAGTAACAACTAAAAGACATTGTAACAGTAACACCCTGTTGAGAATCTCTAGTATCAGTAGCTTCACTGGTTGCGGAGTAGTTGCTCCTTGAAGGCAGAGCTATAGATATACAGAGTAAGGCAAACTTGGTTTCAGGTCAATCCTTCGGAGCCATATTCACACCAAATGTTCCAAGGCCATTACATCCTCTCACTCTAAAACGTAGTGTAATTGCCATGGAGCTTTTAGTGCTAACATTGAGCAGACAGTTCCCCAAGCTATGTATGTCTATGGCTCTGCTCCATGGCAGCGAGATAGAGTACGTCTTCCTGGAACAAATCAGTCTCGAGCAGCTTCAGTGTGTCAGGCTGTAATTTAGAGAAAGGCTTGTTATGGTAGAGATGTGGACTGAAACCAGACAGATACCGTCAGAGCAGACAACACAAGGCCAGAGGGACGAGCGCCGCCAACAGGAAGTAGGTGACTCTGTAGAGGTGGAGTGGAGAGAAGGTCACCATGGCGATGGACAAGGGGAGAGGGAGCCAGGATGTCAGAGGCAGGAGTTTACTGGAAGAGATGGAGAAAAAGTTGAATACTGCAGCAGAATTCCCCCTGACAGGATTATAAATCTAATGGGGGAATGTGTGTGTTGGTGACGATGTGCTCTTACCTGTTGCTGAGTTTTAAAGTGTCTCCGTTAATAAGCAGCATGTACACAACAATTAGAGGCACAAAGAATGGCCAACAAGGGTCAGGATCCAACTGGGTGGAATACCTGCAGAGGATCACAACGTACACCCATTTCTTTTACCCTCATCACCATTGTATCAAACATCAATTATTACCTTATGTATTTAAGCATACATTTGCCATATTGTGATAAGACGATACTGGAAAACTAATCGTACTAATATAATGATACTGATTTTCAGCCATATCATCCAGCAATTTTGTGCAAATGACCATAAAGTAAACTTAAAATGAATGCAAGAATTGATAAGAGTGATATGCCACTTGCTAGGAAAGTCCTGTTTTCAGCTCTGTTCCAAAAACGAAACCGAGGTCGACATTAGACTCACACCAGCACCCCTGGAGCAGGTAAAGATTCAGCAGCTGTATTCAGTAGACAATTTGTTCATTTTTAACAGGGGGATAGACCCGGTTCATTTCGTTCCCCTGCGACTAGCGAACCATGAACGACTGTTTTGGTTCTGTATGTTATCTGATACTAGCTATATAGTTTAAATGGTAAATGCACTTGGATTTATATAGTATCTTTCTAGTCCTTTGACCACTAAAAGCGTTTTACACTACATGTCAGCATTCACCCATTCACATACACATTCATACACTGATGGCAGAAACCATTTTGGCAAATTTTGGCACCTTGCCATACAAGGTGCCAACCTGCCCATCAGGGTCTAATCTAAATACTCATTCACACACCGATGGCGCAGCCTTCAGGAGCAATTTGGGGTTCAGTGTCTTGCTCAAGGACACTTTGACATGTGAATGGAGGAGCCGGGGATCGAACCGCCGACCTTCTGATTGGTGGGCGACCCGCTCTACCTCTGAGCCCAATAGTTTAAAGACTATTATAGATCCAAGACAAATCTGTCTGCTACTTCAGCACCATGGATTTATCAACACAAAGCACAGTTAGGCTACTGATATCTCAGAGCCATGGTCGGGGCCATAGAGTCTATTCTAAATGCTAGGGGGATTTTTTTTCACAGTCTGGGATATGTCAATGATTAGCAACAACATTAATTTTGATGCATTTTTATTTTTTTGTGCCGAAAACCAGGAAAATAGCATATATTTGCCCCCTAGGGCAAACATGAGAAAATGGCTCAGTCTGGTGGAAAATAGTAAAAACTACAATTTTGAAGCCAGGGCTCTGGATTGAAAGCCTGATATAATAGAATGCAGGACTTTGTTGTAATGACCGTGGGATCAAACATCAATGGGGACATTTTTGCCCTTAAAGCTGAAGTAGGCGAGATTGGAGCAAATATGATTAAAAAAAGTTATTTTTATAAAAAAGGTCGCTATATCCTGATAGTAGTGCATGAAACAGGTAACCTGACAAAAATCATGTTCCTCTGTGTCCTACTGTGTCCTCCAGTGCACCTAATGGCATCTGCACGATTTCACATACCGGAGGAAAACAACTGATCTGAGGTCCACTGTCCAGCTGCCGTCTATGAGAGCCGGCTGTCAATCACTCACGAACTCCGACCAAACGGTCAAACTAGGCAGCGCTGATCAAATATGAATCAATATTCTGTTACTGTAATGCCTATTTCTCGCCTCAAATGTTTTCAGAATCATCTTGTAGTGTACTGTTTAGCTGTAAAATGAGAAAGTTTGTGACGCCGCCGCCATTGTGAAATCTGGTGAAGGAACGCCAAGTTCTGGTCACATGACCGGAGCACAGCCAATAGGAACGCTCTCTCAATGAAATGACCTGTGATTGGTCAAAGTCTCCCGTCACGGGGTAGATTATTTAAAGCCTGAAAACAGAGCCATGATGAGGAGCAGAAGTCTAGTTATCTCTCAGATCACTTGAATTACAATATGCTGAAAGATTATTATGGAATTTTTGCCCAATGATGCCAAAAATGTACAGCCTACTGCTGCTTTAAGGGTCTGAGTGACTGTATTTTGGCTACATGGATTATTATAGACTAATTATAGGAGCTGAGGTTGAACTTTCAGAATTCTAAAAAAAAAACTCACACTCTTGCCAAAATGTATGCCCTATGCATTAAGACAGCCAAAATGATCAAATAATAAAAAAGACAAAACATGTCCCTAGTGAGGCACAAGGGTTCTTAATAGATACACAGCACTAATTAATTAAATATGGGGCGGTAATTAGCATACTTTCTAATAAACACAGCCTTGGGTGTCTTGCTCAATGACACCTCTGCTTTCTTTCTCACAAGCTCTCTCACATACTCCTTCCATCTTAATACTGTACCTCAGGTTGCGGATCCAGTGGATGAATGAAGGTGCGATGAGCATGACGGGTAACGTGAAGAGCGCCGAAAGGCAGAGGTGGAGCTGTAAGTCATCCCTCACCTCCTGGAGAGCACACTCAGTCAGCAAGGGGACGCCATTACATTCTTTAGACTTGCTCAGGGATTCAGCATCGACTGTGCCGTTTTCAGCTTCTTTGTGCTTCCGGGGTGCCTGGAAAGATGGTGGAAAACTTAAGTTGTGTCCCGCTGTAATTTGACAAGAATCACATTGTAATATAGTGGTGATGTGATTGGAGCAATACAGTTCAACCTGGCAATCATACCAGATTCAACATGTGACTCAAAGATCTTTCTGTCATCTGTAGCCTCAGTACCTGAACAGGCGATGGGAAACAAAGACAGATGTACGAGTTAGGGATAAACAGAGTCAATGTTGTATTTAAACTGGTTTCATTATTGATTCTACTCTGTAAAATGACTGAGAAGGCTTCATTTGTATTACCACGGGCTAAGACTCACCCTGTAAAGGTGGAGCAGAAAGGCAGCAATGACTGACAACGCCCCACAGGACATCCCACCCACAACAGTCAGACACAGAGTGATGACGAGCTGGGTCCGCAGTTGCAGGGTGCCACAGTCTCTAAAGACAGATGGTCTGCAAAGAAAAGGAGGTTTACAGTTAGGTCTGTCACGATAATTATCGACTAATCGTGCAGTATACGGACATGACCTCGATATTGCCCGTTGTGTTTACATGCGTGTTTGTTTACATAAGAATGTCACCAACATTTCAGCCAACATGATGCCCGAAGAAACAGAAGGGTTTTCCCGATCATTAGAAGACTTGGGCATTGTGTAGACATTTTTGTGAACAGAGCCAGAGTCCATTTTATTTATTGTTTTGGTTATGTGGTTTAATTTATTCAGAATATTTTAATATTTTTTTCACATTCCAATTCCAATGTCTGAATTAGTGATGTCACAAGAACCGATATTTCGGTACCAAGTTGATGCCAAATTTCTGATGGTACTCGTTTTTTTACAGTACCGCAGGACTTGGGACTAACATCAGCAGAGGAATGACAGAACATTTTCCTGATAATGCAAAGTTGTGAACAACAAATCCGTGTTGAAATCGGCAGGAGGAGAGCTAGTAACGTTAGCCGTTAGCAGCCGGTGGGCAGCACAGTCGTGCTTGGCTAAATAACGCAGTTAACATACAGAGATTACATTGAGATACATTATGCTCAAGCTGTATTCAGTAAAAAGGAGTATTGGGCGAAGGTAAATTATAGATTAAGAATGGATTCGCTAATACTCAGAGTGCCTAAAGGTCACCCAGTTAAAGTTTCCAATCACATACCTTGATGTTTAAATGTCCAACCATACCTGTGGAGTGGAGCTAATATCAGTGAGATCAGTCGCATAATGAGACGGAGAAGCGCGCTGCCCCAGTACGCCACCGTTGCCCCCAAGATGTAAAATAGAGGGGACAGGAGGTGGGGCCATTCTTCAACTGGTACCACACCCTCACGAAATGTTGCATCAGGGATGGCTGTGGGGAGGGCATCCATAGGGGGGAGGTAAAGAATTGACCAGACCTCTTGAAACCAGCTACAGCTGAGGGGAGGGAGGAAAAGGAGGATAAGCAAGAAGAAAAATCATGCGGGGTTTGACGATATTCAGGTATTTTCATGAAATTTTCCAAAACAACATTCAATTTGTGTGAGATGTGATTAAAAGCTCTAAAAAGGGCTAGTAAGTGGGCCTTGAGTTAAGATTATTTTTGTCAAACTACTGATTCCGATGTCAAGAATGAATGTTCACACTTAAATTCAACATTAGACTTCCAAAGCCTACCCAAGTATGATGTGCAGAATGTAAACGGGCAGATTGACTTTATGAGGCTGCAGGCCTTTGCCCACCACCTGGCTCATGTCTGCAGCTCGCCTTGACTTCAGGATGGAGGACAGCTGCCCCCCACAGGCCAGGAGGAGGGTTACAGCTGTGTACACCGGCACCATGGGACCACAGAACCGAAGTATCTGTCAGATAAGAGAGAGCAGATCACACTCCTCTTTGAATCCCTGTTTGTTCATGAATGTTTTCATTTAAACAAAAAAAACAAACCGAAAAGAAAAAGAGAAAAAGCTGTACCTGTCCCAGCACCCTGGGTAATGAAGTCCTTACTGACACCTGAGGTTTAAATCACAAAGTAAATACATTGTTTATGTCACATCATTGATGATAAAAAATAACATGTTTGTCATGATGAATTGTCATCAGGATGTACAGGAAGTCGAAGGCTGTAGTTCTTTCCAGCACCTGAAGAGTAGTACCTTATATTGGCAGTTGGGGGCAGTGTGGAGCTGAAGGAGAACACCTGAGGTATTGTCTGGACGACTTGTGTGGAGCATCCCTGAGATCTCCGTCACTGATGGCACACTGGCAGACAGATCACATCCAGTCATAACAGAAACAGTTAAAGGTCCTATTGATAACATTTTTAAGTAAACGAATATTTAAAAAAAAAAAAAAAAAAAATACATCCACAGAGCCTTTAGAAAGGTGCCGAATAGAAGTATGGCTTTTCCTCAAAAAAAATATTATGATTGTGAATTAATCATTTAAAAACCTTTGGCAGGTCCAAATGAATGTTTTGTTTATCTCTGTGGAAGATATCTGACATTTGGTTCCCACTTGTAACAAGGCTTGTGAGCCAATAGTAAAACAACGTTTGTATCACGTGGTATCTCTGGGTCGTCGATTGACGGTCAAGTGCCTGGCAACAACTTGTTGTGAAGTAAATGCAATGGAACAGGGGACGGAGAATGCTACATCAAGTGGCTGAATGTTATCAACAGCACCTTTAATATGACATGTAAATGTGCCCGAACAAGAAAGAACAGCTTGGAGACAGACACTGACACAACTGACCTGACTGTGGTTAAAGAGTCCTCTCGAAACCACGGCACATTTATTCTGTATACGTTAGGCAGTCTATCTGCAGACAGACATACAATGAGCATTATTACGTTTTAACTTGTGCCTGCCATGGAAGCCTTGTGAGGGAAGTGAGAAAAAAATGGAGAGAAAAAAGGTTTGCCAGGATAATCTGTCTAAGATCCTTATTTATTTATTTTTTATCTGTGAAACAGGTGGTAGGTGAAAAAATCTTTTTTTTTGCCAGGATCATTTTCCTAAATGTTTGTTGTTGTAATACTCATTTTGGCCACAAGAGGCTGAAGTGCACCACTACTCCATGTTGTAAATAGGACTAAAATTCATCATGTTTTCTTCCAGGTGAGTGCACTTCAGCCTCTTGTGGCCAAAATGAGTATTACAACACTTAAAAAGTATCCCGACAACAAATATTTTTCACCTGCCAAAATGTTTTTTTTTCACCTTTTTTTTCCAGATGAAAAAATGTAACTTAAAAAGATCATCCCGGCAAAAAAATTTTTTCTCAACTGTCATAAACACAGGAGAGAAAACAATTTAAATCAGACTTAAAAAAAATGGATCACCAGATTTGTTCTCACTTCCGTAGCCTGCCAATGTATCACAAGGCAAACTTACCTTTATGTACTTTGCACTGGCTTGCAACATTAATTCTGAAAGCCTGGTAGACCTAAAAACACAGAGGTGTTCAAAATGTAGTCGCACAGTAGGAACAAAGATACTGAGTCCAGCAAGCACCTAATGAAATGAACTGAAAGCTACCTGGTGAAAGTGTTGGAGCTTGATGGTGTGAAGAAGTCCAGAGGAGTTGACTGAAACATCGCTAACAGTCAAACCTGGAAAACCAACAGGTAGTGAAAAGGAATGTGTCTTTTCTCTCCAAAGCTTTAGAGAATCAGCATCAACAGTAACACTACTCACCGAAGGACAGGACATGTGGCACTGGGACAGACAGAGTCTGAGATTCTTGTCTCTGCCACTCGCACTCCACCGTGAACTGTGGACCAGACAAACTTTGTAATGTCATTTATATAAATCAGTGGTTCTTAAACTTGTTCTGTCATCCCCCCCTTTGGACAGACACAGACTTACTCAGGTGCTCTGTCTATTTTCGTTTGACACATTATGCAAATTAACTGTAACTTTCTTCAAATAATGATCGGTTGTTTTTCTTCAGATGACATTAATTACATAACTAATAATGTTTTGAGAAAAAATAAGCTAACATTTTCCTATGAGGGTTCAGTCTGTAGTCCTGGTATGTTAAATAGGTTGGTAGGATGAGGGTTAAACTTTATCAAACCACTTTTTTTATTGACGTGACTGGATGCAATGTTTCTAAATGTCTTCTTAATTTGTTGGGTCTCATACTGTCACCTGTAGAGTTTTCAGACATAAAATACACACTGGTCTCTCCTCATCTCCCAGCGCCTTCATTATTATCTATATTTACTGTATATAAATGTAATTTATGGTGCTGTTGGATTGCTGCTAGACCGCCCCGTTACAGATGCGTGCAGGAGGAAAAACAGTTTTTAACTGCAGTGAAACTGTTGTTTTTGAAAGGCTGAATGACGAAAAATATGGACTAAAGCAAAATATTTTGTTAGATAAAAACATGTATTGAATTTTGGAAATAACACGATTTCTCTTTTTTCGAGAAATTTTGACTTATGGACTGAGGCAATTACAGAGACAGACAGAGCGCCGCATCGGTCGCTCAGTATGCATTTGAGAGAGAGGAGGGAAGACAAGGCGGAAGGTAGGCTAATGTTTCTTGAAGTTTAATAAGAATTAGAATATCAACGTTATGAATGAAGCTTTAAACTACTGCGTGCAGTCGACTTTGTCATATTTTCGATTACCGTCAGATGAACACGTTGTCTTGTTCGTCTCCAAAGCATTGTCTGTTTTTCTTTTTGTCCCTGTCTAATATCTGTTCATTCTGTAAACCTATAGACTACCTGTCTGAATGAACACCACTGCTACCATGGATGTGTAAAGAGCCGCCTTATTTACTGTTCCGCCGTGGAAAAGATTCCGATGTCAAAACATTAATGGTGCATCACATTTTCCCCCGGTCACGCGCGCCCCTGTCATGCCTCTGCGCCCCGCAGTTTGAGAACCACTGGTATAAATTAACATGAGGGATAATTCAAAGTAAGGGTAACCATACTTTTCCTTGGCTTTTAAGTCTGTCTGTTCCTCTGGCCACTTTTGCTGGGTTGTCTCGGGCTTTTATATTCCACAAACTCAGTGGAGGATGTGACTGAACATTTTGTACTGGCATTTATGGTTTCCAGATGTATCGTACGGACTTTGGTGATCCCCTGACTTTTCCTGTAGCTCCATCAACAGGTCAATACAGGTCATTTCATTAGTTTCTGACCAAATACCATAGACTGTATATAAGAAGTAGACATATGCACCATATTTACAACCAGCAGTGACACGAGAGGGTGGAGCTAAGTACAACCTAACACTGAGTAAGACATTTTCAGGCGACCAGAAAAGTTATAATTAATTCATTAAATTTAATATAATTTCATGAACTGAAAACACAGTGTGAAAGGATTAAAGATCTAAGACTAACCCTTACTCCCAGACCGGACAACGCTGTGGTAGCGACCTGTCAATCACAAGGTAGCCACGCCCTAAAGCATACCATGCTGTATTGAAGAAGACTTGAAACTAGCGATTGAGACCATAAACTCATGTTTACAATATTTACTGATGTAATAAATCAAGTGAGAAGTAGGCTCATTTTCTCATAGACTTCTATACAATCAGACTTATTTTTGCAACCAGAGGAGTCGCCCCCTGCTGGCTATTAGAAAGAATGCAAGTTTAAGGCACTTCCGCATTGGCTTCACTTTTCAGCACTAGAGGTTGCCTTTTGCCAAATACATGTGAACTAATGGTATTCCGATCATCCTCAACCGTACTTTAATAATTAAAAGATGTTACCATCCCAACACACTTAAATAAGATAGTAAAGTAAGATCGCAAATACTAGATATCACCTGCTAAACATCAGCATGTTAACATGATCATTGTGAGCATGTTAGCATGCTGTCGTTAGCATTTAGCTCAAAGCCCAGCTGTGCTGAGGTACAGATCACAGAGCTGCTAGATGGCGGTTGACTCTTATGTGTTGTTACTGCGTCTTCCTTTACGGCAGCCCAGCAAGATAGACGGAGACAGAACAGAGAGAGAAGCATCTTCAGAGTAGCAAGTTCTTGTTTTCGGTGTACCTGTTTGCCATTGAGGTTGGAGGCCGACACAACCAGATGAGTAACTGAAGACAAGTCACTGAGACTCAGAATCAGGACCTGAGGAGGATAACAGACAGTTATGAGCAACCAGCAGCAGCTGAGACTGGATTTGACGGTGTCTCTTCAGAGGAGACTTACCTTGTAGGGTGGCAGAAGCTCAGTTCCCATGGACAGATCCACTGTACGCACACTGGAAAATTCAAAGAGCACAAACGAGGAGTAAGAGAAATACACCGTCTACAGTAAAATAACCACAAAAAATAATTCACATTTTCTCTGTGATAACAAATCAGAACAGTGAAAAAATGGAGATGTTGATTATAGGTGGCGGTGAAAGAGATGCACTATTATCATATTCTTACCATGAAGAACCACTCTTGTGCACGCAGCCGTACACCCAGCTAGTCATCTCCTGTTGGACAATAACAACACATCAGAATGTGAATTGAACTTTGAAAAAAGTACAGATTACTCTGGTTTCTGCTTTCCTAAATATGTCGCTTTTACACAGATATTAAACAGCAAAATGGTAGCCTGATAATCAGACTGAACTGCCGTTTCACTTTACTTCACTCATTCATATATATGCATCTATATGAATCACTGAGTAAATCAAAGACGTGGGTGGCGATTCAGAAGTCTAACACCGGGCTAGCTCATGGAGTGTGCAAAGGTTATAGCTCAAACCCAAAGGGATGACAACATTAGCACACCAGTGCTGAAAACTCACCAGGTTGTTGCTCCGGCAGTAGAAATGACTGTAGGCTTTCCTGCGACTCGACAGGGCAAACAGGAAGTATTTCACCTGTCCTTCCTGTAGACAGAGAGCAATACTGAAGACAACTGGTAGATTTTTTTCTGTCTGTATCAGGGCTTTGTTTTCTCATATAACCTATTTATTATGTTGATACAAAGTCTGGTACCTTTGGTGTGCTGTAAGCCAGACGCAGTGTGTTAACTTCACTCCATGCTTCAGGAACATCTGGAAAAGGGAAAAAAAACAAGACACAGATAAGAGTGATTCTTTCAGAGTGTCACTCAATCAAAATTAATTCATTCACTTTTCTATATAAAGTTAAAGAAAACTACAAATATTTTAAAAATACAATAAAAAAAAATCTGAAACACATGTAGAAATACAGCTCTAAAAGCACATGAACAGGAATGTGCTCTAATAGGGTTAGATAAGTGTTTCTCTCTAACCTGAGATGGAGATGGAGGTGTCTTGAGTTTCTCCCAACATCTTGACAGGGTGTCTGATGAAGTGGTGGTTTAGTACAGCCAGTTTCTTCTCTGGGTTTACTGTGAACTAATAAGAACACACTGGTTAGCTTGGAAACAGATGGCATGTGCTTGCTATGCATACTTATCAGAGATGTAATACATCATGGGCTCCCACCAGTCTCTAATGCTACAATGTCTTTCTGCTATGACAACATCCCTCCATATTTCAGAGAAAGATTCATTTTAAAATATGTGTATTAACGTTTGTTGTTCGGACCTGTCTGGTTTCAGGATCGATGAGGTCAAAGAATGCCCTGACAGTAGCAAGAACAAGCTCTTTGCACCTGGAAGACATGTAAGCTGCATGTTAATTATCTGCATACTATTTAAATAAAGTTCTAAAGAAATGCATAGTCTAGTCTACCAAAACACAATGCCATGTCTTTTACCAAACGATGGACAGATGGTCAGTGGACACCCAAGTCCTGGGAACTGCAGTTGCCTTGACAAAAACAAGAAGACATTGAAGAGTATTACAGGATCAAACACAATCTACAGAGCCCTTTTGCACCAAGTAGTTCCTGGAATAAAAAAAAAAACGACCTCTGGAGCAGGAACTAAATTTTGACCTAGTCCCCTCAGTGAAAATGTAGGTAAAGTTCCTCAGTTATTAGAAATGTTCCTGGGTTCCTGGAAAAGTTCCCACGATGGAAGAGGTCACGTGCCACTTAACCAATTCTCACAAACAATACTTACCACCAATGACAACTTATTGGGATCTCCTGGGTAACAAGGTAGGGATGTCAGGCCGGAGCGGACCTGGTAGTCACGGTAACCACCCCCAACAGACAGAACTGTGACGTTCCTGAGCTTTTTTGCCTGGTTCACCCACTTCTGTCTCACTGCAGAGTAGAAATCTACATAGAGCAGGGACAAAGACAAGTTAAGTTAATGGCATAGTTTGAATTTTATGAAGTGGGGTTGTATGAGGTACTTATCCACAAATCACTTTTGATGTTTGATTTATGTTAAAGGTCACTTTGACTGATTAAAGGCAGGGTTGACGATGTTATCCAGTATACACTATCTGTTATATTGGTTGAAATGGTCTTTACACCCCGACAGCGATCCATTACTTGTGAGCTCTGAAAAAGGACCGGAAAAGAGCCGTCATCTGTAGCTGCTGTTATCCTGTAAAAACGTCTACCAATCACTGCCTCGAGGTCCGCTTGGAGAGAACCAATCAGATGCCTCCCTGCCTCCCTGCTGGTACTCTACCCTTGGCGTGCACCAGCCTGAACTCAAAGCGCGTCGCCGCCGCACGTTTACTGGAGAATGGAAGAGAAAACTCAGCCAAAAGTAGCACTGCCGCGGTTACTTGTCATGAGGTAGCGTTGTTGAGTTGAGGTCCTCTCTCCGCTCTGTGTCTGTGCAGTAGTTACTTTGCGGCGGTGCTCGTGCATGTGCATGGGGGGCGTTGCCTTGGAAGGAGCCCGAGGGCAGGGGGTGGATTTAGACGGAGCTCCTGAGGCGATGCTACTTCCAAATTATGCTAGCTCTCCAACATCGTCGACCCAATCTTTAACTAATGATAATGTAGAAAAACAAAGATTTTAAATTCGGGACGGTCCCCATTCATTTTGGGACGGCCTAGGTTGTATTTTGGGACGGTTCTGGAAGCATGGTGAAAAAAGTTATTTGAGAGCCCTGATTTTAGCCACCTAAAAGAAAGGCCTACCTACAAAAATCAATATCTGATTAGGTGTACGCTAAATTTAGAATATTTTCAGCGCTTTACCTCGCCATCAGACAGCCCTTTCCGGCGGGGAACTGAAGCCGTTATCTGTGCTCTCTTCAAAGCCACCAGACTCAAAAAACAGTAATTTCACCTTGCAGAACACAGGAGCTGCTGGTCTACCGCTGCCTCAGTTGGTTAACTTGATTGTGTTATTGTGTGACTTTGGTGTTTTAAATGGTTAGTTCGGATTCACCAAAAGAGAGCATAGATAACGGCTTCAGTTCCCCGTTGGAAAGGACCATCTGACGGCAAGGTAAAGCGGTGAAATATTCTAAATATAACACTTGGACTGATATTGATTTTTTTAGGTGGGCCTTTTTTTTCGGTGTCTAAAATCTGTTTTGCTACTGCCCCCGTCCACAGCAGTACATCGCTTTGCTCCCGTGCTGGTACTCCTGTCTGCTTCTCCAAACTGGGAGCATGCTGACCGCCATCTACTGTAGGTAATACACTGACTATGGAGAAGTACCTCATACAACCCCACTGTCAAACTAATTCATATTTTATATTATAGCTATGATCTTGATAATTTCTCTCCATGTTTGCAAGTACAAATAAGTCACTGTCACATATAAAAGTGGGGTACAGTCTGAAAATCTGTGACGGCATTACTGTTTTTTAATGGTAGGTAAAAAGTTCAGTGCTAGTTCAAATGTCATAAGTATACAGGTTATCATATGAGCTGAACAATACAGTAGCTGAGTGAACTGGTTAGTTCAGTAAAATCAGCAGTCGTCGTGTTAGCTTGGAATGAGGACTTGGAGACACACCTCAGAGCACAAAGTGCACCATTCAAGACCCGCATGAGTGTACTCCTTACCCAGCAGGTACGGGTCCAGGGCCAGCACTGGAGCCAGGTGGGGGGAGGCCTGGGTAATGATGAGGCTGACCAGATTGGTGTTGAAGCGGGGCAAAGTGAACAGCGCCCGGGCCACCACTCCTCCCATGGAGTGACCAACAAGCACCACACTCTGAGGGGGGGTCTTCAGGTGCTGGCAAGCAGAGAAAAGGAGAAAACTGATTGTTAAAAACCTAATCCACTTCTTGGGTTTAGGACATAGACTGTATACAAAGATGGACGACATGACAGCTCCCCAAAAGTAAAGCCAACACATCTTGATCGCCCACTGGTGGCTGGCTGCAGTATAGGTCATAAATCCCACCCCCTCCATGTTAGCGGATGGGACACGGGCCAAACTAAAAAGTCAAAGTACACGTGAAATAATTTTTTCCCAGAGATGGTGTCTGTCATTTTATGTAGTTCTCATCACGCTGATGTATGATCAAGTTTTTATTTTGCTGATAAGTTTGGTTTTAATTAGTTATTTGATGCATTAAAAAGGGGGTGAGACGTCATGATTGACAGCTGTGATTGACAGCTGCTCTGAGTGATTTGGTCGCGCAGCCGGAGGCTCGGGAATTGTACAAGAGAGGAGATGCAAGTTTAAGTGTCTATAACCGTCACGAGTCTGAGTAATAGAACATGTGTCAGTTTGATCATAAATGTAGTTTTAGAGATATTATGGCCAGTTGTTGCGTCTTTCTAGCCAAACAGCTACTGTGGTGCTAACGTAGCAGCTAGGTGGCTCACGCTAGGTGGCTCACGCTAACAAGCTGCGGCCGTGCTCGGCTCTTGATTGGATCGGTGTGTGGGCGGGACCTCGACGCCGCGGCTCCATCCCCCCGATCACTACTGCGCAGACTCTGGCTCCAAATGACGTCAAAATCTCAAGATGGCAGCTCCCGTATCTGGGATATTTTGGCTTCACTTTTGTACAGTGGGAGGAAGTGGAGACGCGTCGTCCATCTATATATAAGGTCAATGATTTAGGATTATATGTTTACCAGAAAGTAGTGTTAGAAAAGGTTGACAGACATACAGTATGAATAGCTACTGTTAACTGTGCATTTTGATTACACTCCTTAATGCTGGCTTCTTGTTATTTTCTGACATGTCAACTTCTTTACTACTGTGAGATGTGCAAGTCAGAGGGATTAATTATCAATCTTTAAATGTAGAGAGTGATGAAATGTGATATTTATCCCCCCCACTGATATATTACTCCACCAGCCATATCCGTCATGTGGAGTAAGTAACCCTGTCTGATGACGAGCAGATGATATTTGAGGCCTGACCTTGTAGAGCCTCAGGATAGCCTTGATGCTCTCATGCAGGAAGTGTGTCTGTCTGAGCAAACTGCCGCCGTAAAGGGCCACCAGCTCCTCGTTGAAGTCCACGGTGAACACGTTGAAGTGGAGACCTCCCTCCATGTTCTCAGCCTTCCTCAAGGCCACAGAGCCCAGGGAGCGAGCTTTGTGAAGAGAAGAAGACATGTGATGGAGTCAAATATTGTGATTAGGCTGGGTGTTTTTACAGACAGCAAACGTTTAGTAAAATCATACAGACGTGGGGTCATTGCTTGTCCTAAACTAAGCACCACCATATGCTCAGCTGCTCTGCCAACTGACATGCTGCAATAGTTATTTATGCACAGCTCTTATGTGCAAATTATTTTTTTATATTTTGAATTATTGATCAGAGTCAATACGTCCTGAGCTTCTTCAGATCCTCTGGGAAGCTATTCCTGAACTAAAAACTCTCTTTACTGCTAAAAAAAAAAAGCTCATTAAATGTACATAGTCTGTACCATTTTCCTGTACGGAAGAGCCGTGAAACATACCAGCAACAACCTGGTTTTATTCAACACTAGTGCTTCATCAAGCTGTTGTAACTAGTGAAGTTAGGAAGCTCATCAAACACCAGCTGCTGTTAAAAATACATCGGCTCGAAGAGTCTAAATCTAAGACAAGAAATGTTGAAGAACAGAGAGCATGGGCCATAATCACAAACACCACAGTGTAACAGCAAAATGTGTTTGTATTCACATGAATAAAAGTGTGGGTGTCCTCCTCCTACACACAACTGATAGCAGGAACAGGGGGCCAGCATGATCTCACAAAGGATTTGTATCATTGAGAGCATAACTGAGTTATTAGTTAGAGGAAAGATAGGTTCCAGGTTTGATTCCCCAAGACAGAATTATTTCCAACTCCAATAGAAATAATATATAATACAATATATTAGTATATAATTTTCTTATTGTCAACAAAAGTAACCAATAATGTGTGACTTTCCTACCCTGTGGCACTCAGACCCAAGCACATATGTTCCTACTGAGGACGTACATCTTTAAAAGTAGATCACAAATATAGAGTTTCCTTTTTTAAAAAAAGGCTAGGCCTTTTTTAAAGCAGCTGAGCACTGTAGTTTTTTAGCAAGAGTTACATAAACAGGAGTCAACAGTGAGTTTCTTGGGGACTATTTTCAGCTGTGGTTCTCTAGTGAGTATTTACAGCAGCAGGACGGTGTGTGTGGGATTGACTCAAAATAGTGTGTGTCTTCTGGTAATGAAGAAACTAGAGTTGTTCCGATACCAGTATCGGAAATTCGTCCGATACTGCCCAAAATTCAGTTATCAGGTATCGGTATCGAGTACACCAGTCTATGCACCGGTCTGATACCATAATTTATTAACCCAGAAAAAAATTGACTTGTTTAACCAGAAATCAATTCTTCTTCGCCGCTCCAAAACAGCAGCCTTCACTGTGCTGTCGCCCTGGATGTATCATGGCTGCCACTGGCAACTACTGTTTTAGAGCAGCGAAGAAGAAGTGATTGCAAAAAAAATGTCAGCCATTTGCTAATATTTCACAGTGGAAAATCCAACAACTAAAACAGTGATATGTACTGTAGCATGTAAGTTTGGAGGGGTGACACTAGTGTTGCTGATTTCAACACCAGCAAGCAGAGCACGACGACTTTAATAATAATATAATAACTGTATATTTTTTTATCACACTGGGATCGGATGGGTACTCGGCAAGCCCCCAGGATGTGCGCCGGTCGTCGATCCCAACTTTCGTAGTGGCCAAACGGTGTTACTGCAACTTCCGTGTCCGTCACGTGATGCCATTGGGCCCAAAAAGACTTTTTCCCATAGACTTACATTGGGAAAGAGACGTCTGTAACTCGGCAGATAATTCTTTTTGAGGTGAATCAACTTCCCAGTAGGAACACCTAAATAGACCTTATTAAAAAAATTAAGTTTTTACAGTTGTAAAACGCACTAATAGCCGAATCCAGCGTTATTTCCCTTCCTCCGTTCATGTGAGTGAGACCCAGACCGAGGCTGGAGAGCAAGCCGTGACGACGGCGTGACGTTGGGACACGGTGACCGAGTCATGTGACCGAGCGGACGCTACTGCGCATGTCCCATGTGCCCAAGATCTGGGTACTTTTCCAGACGGAAGTCGAGCCATTTAGGCTTCATGCGCCACTGAGCAACTTTCATATGAATGAACGGGGCCCCGCCTCCAACGCTGTATCCAGTTATCTTAATACAACCATGGTACTCGGTATCGGCCGACACCTTAAGTTCAGATATCGGAATCAGTATCAGGAAAAAAAAAATGGTATTGGAACATCACCAGAAGGAACATGTCACCCAGTGCAACAGTGTGGCTCATTGATGTGTTTTCAGTAGTTTAATAGTAATATCACCAACCCCATCATTTAATATCTACACCTACAATTCAAATGGTTATGTGTATAGCTCTGGATGTACAGATCTTTAAAATTATACAAGGACCTTATCACAACAACAGATCCAAAACAAAAACCAAATACACTTTTGGAAAAAGGTTGCCAGTTTTTCAAGATGAATACATGTTTGTTTACATGTGGATTCACCACAGGCACAAAACAAACTGTGGAAACTTAATTTCTGAAAACTCCAACATTCACTGTCTTAAAAAAAACTGAACGCCTGTGTGCAAAATTGTGAAGGACAATCCAGTCTGCCTGCCAGTCAGGTAGAGTAATCAGCAAAAAGCATGAAGCCACGCTCATGTCCTCAAACAACCTCAGCACATCCACTTATTGGAAAAAAAAAAATCACCTCCTCCCTCTCTTTTTCTCCCTTTGCTTAACCTTCCATTCGTTTTATGCACTTACCTTGTTTGTAGCTGCCTGCATTTCCAGGCAGGAAGAGCACAGGGGCACCGGTGAGTTTGAGCGCTCGGGTCTCCTGGGCGTACAGACCCTCTCCATACAGGTAGAGCCCGTACGCTGGGTACAGTCTGGCCACCCGACGAGGCAGAGCCACACGCTGTGAACCCAGCGTGCATAATTAGGAGGCGAAGTCACACAGTCACATCGGTCTCAGACAGTTCAATAACATTTTTGTCCCACTTAGAAAAACATCAGGCAACAGACTCACTATAAAGCACTGTACAGCAGCTACAGCAGTGTCTACAGCTGGCAGACAACACCTCCCTGCCTTGCTGTCCACCTCACCTGCATTAATGTAAATACCTGCGGTTAATTCTGGTTTTATGTCAGAAGTAATGAGATGTTAAATTTCTGGTATAGTTGACCCTTAAACCTGCAGTAGGCTGAATTTTTTTGGCATCATTCGGCAAAAAGTCCATAATAACCTTTCAGCATATTGTAATTCAAGTGTTCTGAGAGAAAACTACACTTCTGCACTTACCCATCGCTCTGATCTCAACATGGCTGCCGGGTCACAAACCATTTCATTTTACAGCTAAACAGTACACTACAAGATGTTTCTGAAAACATTTGAGGCGAGAAATAGGCATTACAGTAACAGAATATTGATTCATATTTGATCAGCGCTGCCTAGTTTGACCGTTTGATCTGAGTTTGCGAGTGATTGACAGCTGCTCAGAGACGGCAAGGCTCTGGATCGGCTCTGATTGGTTGTTTTCCTCCGGTCTGTGAAATCTTACAGATGTCATTAGGAGCACCAGAGGACACAGAGGCACATGATTTTTTTAAGATTACTTGTCTCATGCACCACTGTCAGGATATAGTGACGTGACAGTTTTATAAAAATAACTTTTTTTTAAATCATATTTGCTCTAATTCAACCCTCTGCAGCTTTTATGTGTACAAGAGATTTCCAGACCTTCGTTAGAGTACCTATTATGCATCGATACCGGATCGGATATCGGACCGATACTGACTCAAATAGCTGAATCGGATATCGGTGACAATGGGGCCGATCTATTAAATTAAATTCTATGTTACTACATACATTATATACTGGAATTTTAATTCCTGTTTAAGTTTTGACCAATTTGTTGCTGCTTTAAAAAGATTTACACCTGAATTGTAATTCCTGATAATTTTGAAGTTTTTTTGTTTTTTTACAGTTGTTGGTGTACAATTTATGATTTTAATAATAAAAAACAATTCAATAATTAAAATGTATTTATATGTATGCATTCATTACGTTTTGTTTAAGTCAAGCCTGATGTTGCCTTACACATAAAAGAATACTCAAAGCCCAGGTATTGCTATCAGGACTGAAAACGTTGGATTGGTGCATCCCTACGACATAGTACTTTGTTCGGTACATGTACTGTACAAGTGTAAGACTACATCTGGGGCTGGGTAATATTGGTAATGGCTGAAATCATCAGTCCATTAATCGAGTTGCCAAAAATAAGCGGTTTCCATCCTCTGAAATGCGAGTACTTACTGCTTTGATCTACTTTCGATAACTGTAAATTGAGTTTTGGACTGTTGGTTGAATAAAGCAAGCCATTTGAAGACATCAATTTGGGGAAAGTATGATGGACATAACCAGAAAATTGAGCTGTATCACAATATAACAATAAACAAAATGACTGATTTCAGATCATGATTTGTCACTCATATGTCAGCACTATCAAATGTTTGGTTTTCACCTCAGAATTACTTGTTAAGAAATACTGATAATGAGTTCCTCTCTCATCTGCCCTGTATTCATCGCAAGGGCCAACACTGAGCTAGCCCTGAGGTCCATTAACCACATAAACAAATGTGATTTCTTTTAGATATATGGTGCTCTTTTTTATTTGTATACTTCCTCTCTTATAACAAAAGAGCATACACTCCTCCTGTGTGAAGTAAGGTGGATGCCCATACAGTGCCCCCAGCTGTGCTCCACTTCTGGACAGATGAACACATTAGTGAGTATGAAGCAGAGGAAGGCGACCTACATTGCATTGCTAACATTAACTAACAGCAACTTCAGCTGCCTTCACCTGACCTGTAGCGTATGTGTTTTAAAGCTGATCTGCTCTGTCAAGCACCAGCAGTTGACTTATGGCTTTATAACATGGCTCATTTTGGCTAATCTGATCCTCAACGAACACACACACACACCTCCAGCCAGACAGGTGTGTGTGTTTATAGAAGCCATTGAGGAAATACATGAGCCCGGTTGTTAGGCAACACAGCCTTACGTCTGACGTTACCTGCTCTGCTGGGTAACGTTAGCAACATTCAGGAAATAACGTTAGCTTAAGAGACGCTCGACAGGTTATCTCCAGGTGGAAACACAATTCTGTTCGCGGTGTTGTAAACAAAAGAACCATTTAGCAAAGATACAGTATATTACGCTTCTGCCAGAAACCATGCTAACGCTGTTAGCTAGTTTATGCGTAACGTATTGTGAATAATTAGCCTGGCTACTCACCCGGTACTCTGGGTATTCAAACATATAGGTCATGCTGCATCTGTTCTCCTCGAAGCCAGTCAGCAACTCTCGCAGGCCGACCGCCAGCAGCCCCAGAGCTAAACCGTAAAAGGCCACAGTGGCGAGTTTCATGGTTCAATTCGGACTCCGGGTTTTTAGATATTAAAGGTGTTTAATCTCCATGTTTTCCTTCTCATTCTGTGAACTCCTCCTCATGTATAAGACACCACACAGGTTGTCACTCTCACCGGCTGAACCTCATCAACAGGAACCACATACTATACAAACTGGTAGTGATTGGCAGGTTTTTCCAGCCAATGGGAGGAGAGAACTTGAGAAACTAGACCAATGGGAGAGCAGACAGCGATTTGTTTTCTTTCATGCAATTTTTTTTATTTCATTGCATTTTTACCTTCCTTTTAAGATTCTATTGCATTTCAAAATGGCCATCGTAATCTTCATTAGTGTCTGTGTTTTTAGTACACATTTGTTTTTTTCAGTTATTAGAATACATTTTGATTTTAAAGCTGCAGTAGGTAGGAATGGATTAAATATTTAAAAAAGTTATTTTTATAAAATGGTCATTATATCCTGAGAGTAGTGCATAAGACAGGTAATCTGAAAAAAAAATCATGTGCCTCTGTGTCCTCTGGTGCTCCTAATAGCATCTATAAGATTTCACAGACCGGAGGAAAACAACCAATCAGAGCTGATCTGGAGTCTGCCGTCCAGCTGTCGTCTCTGAGCAGCTGTCAATCATTTGCAACTCTGATGAAACGGTCAAACTAGGCAGCGCTGATTAAATATGAATCAATATTCTAATTACGTTAATGCCTATTTCTCACCTCAAATGTTTTCAGAATCATCTTGTAGTGTACTGTTTTGCTGTAAAATGAAAAAGTTTGTGACCCAGCAGCCATGTTGAGATCTGCTGAGGAAATACCAAGCACCGCCCGGTGGGCGGTGCTTGGTATTTCCTCAGCAGATCAAAGCCTCAGCAGATCAAAGCCAATAGAAACACTCCCTCTGAAATGACCTGTGATTGGTCAAAGTCTTCGGGCTAGATTTTTTAGTCTCATTTTCTCTCAGAACACTTGAATTTCAATATGTTGAAAGGTTATTATGGAATTTTGCCCAATGATGCCAAAACTTGTTGCCCACTGAAGCTTTAATCCTTCAAACACCAACAAAAATACACGATTGTGCAGACAAGTCCTATGGTCTGTGCAATCATGTGTCAAGGTATATGCAGTATAAGAAGAAGAAAAAATACATAAACACAAAACAATGTGTGTGTAGAAAACACTGCAGGAAATTAATGGCACATTCTTCATTTCTCAAATCTTTAATAAAACAATCAAGGGTCTGGTGCAGCTGCATAAGCTGCCTTAATCATTACAAACACATGTATACACATATGGTACATATATGGTACATATATAGCATGTACTTCAGAGTCAGGTGACTGCAACAGGTTGTGTGGAGAAAAAAAAAGAAAGAATTATTTTATGTGTGGAAACAAATCTGGCACATTGAATTGAAATATTGTTATACCACACACGTCCTCGATAGTTCTCTACCTGGAAATACAGTATCAGACAATAGTCAGTCTTTCTAAAAATAGAAAACAAGATGAGAGTTTCCAAGAACAGGTGCAAGGCACACCCATCGCAGCAAGCCCCATCCATATGATGTTACATAATAGTTAAAATAAGGCTAAACATTATTTGAAAATAATATTGGATTCACCTGGCCACATTCCTAAATGTACAAAACCTTCAAAAACAGGAGTTCACAAACCTACTGCAGTCAAGTTCTGATTGCTGTTTTTTGGGGGGGAATAAGAGATAGTGAAGAAAACCACAAGAAACACTGTTATACATCAGACAGTTCTGGACAGTATCTATTAGAATAGATCGGTTTGGCTCATGTGTCTTTTCTACAGTGAAGAGTGGATGAATCCAAGTTTGTCCTGGTGCTTTCCTCAGACTTAGGAGATGCATCATGTTTTCCATCTGTGGATAATCTTGAGCTCTTTGTTTTTACTCAATGTACGGAAAGCAAATGCTGAAGGGAATTTCATGTCTTTGATTAGTTTCCAGTGGCACAACTGCCTCAAATCAAAACCACCTTAATCCAAAAGTTTAGAGTGCTCTATCCTTGTAATGGTCCAGTCTGGAGGCACCCCCTTAGTAAACTCCCTTTGGAATCTGTCAGAAGCCAAAAAGAAGGATCAGAACGAATACTCTTAAGTCACACAAAGATTATTAATATTTGATATGCATGAGTCATTACACTCCTGACAGGAAAGATATACTCACTCATAGTTTGCAGTTAGGAGTCTCTTAGTTTCAGCTTCTCCCTCTCCACCTATGGCCACCTGGAAGACACGGGTCCCCTCCATGGTGTCGTTAGGAAGACGTGCACTTGTCAGATACCAGAAACGCATCAGAATACTGACAAACTTTCTCCCTGGAAAAATAGTACCGACACTGATTAACACCACACAAATAATCACACTTGGTCTGTTCTTTACACACATCTATCGTCCTGGAAGAGGGATCCTTCCTCTGTTGCTCTTCCTGAGGTTTCTTCCATTTTTTCCCATTTAAGACTTTTTTGATTCTAATTTGAATCAAGGGTCTAAGAATAGAGGGTATCGTATGCATGTACAGATTGTAAAGCCCCTTGAGGTAAATTTGTGATATTGGGCAATACAAATAAAATGTAGTGCAGTGTGACTCATTGATTGTTTTGGGCAACGATGGAGCTCTAAGGAGGAAGAAGGTATATCCGGCTGTGATACACAGACAATACTTGTTAGTACATTGATTGTTGGTTTTGATCTTTTCATGGGAGCTATTGACAATGAGAAGGAACAGACAGATATCACCAGCCTTTTCCTTTTAAAAAAAGCCAGGGACAACACTTCATGCTGACCATCATCATCATAGTAGATTCCCACGTCTCCAGGTGTCGTGTACATGATCTCATCAGCATCTGCAGAGAGAGCTTTCTTGTAGCTCGATGGCAGCAGGTTGCACTTTTCCTCGAGCTTTCCAATCAACTGCAAAGACATGAAAATTAGATGAAGCTTAACTTGAGCAGAGAGATTACACCTGTTATATACAGGATTTTAAAATACTGCAAGTCTATCCTTTGAAGAAGACATGTCTCGATTATGTTATGTTTGGTAGTAATACAATTAATTTATTACTTTATTAATCTATTCTGATTTGTATGATCAATTCATCTTCTTAGTTATTCCTACTTACAACCACTCATTACCAGTTGTATCCATTAATGAGTTGTTCCTTATCATAGATTTTAGGAGTCTAAAGAGGTAAAACATTGCAGTTTTCACGAGAAGTGAAGAGTATAAGCCTTTCCTACATTGTTAATAATCTTGCGAGCCCTCAGAACTACAATATATCCCATTGAGGGGGTCCTGGAACCACTGGACCTGTCTATAATTCCATATACTGTAATTTGGTTTTAATCAGTCTTTGTCCAGGATACAACTTGTTGAAACATGGCTGCTTGACTTCTTCTCACTGGCACTAAAAAGAGAAAACATCCTCCATCATCTCTTTGCTGACTCTCAGTGTGGTATAGAACTGATTTTAAAATCTAATTGTCCTTTCCTTTCTTCTCTTTGTCTCTGAGATTTTCTAATCTGAAACTGGTGTCTAATCCTCGCTCTAGGCTGAAAAACAAAGGGGGTAAAGACTTTATTGCTTTGGCCCCGGCACTCATTGGAATCATTCCAATGTAAGTTATCTTTATAAAACTGTCACTATATCCTGACAGTAGTGCATGAGACAGGTAATCTGAAAAAAATCATGTGCCTCTGTGTCCTCCGGAGCTCCTAATGACATCTGCAAGATTTCACAGACCGGAGGAAAACAACCAATCAGAGCCGAGCTGGAGTCCACCGTCTCTGAGCAGCTGTCAATCACTCGCGAACTCTGATCAAACGGTCAAACTAGGCTGCGCTGATGAAATTTGAATCAATATTCTGTTACTGTAATTCCTATTTCTCACGTAAAATGTTTTCAGAAACATCTTGTAGTGTACTGTTTAGCTGTAAAATGAGAAAGTGTGTGACCCGGCAGCCATGTTGAGATCTGCTGAGGAAATACCAAGCACAGCCCACCAGCCGGAGCACAGCCAATAGAAACACTCCCTGATTCATATTTGATCAGCGCTGCCTAGTTTGACCATTTGAAATGATTTTGCGAGTGATTGACAGCTGCCTCCGTTGAATGAACAGCCAATAGGAACACTCTCTCTCTCTGAAATGACCTGTGATTGGCCAAAGTCTTCCGTCACAGGATAGATTTTTTTAAAGCCTGAAAACAGAGCCATGATGAGGAGCAGAAGTCTAGTTTTCTCTCAGAACACTTGAATTACAATATGCTGAAAGGTTATTGGAATTTTTGCCCAATGATGCCAAAAACATTCTGCCTATTGCAGGTTTAATAAATGTAACTGATAGTGAAATGGAGGCAGGAGCTGCAGGACATAAGAAGCAATTATAGGTGGTGGAGAAACGGCTCCGAAAAGACAAACAAAGAATGAAATATTTGGACGACCACTTTGTATTCTATTTGTGACATTTAAAGCTGCAGTGCGCGATATTGGCGCAAATATGATTTTAAAAAGTTATTTTTAGAAAACGGCCGCTATAGCGTGACAGTAGTACATGAAACAGGTAACCTGAAAAACATCATGTTCCTCTGTGTCCTACTGTGTCCTCCGGTGCTCCTAACGGCATCTGAAGGATTTCACTTACCGGAGGAAAACCAAAGTCCGCTGTCCAGCTGCCGTCTATGAGAGCCGGCTGTCAATCACTCGCGAACTCCGACCAAACGGTCAAACTAGGCAGCGCTGATCAAATATGAATCAATATTCTGTTACTGTAATGCCTATTTCTCGCCTCAAATGTTCTCAGAATCATCTTGTAGTTACTGTTTAGCTGTAAAATAATAAAGTTTGTGAGGCAGCCGCCATTCTAAAATCTGTTGAAGGAAGCCAAGTTCTGGTCACATGACCGGAGCACAGCCAATAGGAACGCTCTCTCTCTCTGAACTGACCTGTGATTAGTCAAAGTCTGCCGTCACGGGCTAGATTTTTCTAAAGCCTGAAAACAGAGCCATGATGATGAGCAGAAGTCTAGTTTTCTCTCAGAACACTTGAATTACAATATGCTGAAAGGTTATTATGGAATTTTTGCCAAATTATGCCAAAAAATTGTTGCATACTGCCACTTTAACTAGCTATTGCGTGTTGTATACTGTACACTGCAGAAACGGTACACTCAGAAAGATGAGTACATGCATTATTGTATACAATGGAAGTGGGGATCAGCTTGAGACACCCACCAGTGAATGTAAATATACAGAATAAATGGACAATACAAGTTTGAACCAGCTGGGTTCCCATACTCACGTCTTTAGCCACGAGTCCTTCCAATGCGTCAAACTGACACCGTGACAACAGTCTGGAGACATGTGAGAAGGCCTGCAAGAGTCAACACAGCGCCCTCAACAACAACAACAACAACAACAACAACAACAACAACAACAACAACACTACAGAATCAAAACAGTATTAATAGGGAGGTTTGATTTGTATAGCTGTCAGATAAGTTGTAACTTAGCTAGCTTTCAACACTTTCCCACCCTCTGTCTTCAGGTTTCTACAGACCTGCTTCGCTCCCTCCGTGAACTCTTCGATGCTGAACTCGTTATCGAAGTAAGCCCGGATCAGAAAGTAGTATATTCGTGTTCGGAACCAGATAAAAGGGTTCGGGATCCCGACCACCACCACCTTCTGGTTCTGTTTGTTTCCGTCGGAGCTGTAGGGGCGGACCGCTGCTGCTGCCACGGCGGCCGGTGCTGCAGAAGGGAGCCGCGTCTTACCGGACCGGTTCAGGACGAGACTTTCATTTAGAAAAAGCCGAGTGAAGCTAAGCCTGTGACAACCTCTCAACACGGGCAGCGCCATCTTTTGTTTCTTCCGAAGCCTTGTCCGTGTGTTTGTAAACTTCCGGTGATTAACAAATAATCAATATTAAAAATACAGACAGCAATACAATGTTATTTTTTTTTGTATGAACCAAACAAGCACGTTGTTTTGTAATTTATTTGTTATATTGGGGGTTTTTATACGGTCGACTTTCACTGAGTCATCTTTCGTTCCTATGGGGAACACTAACAATGTGACTCTCTTTAAGTTCAGGAGCTGTTTACTTTCACCAGCCGGTGGATTTCTGATCATGTGAGATGGAGCTCCAGGGAAAAGCACCTGTGCCGATATTTACAGATGTAGATAAGGACGTGTTTCTGCGAGAGATTTATCCAGAGGTAAGATGCATCCCCTAGCGACTAGTGTTGGTCTGCATGGCAACAGGAACATGTCGAATACAGTATCCATAGGTACCAGACTGCTGCTGCTGATTGGACCTTTTTAGCAGCTGGCATTCTCAATGTTACACATGAAAACTGCCTCAATATGCACTTTATTGCTGTATTGCTTATCCTGGTGGTTTACATATATAAAAGGCAATGTCTAGGTTTAGATTAGGTCTAATTTACTGGGGATGTTTACAGTAAGGCTCTGCAGCATTAGTTAATGACAGATGAGTTGATGACAGCAGATAAACCAGCTTCAAATCAGTTAAACATTGCAGTCATTGATTTAGCATAAACACTCATAGTTATCACTCTTAGTTATCGACCTTTAGTACATTACGTTATCCTTGTGTTTTAAATGTGATCTGTTTTTATAGTAAAGCACTTTGAAACTGTGTTTTGAAAGGTGCTATGTAAATAAAGATTATTATTATTATTATTATTATTATTATTATTATTATTATTATTATTATTATTATTGTATTGCTCCTTGCTGCTCTCGACCATGTAACATGAACGGTTAGGAAACACTGGAAGAACGGGCATCAAATTCTTTAATTTTTCAATTTTAAACACATAACCATTTCCCATAATGCATTTCAGTGGTGTCTATTCGTTAGACCATTACAGCCTGGTAAAATGGCCACATCTTTTAAACTTTATGACCTCAGTTTGTAACACAATGTCTGATGCCACAGAAGACTCTATACAACTGTTATGGCAGCCTGAGTACTAGTACTCCCCATGACGAGTAAAATGATCTTCATGTGTATAATTGGTGGAGTTATGTATAATGTTATATATGATATTGGATCCTGCCTGGATACATTTATTTGCCATCAGATGTGCATCTCCAGCTAAATGATACCGATTGTTTTCCAGCGCAGACCAGCCGTGCTGAGAGGCTCGTGTCTCGGACCGTGTCTGGAAAAGTGGACGGTTGAATATCTTGGACAGAGAGGGGGAGACAAGGAAGTGAAGATTCACGTATCCACCGTGCCGCAGATGGACTTCCTTCACAAAAACTTTGTGTACAAGTGAGCTCTCTCTCACACGCGCAGTCACACTGATCAATACTCCTTCTGTGCAGAGTTGTCAGCTACACCTCTTTATTGACAGGACTCTGCCATTCAATGAATTTGTGAAAAGGGCATCTGAAAAAAAACACTCTGACTTCTTCCTGTGTGAGGTAAGGATCATAAAATCAGGATATGGTGTACACTTTTTACAGTGTGTTATATCTTTTAATGACACATTCCTTGGTATTATTTTAGGATGAGAGCTATTATCTTCGATCACTGGGAGAGGACGTACGAAAGGTACTAAGAAGACTCAATCTTATGAAATCGGTGAAGATAGAACATTAGGTTTTGTACCTTAGATTTGTTGTGTATTTATTAGGGCTGTCAATCGATTCAAATATTTAATCGCAATTAATCGCATGATTGTCCATAATTAATCGAGATTAATCGCAAATTAATCACATTTTTTATCTGTTCAAAATGAACCTTAAAGGGAGATTTTTCAAGTATTTAATACTCTTATCAACATGGGAGTGGACAACTATGCTTGCTTTATGCAAATGTATGTATATATTTATTATTGGAAATCAATTAACAACACAAAACAATAGCCTATTAAAAAAATGTGCTCAAATCATAACATGGCAAACTGCAGCCCAACAGGCAACAACAGCTGTCAGTGTGTCAGTGTGCTGACTTGACTATGACTTGCCCCAAACTGCATGTGATTATCATAAAGTGGGCATGTCTGTAAAGGGGAGACTCATTGGTACCCATAGAACTTTCATTCACATATCTTGAGGTCAGAGGTCAAGGGACCCCTTTGAAAATGGCCATGCCAGATTTCCTTGCCAAAATTTAGCGTAAGATTGGAGCGTCATTTAATCTCCTACGTGACAAGCTAATAAATTTACTCTAGTTTAAGAAGTCGCAACTTGCGTTAATGCGTTAAAGAATTTAGTGGCGTTATAACGAATTTGCGTTAACGCATTTTTATCGTGTTTACTTTGACAGCCCTAGTAATTATATGGCATACATGTCTTCAGTCTGACTCTGCGGAAGCTCTTGAGCAGGAATATAAAATGTCTCTCTCGCAGGAACCTGCTGATCTGAGCAAACAGTTCCCCGACTTGGCGGAGGATTTTCACATCCCGGAGTTCTTTGAACCCCATCAGTTTTTCTCCAGCGTCTTCCGCATCAGCTCCTGTGGTCTGCAGCTGTGGACACACTACGATGTGAGTGGTCTGTATTTCGTTTTTTCAGGTTGTCTTTTTACCTGTCACCTGTCTGCATCATTGAGTGAGACGCTGACCTCATAACGTGTGCGGTGCAGCTTTAGGGCCATCGTGGAGGATGGAGTTATGAATGTATATGCTGTCCTTATCAGCACAGGTGTAGGTAGTGTATGAGTATATATATATATATATATATATATTTTTAGAACTGCTAATTTAATGCTTTATCTCTCACAGGAAATCAAATTGAATTTCTAAGATAGTAGTCTCAGTAAGCTCTCCCTCTTCTGGTCTTTGGGTTCATTCCTTCAGGTGATGGATAACCTGCTGGCTCAGGTGACGGGGATGAAGAGAGTGGCTCTCTACAGCCCCCAGGATGCATTGCACCTCTACCTGTCAGGCAAGTGGCTATGGAAAGATGCCAGTTTGTTTGAATGCTCAAAATATACTCTATCAGCCTAGTCCACTTTCATATTAAACTCTGATATTGATTAGATGAATATGTTTTTGCGAGTGTTTTTAATAGCTTGGTATAATATTATAATGGCTCTTTTAATTTTAATTGAACCCATCAGGTGATAAATCAGAGGTCCTGGACGTCGACTCCCCAGACCTGAATCGGTTTCCTGAGTTTGTGAAGGCAAAGAGATACGAGTGTGTGCTGGAGCCTGGAGATCTACTTTTTATCCCTGGTAAGGCAAACTGTCCTCCTGCAATCCCTACAGATATTTAATCATACTGTCATGTAACTCTCAAACCAAACTCAGGAAATGTAGCTCACAAATCCCGGTGGAAGCTTAAAGGGCGGGGCCATCTGCGTTCTATTCTGTTTTTTTTTTCAAATGGAAACGCCCACTCAGCCGTTAGCAAAAAGCAGTGATATAGGTTCCCAAAATCAGCTAATCAATAAGGTTATGAATAATGTGAACGCTAGCAATAGCGGAGTCAAAGTTAGCTGTGATAAGTTTGGAAATAACTGAAAGGGTTGGTTTGGATGTTTTTTAAGTGGAGTTTTATGTATACTGTATGTATGTATTCTAAAATCACTGTTTTTGTGAATGTAGTCTGGTGGCTTTGAAGAGAGCGATATAATGGCTTCAGCTCCCCGTCAGAAAGGGCTGTCTGAGGGTGAGGTAAAGCGGCTGTGGACGGGAGCAGCAGACAAATGTAAAAAAAAAAAAAAAAAAATCAATAACAGTTTAAGTGTACGCTATATTTAGAATATTTTCACAACTTTACCTTTCCATCAGACACCTGGGGAACTGAAGCCGTTATATTGCTGTCTTCAAAGCCACCAGACTACATTCACAAAAGTGATGTTACCTCACAGAACACAGGAACTGCTCGTCTACTGCTGCCTCGGTGGTTTGGCTTTGTTTGTTAATTTGTGACTTTCAGATCTGAACTGAATGGACTAAATTTATATAGTGCTTTTCTAGTCTTCTGACCAATCAAAGCGCTTGATTGCAGAGGCTGCCATGCAAGGTCAGGATCAGGATCTAATCTAAATACTTGATGGCTCAGCCTATTGGGGTTAAGTATCTTGCTCAAGGACACTTCGACATGTGACCAGAGGAACTGGGGATCGAACCGCCGACCTTCCGATTGGTGGACGACCTGCTCTACCTCTGAGCCTCAGCCGCCCCACTAACATTTATTAGCTTCCATGCCGGTACTCCTGTCTGCTTCTCCAAAGTGGGAGGATGCCGACCGCCACCCAAGTTACTGTAATGCACACTGACTATGGATAAGGATATATGTATATATATGTAGAACGTCATCATGCAGAAACCTACGTCAGGTCATGTGGGAAAAAGTCACATCCATAAATTTGAATGTTCGGATTTGAATACTTATAAGGAACACCACTGGGAAGCTACAGAATGATATAAAAACCTCAAAGATGCACCGCCCTTTAATATTAAAAAACACATCACACACTCTCTTGCTTATAATATATAATATATGTTTATAAATCTATAATATATTAAGAAGGAATCTAAATAAAACAGTTTCTCATATATGAATATATGAAAGCCTTTACATAATCAAGGTTCCCTGTCCTCCTCAGCTCTGTGGTTCCATAACACCCTGGCCCTGCAGTTTGGTGTGGGTGTGAATGTGTTCTGGCGGCATCTACCGGCGGACAGCTATGACAGAAAGGACCCGTACGGTAACAAAGACCCTGCGGCTGCGACTCGAGCCCTGCAGGCCCTGGAGAGAGCACTGCACACTCTGGATGAGCTCCCAGCAGATTATCGGGACTTTTATGGGCGCCGAATGATACAGCGCATCCAAAAGCGGACGTACTGTGACAGTCTGTCGAGCACAACTACACAGGACGGCACATTACCCAGCAGTCAATTCACCAAACCCGGATGAGTGTCCCGAGAAATAAACCAATAAAACATCCCTTATGTTATGCTTCGCTTTGTTCGGTTGACTTTCTGCTAGGCAGTAGCAGGCCAGCCATTAGGAATTATGGACAGGGGGACAGACTTTCCAAATTGGGCCCCTCATCCACACCCACTCCCGGTCGTCTAGTTTCATATGATACAGATATCTTCACTCCAGCTTTAAAACTGAGCCCGTTACAGCTGGTTTCCACTACTTTGCTTCAGTACACTTTTCTTTGGCTAGAAATTTTGCCATTGCCTCTCTGATCTGTTCATTCTCTTGTTCTCTCTGTACCCTGGCTTTTATATTTTAAGCCCCTGATCAGAGCTTTCCACGAGGATATGGAGCAGCCAGCCAGCGGGAAACAATATCCAGCTAGGGGGATCCAGGGTCATGATGCCCCTCCGGAGAAAAAAATTATAAAAGCCCAAATTTGTTCCTCTGGCACATTCTAATGCTACTATTCCATCATATACCCTGATTGTAATTATTGCATATTTAAATGAGTTTCCTGCCTGATTATAATCATGTAGTGAATTATTGTAAAGGAGAATCAGGCTTCTAGTGTGTTTTAGCCCACAGTCTGCAAATAGATATTAATATTTAAAACCACACCTATTCCTGACAGATCAGAACTTTTGTAATTAAGTATATTCAACCTTATTTATTATTTACTTATTGACACCTTCACTGTAAGGTTTATCAAGACATGCCACAGTGATGGTTAATGTAATGATTTACTAGAAACATAAACGCACGTTGAATGTGATTATAACAGAGCATGTAGAAGATTGGACGAACTTTGAATTTACAAGAACTAAACATCAATGTAGGGCTAATTTCCAGGAGAGAGATTAACCTTAATGTCTCAGAAAATGGCCAACATACAGAAGTTTCTAGCTGAGAAACGTCCAGGGAATGCATTTTACTTATTTGTCTTTGGAAGAATGTGACTCACACAGAATGTAGTCACATTGTTGTTCATGTATTTATTTTGTTTTGACGTAAAATTACCTGTATTTTGAGGATTAGTATTCCGTTTGTTCATTTTAAGTGGATCAGTGTTGGATCCTGTCCAGGCCAGCAGGTGGCAGCAGCAGAGTGTAACTCAGGGAATGCCTTTAGCCATGGACTGCAACCTGTCTTACAACAGCAAACACTTCTGTCTAATCATTTCTCCTGTTAAACAATTCAATTTATTTTAAATTGAGACATAAAAACAGGACTTTTATGTCTGGCTGCTTGTCCCGTCATCCAGGACCTGCACCATATAATTAATGAAACATTTTCTGAGTCTGCTCTTTTGATTTATAGAATATGATTTTACAGGGCAAACATTGCCAGAAGAATTAAATGTTGAAACGAAGGTTGTGATATGCGTAAATAGTAAAATAATTATTTAACTACAGCAACATTTCTCTTTAGGCTTTTTGGGAGTTATCTATAGTTACAGCCTAATAATAATGGTCCAAAATTATGTAAAATGCATAGTTTTATGTCAAAAACCTTCAAGTTTTCTCGGGGAGGACCTTCAAACCCAATATCTCTTAGTATCTTTTATTCACTGTAGAAATTCAGAATGCAATAATGATTGCCGATACACACGCCAACATGCGAATAAGGGGAGTACTAACACCCTGCAAAAATTCCATAATAACCTTTCAGCATATTGTAATTCAAGTGTTCTGAGAGAAAACTAGACTTTTGCACCTCATCATGGCTCTGTTTTCAGGCTTTAGAAAATCTAGCCCATGTCGGGAGACTTTCCCCAATCACATGTCATTTCAGAGAGAGCGTTCCTATTGGCTGTGCTCCGGCTGGTGGGCGATGCTTGGTATTTCCTCAACTGATCTCAACATGGCTGCCGGGTCACAAACTTTCTCATTTAACAGCTAAACAGTACACTATAAGATGGTTCTGAAAACATTTGAGGAGAGAAGTAGTCATTACAGTAACAGAATATTAATAAATATTTGATCAGCGCTGCCTAGTTTGACCATTTGATCAGAGTTCATGAGTGATTGACAGCTGCTCAGAGACGGCAAGGCTCCAGCTCGGTGCTGATTGGTTGTTTTCCTCTGGTCCGTGAAATCCTGCAGATGCCTCAAGTAGGGTTAGGGGGACACCAGAGGACTTTTTTCAGATTACCTGTCTCATGCACTACTGTCAGGATATAGTGACCGTTTTATTAAAATTACTTTTTTAAAATTATATTTGCTCCATTTCTACCTACTGCAGCTTTAATTAAACACTGGCATTGCATCGGTACTCGGTATCGGCCGATACCTAAAGCCCAGGTATCGCTATCGGGACTGAAAAAGTCAGATCGGTGCATCCCTAGTATAAAGCAATGAGAAACGATCTCCGATATTGACACAATCTCAGCTGAAGGTCTACTTTCTCGCTTGTTCCAGAGCTTTCCAAACTACTGTCTCAAACGTCAAGAATGAACTGGTTAAACTTAGCCTCCGATACGGCCCTGATGAGGGAAACACAGCCGAAACAGAAGAAAATCATGGGTTATGGGGGAACCGTGTTAAAAAGACAAGATTCAGAAATCCAGGACTAAAATGCACATGTGCAGATACCAATATGGTTTGAACTTTTATTGCACAAAGATTACAGTTCTTTATGTTTCCTTACAAACATTTTAAAGCTTTGTAAACAGTGAAGCAGCGTCTCCCCAGTGTGTTCGCTATCTCCTGCTAACACCGCTTTGAGTCCCCGTTGTCACATTTCTTCAGTAAGTCTCAGCAATGAAGTGTGTGCACAAGAGCCAACCAGTGACTGACTATATGAAGCAGAGAGAAGCTGGAAGATGTGACTGGATCTTAGTAGAAGGGCGGTTACACGCTGTGAGTCAAGCTGTTCAACATTCAATACCCTGCGTCGGGCTGCTGGCTACGTAAAGGAACTACAATTGAAAGCTGGTGACTTGTTGACTGTGGTGATTATAATGTGTTGGTGGGTGCTCCGTAAAAACTGAGCAATCCTTTCTGTCTGCAAACAGGTCTGTGACAAACACACCCAAACATTTACATCTTTAAAATCAGTTTGGCTTTGGATGCAAAGGAGGAAAATACACTTAATGTTGCTCTTTCATTCACGACACACACAAAGCACTCATGTCTCCTCTGCAATGACGGCCGACAGTCTCGGGCCATGGACACTGTTGGGTTCTGTTCACAGCACTGTCATCTGTCTTTTCTTGAAGTTCTCTGTCCTCCATGTGAACAAGACAAGTAAATATCTTGAATCTTGATGAGAGGCAGCAGTAAAGAGGGCAGTGCAGCATTTCGTCTCTCGCTACAGTTCTGTCCCGGGACTCTTTACGTGGCCCGTTCACCCTTTTAGCAGAGCAGTGCAGAGCTTCAACCATAGTCATGAGGCACACAAACATCCGCTCCACAACCTCATTTACTTTCTGCGTGTGTGCATTAACGCTACGAAGATTTCTCATCAGACAGAAAACAGACAAAGAAATGGCACATTGCTTGTTGGTGTTCTCTATTCTGTGGATAGGATAACTAAGATTTTTTTTTTTGTTCTTTTTCTTAAGGTTGCTATCAGGCAGGTGAAGAGAAACCCAAAACGCGAGGATGACTCTCATTCAAGAGATGAGCCAGTGAGAAAGGGGAGTTGATGTACTGGAGCGTTGCTATGGAGTCTGTGCCATGCCACGACTGGTCTTCATCTTATCCAGTCTTTTAGAGAGGTGGCTGTTGTTTGACTCAAGTTCATCGACCTTGTCCAGTGCTGAACGCAACTATTGAGTCATATAGGGAAAGAGAATATATTGCAATTAAAACAGAGCCTGGTAAATGGGCTAGCATGTCATTTTTTTGCAGTGTAAAGGCCCCGACACACCAAGCCGACAGTCGGACAATTTGGGGCCGTCGGTGAGCGTCCGTCGGCGTAGCATTTTCGGTTTGTCCCGCACCGTCGGCTCTAGTCTGCCCTGTCGGAGGTTTTTCGGCCGATTCAGCATGTTGAATCAGCGGCGGCGCCCGTCGGTGAGAGAAATCACTCTGATTGGCTGTTCAACTTAAACGAATCAGTGCACAAGAAGAGAAACGGACGTGAGGAAATCAAGCCAACGAGTTAAGTCAAGAGGAAAAACACAGAAGACTCTTCTCATTTTTCATCTTCATCTCATCTGATCATTCCAATACACGGATATTTTCACATCGACATCTGTAATGAAGCTAAGTGGTGAGTGAGAGTGGTGTGAAAATGGTCGGCTAACGCCGCTTTGTTTCATGTACGTATCATAACAACGGCTTGTATATCTGCCACCCTCGGTCTTCCGGTTTCTCTTTTTGAATGATAAATACAGACTACAACCACCTAATGGTGTGGAGAGTTATTTCATCTCACGTAGGCGCAGAACGTACATGCTAGTTGGCCGTCAGCTGTAGTCTTTGCGCTGTGTTCGGGTGCAACTTTTTGGCCAAAACAAAGGCGACGTGAGGCGACGTAACAGGCGGCCTTCGTCGCTGCTAGTTCTCCGATGTCGGGTTGGTGTGTCCCCAGCTTAAGAAAACAACACTCTACCTCTCTCTGTAGTTTCCGTTTCTCTGCCTTCAGCTCATCCTCCACTTTCTCGGCGTTCTCTGCTGCAGACTTGTAACGTGTCACCTGACCATCAAGTCTGGTCACCTGCAAACAACAACAAAAAACAGAATAGACTTCTCAGATAAGAAAATTCGTGTTTTTAGGTATGCTATGAATTCATAATTCTTCTCAGCTCACGTTTTGTTCCAAAGCGGTGACTTCTTGCTCTGCCTTCACAAGTTTGAACTTGAAGTCACTTATTTGCCTGCTTGAATCTCCTGGGAAGGTTTAGCAAAAGCAAATATTCTTGAGTTGTAGGAGACGATACAGTAGCCAACTGCAATTACTGGTCTGTTTTCATGCATTATGTTTACTCACTCTGCAGTTCTATTATGTTCGGATCGTTGCCGTTTTCAAGAATTTCACCATCCGGGCTTGAACTGTTGTCAGTGCCGTTCCTCTGTGTCTTCTGTTCCAGCTGAGCCTTTAGTTTCTTTACCTGTAAATGGAGCCATTAACACACCAGCTGATGAATGACAAGTTTCCATGAGCAACGTTGGACTCATTTTTTACGCATGTTACAGTGTAATGTTGGCCACCTCACCAATTTCTGTAGGTCATTGAAATGATATAACGTATTGTCATGATAGAAGATACTGCAATTGTCTTTTAAAATGAGTTTAAGGGATAAAGGATCATTCTACATTTTTCTTATTGTCAACAAATCCAATGAAAATGTCCTCTCTTGATACTGTGAGTCCCTGACCCTGCCTGTGGCACAATCCCAAGCACATTGGTTCCTACTGAAGACATACATATTTATAAAGATACATTCTTATCTATTTAAAGGCTCACTCATTTCATAAAACAGCGAGTCACTGTGGTTGTTAGCAAACATTACTCAAACAGGAGGAAATAATGCATTTGTTGGGGACTATTTTCAGCTGCGGATTAATACACATTTGGTGCTCTAGTGAGTATTTGGGACAGCAGACGGTGTGTGTGGGACTGAGTCAAAATAAATACAATGTGTGTGTTCATGGTAGTGAAGGAACACGTCACTCAGTGCAACAGTGTGGCTCATTGATGTGCTTTTAAAGGTATAATATGCAAGAATTGACTAAAAAGCAATGTATAGACTGATAGAAAAGAATGCCTCTCAATCATCACTTATGCCCCACTAGAAGTGTGTGGTGGTGTCTGTGTCTGTAGAGATCCTGCAGCCCTCTGCCTGGATTTTCTCTTTTCTTCTTATTTTGATTTACTCGGAACGCTTCTGGGTGTCTGCAAACAGCCTTCAGGCCCCACGTGGGGGTGTAACCCCCAGCCAATAACAGCGCACAGGGTGTGCAGCCCGTTCAGGTGGTCAAATACCGCCACTGTGCCACGCCCCTCGGCTTCTGATACCGAGAGACAAGTCTCCAGATACAAAGCGGCCGTATTTCACAGATGAGAACAGGTTGTGTTATGTGTGTGTTCCAGTGATCCCCTGCTCCTCTCTGTGCTGTGAGTGCAGCTATGATCGGTGTGTGTCAGTAGTTTGACGAGAGCAGCGCTGAGCCACAGCCAGCAGACAGGAAGCCTGCATTCATTCAAAATTAGACAACTCTGCACCTTCCCGCAAGATTATGTGGAGTTTTGCGGAGTTAGTTGTGTGTTTATTTGTGTTTTAGAAAGTAACCGCCGTGAAACAATCAATAAACAACGTTTTATTTCTCTGATTCACTGCTTTGTTCTCACCAACGCCGCTCTCTCTCTTCAGTCACTGTATAGCTCTGTGTTTACAAACAGGAACTGACAACGGTTACATATTATACCTTCAATCCTTTATACAATACAATACTTGTTCGTAGAATCAATTAATTGTTGGTTTTGGTCTTAAAATGGGATTTGTTGACATTAAGAAAAAATATAGAATATTGCCATTTCCCTTGAACTCCTTTAAAACTAGGGTTGGTAGAGTTGTTCAAAACCATTTTTTGTTATATTAGTTGAAATTCTCTTTACATCCCGACAGCAATCAATAAATCAAATGCTCTGAGAAAAAACAAACAAACAAAAAAAAACAATCGGGTATCCGTGGCTGTCGCAGTAATAAGCTACCCGTCTTTCTACCTGCGTGCACTCTGTCCGTGCACTCATTGTGCGTCACCGGAATCTTCCACAAGTGGCTAGCTTGACAGCTGTGAGTGCTAAAAATAGCCATGTACATTTATGTTCATAATGATAATTTTTGGGGAGTGGCTTTGGAGGGAGGGCTGAAGGGACGGACTGTCAGGCCTAATCCCAATGCCCCCCCTAAGGCCTTAAGCCCTTGACTGACATCACCCGGTAAATGGTTGAGTGTGAGAGACTGCAAAGGCTCGAAACGGTATAAATATGAATGGGACAGCACTTTGCGGTGACATATCACGTTACCTTGACGACGCCGATTTGAACGTCTCCCAGGCTCTGGCCTTACGAGACTAGAGGTAACTGTCAAAAGATCTATTTACTTGTTTTTGTCAAACTTCATTAAGTAAAATGAAAAGAAATGGTTGATGAATAAACCAGGTGTGTAATATAGTCTAATGCTTGTATTCCTCTGATTTCATGTGTTTTTTTATGTACATCTTAAATCCTTAATGTTAATGTTTCTGTGTACATTGAAATATGCCAGGCTAAACACCCATGTGCTGTCCTCTTTGTTGACCTTTTTATTTTTTTTTACGCCTCCGGGCTTCCCCTGGTATCCGTGGTAACCCTGTGTTTAACGTCACAATGCTATGAATTGTGGGTAATTCCCTCAGGCAAAGTCTGCAAAAATGCAGACTAACAGAAAGTGTTCATAAAGGGCTCAAAATGTTCTCAAGGACTTGAGTATTGTACAGTGGGAGAGCCCTAAACCCTCACAGACTTTGCGGGAACGCGCTTCACAGTCTGTGAGTCTGTGAGGGTGGACATTGGGATTGGGCCTCAGTGTTGCAGACTTGGTGTCTTTCTCTCTAGATTTATGGACTTTTGGAGCTAGTGCTGCTAGCTACTTGCATTGGAAAAGAGTTGGGCTGGGTTTTTTGGTTGGATCATTTTTTTTTTTTTTAAATCTAGTGTACTCTTGCTGGTTTCTCAGGTATTGACCCTACCTTTAATTGAGACAATTGCAGCTTTCAAACATTTGTGCAGCAAAATGTATTATACTGTGAGCACCGCAATGTTAATAGTAATGGGACAAACATAATAGAAATTGGCAATAAATGGCCTCACAACAGTCTGCTGTGACTGTAATATACTGTAGTCTGTCTGTTAGAGGTAGAATTTCTTCTTGGTGAGCTTGGTGTATATTTTACTTCAGATATTAATTCTAACGGAGACTACAGTTTAATCCAGAATAAACATTATCAACAGGCCGTCTCAGATGATGGATGAATCATGGACCCACCTGCTCTATCATTTTTTCACGCTCATCCACCAGTTTCCTCAGGCGAATCTCTACAAGAGAAAACACGTTTGACATCTGAGTCTCACATATTCATTCATTCAAATGGAACGCCATGCAATCACAAAGCCATAATACAACACCAATTCAACAACAATAATGCCAACTAATATGGTCCATCTTTAAAAAAAAAAAAAAGTAACATACCAGGGGTGGGAGGAGCCAAGGAGATGGTGGGATGGGGGGGGGGGGCTGGGTCAGGGTGGGAGGTTGATGCATGCAGCAGAGCAGGCATCCATGGGAGAGTGATGGAGCGGAGTGTGAGGGGGAATGTTAGCATGCACAAACTGTGGAGAAGAGGGTCAATGCAAGAGCACACAGCTGGCAGGTTTACATTCTCACTACATGACCACACAATAAGTGTAAATGTACTGACTGAAAATGATGCAAGTAACATTTCTTGCCCGGAGCCGACACATCGCTTTTCATCCGGTCACTCAAGGGATTTCATTACAAACATGCATTTAGAGCAACATTTCAAATTGGTAACAGCAGGGTATTTATTGGCATTTCAGCGTAGACGCACCACATTCATCTTCTCCATTAAGTGCAACAAAATGCAAACATACATTTATCATACATTTCCCATTCTTGTAGATGGAAATGGCTTTGTTTAAGTCAAACAACTGTTGTATTAATCCCTGAGAACAGAACAGGGTCTCAAAGCATGTTTCATTTTAACCATCAACATTACAGCTACAACATGTCAAAGCTAGTTCGCTAATGAGAGTTACCAATTAACATAGGTGTTTTTAATAGTGCACTTATGGAATGAATAAAGAGTTTCTGGAATTGTAGCATGAGAAAAAGCAGAGCAATATCATTCATTACACATAACAAGCAGCAGCATCATAAATGTGCATCAATAACAAAATAATGTTACCTGACATGGCAGTATAGTCCAATAGTAAAAAATCTACTGTTACCAAACACTTTACATTCTCATCTCTCCACAAACTCTTTTCTTTTTGCACATAAGACCTCAATGAAAACTGATGTTTGGACCTTTAGACTGTTGACATGTTAAACGAATATACAGACTTACACCAATATTCATTTGGGAAAGATTCAAAGTGCTGCACAGATTTATTTTACCACTTTGTAAACAGCAAAGCAAAGACTAGTAGAGGCAGATCAAATGATATATAATGATATATATATATATCTATACTATATACTAAGCATGTCAACGACTATTCTAAATTTGAATATATCTTTGAATAGTAAAAAAAAAGAAGAAAAAAAAGATATCTGAACATGAAAATTAATATTCGATTGTGAAAAAATGGACATAATGGGCAAAAATAGATATTTGAATAGTTCGAACCTTTGTGTTGTTTTAGGGCTGTCAAAGTTAACGCGATAATGCGTTAACGCAAATTCGCATTAACGCCACTAATTTCTTTAACGCATTAACGCAATAGAGTGAAGATACTGATATCATATGAAACTAGAATCCATTGGTACCAACCATGTAACACTAGCTTGTTGCGAAGGAGGCTAAATAATGCTCCAAACTTGCGCTAAATTTTGGCGAGGAAAAACTGACATGACCATTTTCAAAGGGGTCCCTTGACCTCTGACCTCAAGATATGTGAATGAAAATGGGTTCTCTGGGTACCCACGAGTCTCCCCTTTACAGACATGCCCACTTTATAATAATCACATGCAGTTTGAGGCAAGTCATAGTCAAGTCAGCACACTGACACACTGACAGCTGTTGTTGCCTGTTGGGCTGCAGTTTGCCATGTTATGATTTCAGCATATTTTTTATGCTAAATGCAGTACCTGTGAGGGTTTCTGGACAATATCTGTCATTGTTTTGTGTTGTTAATTGATTTCCAATAATAAATATATACATACATTTGCATAAAGCAGCATATTTGTCCACTCCAATGTTGATAAGAGTATTAAATACTTGACAAATCTCCCTTTAAGGTCCATTTTGAACAGATGAAAAACGTGCAATTGATTTGCGATTAATCATGGACAATCATGCGATTAATCGTAATAATTAAGTATTTTAATCCATTGACAGCCCTACTTTTTATATTTAATGGAAATGACATACAATATAGCCAACAGCAAGTAGGACACTTTCAGGCCATCTCCCTCCAGCCAGCTGCCACCTTATTTAGGTTTTTGTAGTAAAATGAGAAGGTATCGTATAGATAACTCCTCATTTTCAACTTCACGAATCAGCCGTTTCTCGTCCATAGCGACATGAATAAATAGAAACAGGGATTCTGACAAAAGTTCAGCTCAAAATGACGCGCCGCGCAGCTGCATCACTCGCAGCCAGTTAGGACATGGTGTCATGGACATAGCGCATTTTTAGAACTAATATTCAAACGTCATTCTTGGCTAATTTTGACAGCCCTTCTATATACCATCTACAAGCTAAGACATCTTACACTCCTCTTTGCCCTTGCCTTTACCTTTCTTGCCGTTCTTCTTCACATCTTTCCCTGTCTGCTGTGCCTCATTTTTGCTGGCCACTTGCTCTGCACTCTTTGGTAAATCCAACTCTTCACCCTGCAACTCATGCTTAATGGCCTCTGATCGTTCCTCTACTGGTAGAGACATCGCCTGGTTACTGTCCTCCCTAACAACTCCCAACTCTCCAACATTCAAAACCTTTTCCTCCTCTATAATGGGCCTGGACTCATCTGCTACACGGACTTCTTCCTCAGGCATGTTTTTCTCCTTTTCACACACATTTTCCACACGTTCCCCCTTTTCAGACGTGGCGTCCTCGTGAGCCAAAGAGTTTTGGTTGTCTCGAGGCATAGTACCTAGTGCATCTACCTGGTTACCCCCATCAACCGTACACTTCTCGTCAATGCTTTCAACTGGCTCATCTCGTCTATTTTCATTTGACAAACTACCGTTGTAGCTTTCATCAGACATGACTTCAACTCCCACCTCCACTTCTTCCTGCTTTGGATTTTTAGGAAGACTTGTCACCACAGCCGCCTCCATATCCATGTCATCAAAGTCAAAAGACCGTCCTTCGTCATTGTCATCGACATCCTCATCGCTCTCCTGCAGGGTGGGTTGAGATGAATCCTCATCAGACTTGTCTTTGCTGGGTTCAGGCAGTTGCTGTGTTTCGCTTTGCTGATCACTGTTTTTATGTTCTGGATCTTCTGCAACGGCTGATTCTTCGGTACTGTGGTCCTGCTCAATCGAGGACCCAATTTCAGTTGCTTCTTTTGGAGAGTCTGGTGTATTTATTGTACCAATGGTATTGATCTCTTCTGATTCAGATGACGCTTCAGCATTTGGTTCATCAATCTGATCCTCACACGGTAATGCCTGGCTTTCTACATCATCCAGTTGTTCGGCCTGCACTACAGTCTCCAACAGACTCTTTACAGAGGCAAATGCATCAGCGATTTTTGATAATGATGCACTGACAAGACTGTGACTTTTTTCTTCATGTGAGCTGTCTGGCTCGACTAAACCTTCTGGTTCCCTCAAGTCTCCGTTCAGCTCCTCCTTTTCTGCTCCGTCTGCTTCTATTTCTGCATCATCCCCGTCACGACTGGGAGAATTGACACTGGATTCTTGTTCAGTCTCTGCCGCTGGCTCCTCGTCATCTTTGACTGCCTCAGTTGCTTCCTCGGGACCTCTATCGGAAACCTTGTTCACGGGTGCAGAGAGCTCTGAGCCAGACAAGCTCTTGAGAGCGTCGTTGAAGCCATCAGTAGAAGACAGGGACACAGATGTGTTATCATTACTCTCAGAATTGCTTGTGGATTCAGATTCATCAGCAGCAATGTCACCATTGCTTGGAACATGTGATTCAGCGTCAGTGTTTTCCTTGCCGCTTGTTTCGAAGGTGTTTTCAGGGTTATTAGTTGTGCATTCAGATGTCATCTCATCAATAGACCTAACTTCATCCTCTGTACCATCAATAATTTCTGACTCATGGATGACATTGTCATTAGTTGAGATGTCTGTTTCACTTTTAGAGTTATCTACACTGGAAGTACACTTTTTGTCAAGACCATCAGTGCTCTCGGCACCTTTGGAGTTCTCAATAAGATCAGAAGTACTGAGGTTGGTCTCTGGGACAGGACTGGTTATAGATCCCACTTCTTCTACTTTCTCAATTTCCAAAGCTTGTTCCTCATCATGCTCATCCTTTCTGGGATCTGTTCTGGATTCCTTGAGAGTTTCAACATGAGCGGGTGCCACTGCCTCTACTGCTTCTACTGTTTTATTTTCCAAACATTGTTCCTTGTTCTGTTCATCCGTAACATCATCCACCCTTACTTCCGTGGGAGTTTCAATGTGAGAAAAGGTTTCAGTAGTAGCCACGGCTTCTGCTGCCTCTACTTTCTCCATTTCCAAACTTTCTTCCTTGTTCTGTTCATCCGTAACATCATCCACCCTTAGTTCCTTGGGAGTTTCAATGGGAGAAAAGGTTTCAGTAGTTGCCACGGCTTCTGCTGCTTCTACTGCTTCTACTTTCTCCATTTCCAAACTTTGTTCCTTGTTCTGTTCATCCGTAACATCATCCACCCTTACTTCCTTGGGAGTTTCAATGGGAGAAAATGTTTCAGTAGTTGCCACGGCTTCTGCTGCTTCTACTTTCTCCATTTCTGAACTGTGTTCCTTGTTCTGTTCATCCGTAACATTCCCCACCCTTACTTCCGTGGGAGTTTCAATGGGAGAAAAGGTTTCAGTAGTAGCCACGGCTTCTGCTGCCTCTACTTTCTCCATTTCCAAACTTTGTTCCTTGTTCTGTTCATCCGTAACATCATCCACCCTTAGTTCCTTGGGAGTTTCAATGGGAGAAAAGGTTTCAGTAGTTGCCACGGCTTCTGCTGCTTCTACTGCTTCTACTTTCTCCATTTCCAAACTTTGTTCCTTGTTCTGTTCATCCGTAACATCATCCACCCTTACTTCCTTGGGAGTTTCAATGGGAGAAAATGTTTCAGTAGTTGCCACGGCTTCTGCTGCTTCTACTTTCTCCATTTCTGAACTTTGTTCCTTGTTCTGTTCATCCGTAACATTCCCCACCCTTACTTCCTTGAGAGTTTCAATGGGAGAAAAGGTTTCAGTAGTAGCCACGGCTTCTGCTGCTTCTACTTTCTCCATTTCCAAACTTTGTTCCTTATTCTGTTCATCCGTAACATCATCCACCCTTACTTCCTTGGGAGTTTCAATGTGAGAAAAGGTTTCAGTAGTAGCCACGGCTTCTGCTGCCTCTACTTTCTCCATTTCCAAACTTTGTTCCTTATTCTGTTCATCCGTAACATCATCCACCCTTACTTCCTTGGGAGTTTCAATGGGAGAAAATGTTTCAGTAGTTGCCACGGCTTCTGCTGCTTCTACTTTCTCCATTTCCAAAGTTTGTTCCTTGTTGAGCTCATCTGTAACATGATCCATTCTTGATTCTTTGAGAGTTTCATTGGGAGAAAAGGTTTCAGTGGGTTCCACTGATTCTACTCCATCTACCTCCACAGTTTCTTGCATGTCTTGCTCATTCTTAACTTGTTCCACTCTTGACTCGTTGAGGGTTTCAGTGACAGAACCATCAATTTCAGGTTCTGTCGTTGGCACATTATCTCTTGTAGCAGATTCAATGTCCATTTCTGTTTTGCCCTTTTCTTTATCTGTTCCGCCCTTTTCTTTATCTGTTCCATCTTTTTGTTGTTTCTTATCCTCATGCGTTCCTCCTTTCTTTTTGCCTCTCCTCTTCCTTTTCTTCTTTTTCCCTGAAGCAGCAGCGCCCTGAGGCTGAGGATTACTGGATATTTCCTCTGCCTCGTCGTTCTCCGCCTCTTCTGTGTTCTCAGGCTCTTGTTGAGGTTCAGTGTTTGATACAGCTGGGATGGACTTATCAGGCAAACTTTCTTTCCTAACATCTTGGGCAACTTTTTGCTGATGACATGATTCTGTATTTCTCAAATTACTTTTCTCAACAACTTCCTGTTTGTTTTCTTGCTCTTCAAAAAGGTTGTTACATGACTCTCTAATGTCATCACTGTGTGTGTCAACACTACTGCTTTTGGTTTCTGTCTTCCCTAAATCTGGGTTACTTGTCTCCCCTAAATCTCCCCCTATAGGCGTTTCTGTTTCTGGAACATTTTCCTCAGGACTTTCTACAATCCCTTGAAGCCCAGGGCTGCAAATGATTATATCTTTGCCCTCTGTGATTGATTGATCATTAATATCAACATTTAAGTCCTTGCTAAGGCCATTTTCTTCAGTATTGTCTTCTTCTGTGGCGGTCTTCTTGTCTTCTTCTAAGCATATCTGTTGTTCTTCTGTTGGCTGTTCTTCATTAGATGTTTCCAGTGTGGACACATTACAGAGTGTATCAGAGCTCGAGTGATTCTCTTTGGCTTCCTCAAACTTTTCTTGATGCTGCTCTGGATCCATCTCTTCCTCTCCGCTACTTCTCAACTGAGTCTCCTCTGTGTGGCCTGAGAGATCATGAAGAGTATACGGTGATCGAGGGACAAAAAAATGTTGACTTAAGACATGATTTTCAAAACTGTAATCTTCGAGAGGAAGTGCATCAGCAGAAGTCAATGTAAGGCAGAACACCTGATTGATTCAGTGGCCAGGAAGAGAAGCACAGAGCCAAGTTGACCAAGAGAAGCACAAGGAGAAGAAGAAGAAGAAAGGCAGGAGGAACACCGAAATTAAGTTCTTGATCCCCAACACATCAGTGCAACAAGAAAAGAAGTCTGAAGCCGGCGACACAAAGTTACATTACAGTGCATATACAATAATGTTCCTTACACATATTATTTGCTTGTAAAAAAATAACTCTAAAATGCTTTGTACCATCAACCCTGTAGAGACCAGTCAGCATTTACTCACCTACACCACTTGCATTAACAGAGTTAGTTGTGATTCAGAACTAATATGTATTAGCTGACATGATGAAGAGGATGCAAGAGAAATTAATTAAAAGCCAAAACAAAGCCAATAGTAGTAAAGACAAAGCGAGGTGTTGCTGAGTTTGTAAGTAGAATCTGTATTTCTACAGGAAAGCAAGAGGTCGGACAGATGTCGCTTAAAAAGGATAAGGCTGGTGTTTTCTCTATATTATTCTTGTCAACAAATCCCATGAAAAGACTAAAAATAACTAAATAATGCTTTAGTCCGTCTCTCACCGCTTTCCGACTTTCCTAACCTGTCTTTAGCACAAGCACATTGGTTCCTTCTACAGACGTACATTTTTAAAAACTGGTCACAAATACATGATTTTGTTTTTAAAAGGCTCAGTAATTTCCTAAAGCTGGTCACTATAGTTTTTGGTAAACATTGCTCAAACAGGAGTAAATATTGCATTTGTTGGGGACTATTTTCAGCTGCAGATTAATACACATTTGTGCTCTAGTGAGTATTTATGTGTGTGTGTGTGTGTGTGTGTGTGAGTATGGCTCACTGATAAGTTTTTAATCGTTTTTGGACAACAGTGGATCTCTAAAGCACAGAAGAATAAGACTTGTCAGGCTGACACGATACTTTTATTAGGATCAATCAGTGTTCACTTTGGCAGCTATTTTAGATTTAGTCTTAAAACAAAAATGCTTATTAGTTTTAGTCACATTTTAGTCATTTTTATCCTTCATAGTTTTAGTCCAGTTTTAGTCGCCAAAAAGTCATTTGATTTTAGTCAAAATGTTTTCTCTCTTAATAATTTTTTTTATTTAATCTTAGTCCTGTTTAGTCATCATTATATTGAACATTCTGTCATTTTAGTCAAACGTATTTCACATAAAATTTTATGTTATTATCTGATGAAAAACACATTTTGAATGGTTAAGAATGCAGCTTTGCAGTTAGTTCGAGTCCTCCTGACTGTTCTCATGAATTAAGTTTTTATGTTTTAAACTACATTTTAGTCTTGTCTTTTTTCATCAACAATATTGCATGTTTGATATTGTCACCGTTAAGTGTTTAATGACGTCGGTGGCGTCTCGTCATCGTCTCGTCTTAGTCATGGAAAAGAAGGTCGTTGACGAACATATTTCGTCGTAGTTTTCTTTAACGAAATCAACACTGGGATCAATTCATTGTTGATTTTGGTATTTTCATGGAATTTGTTTACTATAAGAAGAAATAGTTGACAAAATAACAATCTTCCTCAGCACACAAGGTTTTGTCCAGTTGACATGGAATTGTAGATGTTCTGAGCCCTTTAAAAGGACTCCTCATCAACGTTGGCTTAAGAGTTGAGATTGAACCAAAACAGCTACCTAAGCTAAGTTGACCTTGTGGTGAGATGTTCTTGTCATTTGGTGCCTTCAAATGGGGTCGTGTTTACCGTGTTCAGAAGAAGAATCCATATGAACGCCCCCCTCTCGTGGTATTCACGACCTCGTAAGTGGAAAGTTTCTGAAAGCTCCGAGTTCACGAGTTGTGACTTGTTTGTTGATGTCAGAAATGGCGGAGGCCACGGAGGTAAATTTTTTGGGGCATAATAAGTTTATATACTGTATTATAATTTTACTCGTACAATATTTTTCTTTGTAATTTTATAATATGTCTTAGGAAAATGTTGATATTCCCAACGGCCTCATCTTTTTCCTCTGTCATTATGCCTTTGCATTTCCTGCATTAGGTTACCCGCTCGCTAGCTTGCTAAATTGCTAGCCTCTGTCGCTTCTAGATGCCGACAGTAATGTTAATATTGCCGTTGCTTAGCAGCAGTGTTCTCACGACTTAACCACTGTCAAGCACAAGCACATTGTGTACGCGACTTCTCATGTTGTAAATACAAGCTCAAGAGTTTCATTTGAAGGCACCAATTGTTTGTTTCTAAGCTAAAAAAAAGAACTTGCAGTATCAAGAAAAATATAGAATATCACCAGACTTATCCTTTCAGGTAAAAGTAACATTTGACATTCCAGGAGCACAACTGGAAACTGAAGAGTTCACTCCAAAAGTAAACATTAACCAATCGGAAATTCATATATCAATTGTGAAAAAAAGAATTACTTGTGTAAGCTCACTACACCGTATACATTTTTATATTTTCATTGCTGGATTTTTTGTTCCATCACTACTCTAAAGCATTTTGGAATGAAAGTCTTCAGACAGTTTTATGCCAAGCCATGCAGCAAGAAGTGTTTATTCATCTGTGTTTTACCTAGCATGCTGTTCCCCTCCGTTGGGGAGGTCTGGGAATCCTGAGCCGGTTTGGAGGCAGGGTCTGCACTGGGGAGCCCGTCAACTTCTGTCTCACCAACATCTCCATTGATGTTTAGATCAGGTCCCAATACTATTCCATGTTTCTAGACAAAATCAAAAGTGAAACATTAGCTCCATAGATTACACACCTTGAAAATATGTTGCAATGCTATACAGTATATTTGGTTTGAAAACTGAGTTTGAAACAACAAAGCTACCTTTAATAAACCAGCATCTGGTTTTTACTCGTTAAGCTTTAGGAACCATGACAACAATATTCAAAACGGTATTTTCACACTTCCAGCGGAAATAAGCATTCACACACTGACTGAGTACCTTCAGAATGTCTTTCAGCTTCACCACCTCTTCTCTGAGCTCATCTCGCTCAATTCGGACTGCATCTGTGTATTCTTTCTGTCGCTCTAAGGCCTGAGCAGAGCCCCCCCCAGGTGGCAGATTACGAAAGAAAGTGATAGGAAAAGTGTACAAGAGGTGAAAAGAAGTGAAAGTTGGCATTCAGTTTCATGCAAAGGAGATACCGAATTAATGTCGGCAAAAGTAAATGCTGAACGTGATGAAGTTAATAAAACACAAAACTGCTGGACCAGGGCTCATAGGCCGTACCCCAATCTTTTTATCCTTCCACTCCACCGTCTCCTGGAGGTCAGATATTTCTCTAACAAAACCTTCCTGTTTGATACGCAGCTGACGGATGTCCTAAACAGCAGGAAGAGGAAATCAAGTTTGAGATGTTGAGAGAGAGAGAGCAAAAAGAGAATAACAGTGCATGCATATGTAGTGTGAACAAAAAGAAAGCTGTGAATTGTACCCCAACATGCAGCCTTTCTAAGTGACAAACTAACTGACTTTCTTTTCTTAATATCTGTCTTTTTAAGCAATGGGACGCTCCATCTCTGCAATCCCATTCTACGTGACACACGTTCACACTGGGGGACAAATACTCACATTCAGCAGCTCTTCACTTTGCTTTAGCGTCTCTTTCATTTCACTGAACTGGAACTGAAGCGTAGTGTGGGCATGTTTCTCTCGCTCGTATTCCTGTGAGGAACAAGAGACAGCTTGACAACCAATAACCCCTTTGTTTTCATTATGAACATCTATCTCATACAGACCCCACCAACAACATTACAGGAAAGCTACTTCCATCGCTGTTAAGTGTGATGTCAGTTGTCATTCTGAGAACTGGGACTCATTACAGTCCTTATTTGCCGGATATACTGCACATACTGTATATTGTATGTCCTTACGTACCATTATAATGCATGATTTACGGCATCTGTTGTAGTTCTAGCAAAGAGTATAGAAACAAAACTGTGGTGCTATTTTGACAACCGCTGCTAGATGGCGCTGCGGTAGCGCTGTCGCCATTATGGGCTGAAAACACCAACGGGTCTGTGGCATGGATGTATAAAGAGAACTGGATACAGAGTTGGAGGCGGCCTTCCGTTCATTCCTATGAGAGTTGCTCAGTGGCGCACAAAGCCAAAATGGCTCGACTGCCGTGTGATAAAGTACCCGGATGATCCGGCGATCTTCCGCATTCCATTGGGCCCATAGAGCAGGCGCAGTAGCGTTTCCTTTAACTCCGCCTCCCAGCCCTCGCCTCGGTCTGGGTCTCATTCACATGAACGGAGGAAGGGAAATAACTCTGGATTCAGCTATTAGTGCATTTTACAACTTTTAGTGCCTAATGATTTAAATAAGGACTATTCAAGTGTTCGTACTGGGAAGTTGAGTTACAGACGTCTCTTTCCCAATGTAAGTCTATGGAAAAAAGTCTCTTTGGGCCCAATTCATAGACTGTATATAAGAAGTGAACGTACTCAACGTGACATCACCTATTGGTTTGTGGACTGCTGTTTTGGAGACTCGAGTTCGACATTTTGGCCATTGCCATCTTGGTTTTTTGGGCTAATCAAGTGTTCGTACTGGGAAGTTGATTCACCTCAAAAAAAATGATCTGCTGATTTACAGACGTCTCTTTCCCAATGTAAGTCTATGGGAAAAAGTCTTTTTGGGCCCGATGGCATCACGTGACGGACACGGAAGTTGTCGTACCGCCGTTTGGCCGCTACAAAAATTTGCTTAAACGCCGGTGCTCTTCCTGGGGGCTTGGTCTATGGTCTATAGAGAGGCGAACGGGACCTTATTTCGGAAAAAATATGAACAGTAAGAATGAACACAATAAGACTCCTGTATGCCGAGTCCTTGTCTAGTTTCACCTTACAGTCGATCATTTATCCTGTCATGTCTTCTATAAGAAGTGTTTTGAAACCTCTTCAAAACGCTTGATGCATTCAAGGGTTGTGGGAAACTCTATCATCCGGGACTTCAAATCTGACAGCCAAAGCGCAGCCTTTGCATGTTTGACCAAATCCACATTGTCATTTGAAGTTAGGATGTTGGAAGTTTCAAGTCTTTGCATGTTTATTTTCATTCTAATGGCTTCGTGGAAGGCAGAACATCAATTCAAAAACTGCAAGAAGAGTTTAGGTTTCCACTATACACCGTTAAAGCCATATTTCATTCATTTTGGATGTTGTACTGTAGGCCTCAGCAGAGTGGAGGGGTCCTCCGTAAAGACGGCTTAGAAGTTGTGGAAACCAGTGTGTCACTTCCAGTGTGCTAGCAGGTTCTTAATCCGACTTTACTGGTATCGAACAAGGAGACATATGATCTCACAAGCAACGACAAATTGATTTATATTTCTCAACAGCAGTGCTTTGAATAACAGTGAAATAGATAGTGGGATTTTATGACACTTTTCTTAAAATTGGCAATATTATAGACCTAAGCCACATATTATTTGTTTCAAAGAATATCACAGTCTGCCTGCTGTACCTTGAGTTTATCCTCATATCCCCGGCGCGACTCAGACAGCAGTTCCTCCAGCTCCATGAGCGAGTCCTTGAGCGTATCCACCTGGTACATCAGGTTGTTTTTCTCGTTATCCAGCTGGGCGTTGGACACCATGGCCTTGCGATACTTCTCCTCCACTTCTACTAATGCATCCTGGTGTCATGACATACAGAGAATAGAAGAATATAACAGGTGCTGGCTCAGATCGAACATGTCCACAAACAAAACTGCAGAGTCATACTTTCCTCTCTCAAATAGGATCAACAAACTATATGTTTGGAGTAACAGCTGGCAGAGATTCCACACAATGCAAGAAAGTATATGGAGGTCAGTATACTCATCTGTATCACACAACTTTAAACCACGGTAAGTGGGAATTTAAAGGTGCTTAATTCGATATCCAGAACATTAATAAAGCAGCAAACCACTATTTGCTATGCTTCTCCTCGCTTTGTTGACGTAGCCGGGCTGGCTGTGTATCGAGGACGGAACCTGCGAAAATCAAAAATAATTAAATAAATAAAAGACTCGATAAATAAATAAATGTCATTAAATGTAGCAAAAATAATATTAAAGATAAATGTAGCCATCAATTAATTTATAAAATGTGGCATAAATTGCTATTTCTGTTTTCATTTGCTTCTTTATTTATTTATCTTTGTATTAATTCTCTTATTTATTTACTCTTCTGTATAATTATCCCTTTCATTTATTTATGTATTTATATTTATTATTTTTTCATTCATTTTTTATTTATTTTGTTGCATTTATTCTTTATTAATTTTAAATGTATTTTAAAATGTATCTATTTATTTGTGTATTTATGCATTTATTTATTTCTTTTCCCTTTACATCTCCCCCCTTATTTATTTCCCCGAACTTATTTATTTCTGTATTCTTTTCTTTATACATTTCTTTTTACATTTCTTTATGCATTTCTGCCTCATTATGCACATGAGTCGGCTGTCACTCAACACAGAAATAAATAAGTTTAGGGACATAAATAAGGGGTGAAATGAAAAGGGAAAATCATGCACAAAAATGCATACATTTAAAAATAAATATAAAATAAATACAAAATAAATGCAAAGAACTAAATAAATTCAAAAATTAATAAAAATAAATAAATATAAGGGAAAATGAAACAGAAGAGTAAATAAATAAGGGAATTAATACAAAGGTAAATAAAGAAGCAAATTAAAACAGAAATATCAATTAATGTCACATTGTATCAATGAATTAATGACTGCAATCCTTTTCAATATTATTTTTGGTACATTTAATGGCATATTTATTTATTTATCGAGTCACTTATTTATTTATTTATTTTTTATTTTGGCAGGTTCCGTCCTCTATAGTCGAGCTTGCTTTTAGTGCATGTGAGTGTGCCCCATGCACTGGCTAGTCCCAGCTGCTGCTCTGCACTGTCATACGGCGGTTACAGCTGATAACGCCGCCCCGACTGACGGCGGTGTCGCAGAAAAGTAGCACCCATCCTCCGGTTTCCCCCTCAGGTGAACACTATTATCTTTGTCAGCACTTTCGCTGTTGTTCGCACTGTTTAGCGCCGTTAGCACTGTTAGCTGCAAGCCGCCGTCGCAATGTTGAGAGCCGTTGAGAGGCAATAGATATGCTCCCAATCCCGTATTCAGCACCTTTAAGAAGAAGAGGTTAACACACACAACGAGATGAAGAAAGGCATGCGACATGCAGATGCAACTTTGCCAGTTAGATCAACAGTTAGCAAGTTTATACAGAAGTTAGAAAACATCTGCCCAGGGAAAAATCAATGAGAAACGATGCCTTATACAGGGACGTCATTTGAGCCTCACAAAAGGGCTACAGTTATACTACAGTCAATGTGTGTCAATATTTGTGTTGAGTCTGGAGCACCAGTAATGCTCCTAAAATACTCCATGGAGAATTTCTTTATTTCAACCTTAGAACCTGGAATCCCAACAATCCACTGTGCCCTTTGGGTAATATAACGGTGAATTAGTTGCACATACAGTATCTCAATCTGTATTACTGCATATCTGACCCACCGTCTAAAATCACCAGAGGAAGACACCAAACCTATTAGTTCATACACACATTAGAGTCTGGAGGTGGGAGTTCTGAGGGTCTCTCTCAGGCTTATACCTTGACTTCTTTTAGGTTCTGCATGTACTTGGTTTCCACATCTTGAATCTGATCCTTCAGTTCATGAATCTCCTGGTGAAGAGTGCAGCAGCAGTGAGCAGAGAAGCACAGGATGACAGACAGCAGACATCAGAAAAGGTGACGATGCAGAAAGTTTGGTGACGGGACAATGACAACAGCAACATAAGTGTTTGCAGAAAGAATGAAAATAGCAGGACAGCACAGGCCTTCATAGAAGAACGTTTGTCTGTCTGTTACATTTACTCCTTTCCATATAGAACTTCCCAGAGTGCAAGAGTAAGATTCAGTTTTTTCTAGAGTGGGAGACTCGTGCCCTCTCCCAACTTGTTGTTTAATGAAGCATGTCTGGGTGGAGATTACTCCGCCTCTTCTACACTGAATTTGACTCCATACGAGTACAGACGTTTGACTCTAGACAGAAGTTTCTGCTCTTACATAATACAGCAGAAACTGTTCACAATTCAAAATGTTGTAAATTCTCAATGGGGCAATAATTATGGGTGAAAAGATGATCAATTTTGGTCAATTAATGACTTGACAAATAATTCTTGAAGCTGCAATCTTAATTATATGACTGACAATTATTTGCAACCATGTTCAGTGTTTAAGTACATTTTCCATATAATACAAAACTTTCGATGTATGACATTTACTTTTGTAAGCATCATCTGGCCCAACTTCCTATTTTCTGAGTTACTGTCCACATAAATTATTGTTCTCATGGTGAGGTTATGATCCAATAACCCTGTATGATACCTAACAAAAACCACGATCAACAAGGAAATGTCCTCTCTGTCCGTCTCTTCAGCATTACCTTGATTTCTCGTATGGACGTCTCTGCATCTACAGTTATAGCCGTCTCGCCACTTCCTCTCCGCGAGGACGTCCCGCCTGAGGAAGTGAGGGTTGCTGCTGTCACGGCAGAAGCTGCTCGAGATCCCTGAGGAAGAAAGAAATGACTTTTCAAAAATATTTCTTATTCCTCTTTAGTACGGAAGCCCTGAGAGGTAAGTGAGAAAAAAAAAATATCTGGTGATCCATTTTCTCCTGTATTTATGACTTAACAACAGGTGAAAAAAAGAGGTTTTGCCAGGATACTTTTTCCAAAGTCCTTGGTGAATGCTTTTAGTCCTAGCGTACCGAAACATACCGTATATTGTGTGTTAGCAAGATATGTAAATTAAAACTCACCTGGAAGAAAACATTGATGCTTTTAGTCCTATTTAGAACATGGGGTAGTGGTACATTTCAGCCTCTTGTGGCCAAAATGAGTATTACAATGACAAATACTTTGAAATATGATCCTGTCAAAAAAAAAAAAAAAACGCTTTCACCGGCCAAAATGTTTTTTTCTCCCCCATTTCACAGATGAAAAAAAAAATGTGTGTAAGGAACTTAACTTATCCTAGCACCTGTTCTTAAATCATAAACACAGGAGAGGAAACAATTTAAATCAGACTTAGAAAATTGATCACCACAATTATTTTTTTTCTCACTTGCCTCTCTGGGCTTCCATAGCTTAGCACAATATAAAGTATAAAGTACAACATGTTACAACACACCCACTCATTATTCTTCATTAACTGATGTCACTTTCTGTATCATGATTAACTAAATACACAGCATCTAGTGATGTGATCCACTCACCTTCTCAAGATATTCTTTGTCCTCCACCTGTTGGGACAAATAAAATACAGTCAGAGCAAACAGAGGGTGATGTGGAGGCCACGGGGCCGAGAAGACCAACTGAGGGAGGAAGGAAGGAAGTCCCAAAATCCTCAATACAGGCTGCTCAGCAGTTATTACCAAGGATTCCAATCGGCTTTCTCTCATGAACACATTGAAAAAAGTTAGTACGGGAGGCGTCAAAACTCCTTCAGAAATTAAAACCACCAAAACATGAGTGTGACACAGTGTTCCATTCAACAACAGATCACGTGTTAAAATACACTTCAAACAACAGGCCGCCTACAGTTTTCACTCCCTGCCACACACACAAAAACAGTCCTCTGGTAGCCTCAACAGTTAAAACACAAATTAACCTCTGACACAAACACGGCGTGCAGCCCTTGTAAGGTAAAGTGCACAAAAAAAGGAAGGACGGGTGGCAAAAAAAGCAACCAAACAGGAACCCAGCTCACATCACGGCCGCGGCCTCCTGTGGATGCAAAGCGACTCACATCAGAAAAGTCAGGAATAGTAACATCGTCCAGGTCCCGGGGGAGGCCACTGCTACTGGCAGCACTCCTCAAAAAACTGGCAACAGAGCCGCAGTTGTCCTACATCGGCCACCAGGGGGCGAAACAGAACAACAAAGAAGCCAAAAGCAGAGCAGGTCAACATTAGGAAACACCCACCAGGTAGGAATTCATGTTGAGAAAAGCACATGAAGAAGTTGAGACGGTAGAGAATTATTTACAAATCATCCTTAGTGCCCAAAAAGACCAAAAGGTCATTCATCTTTACTCTTAAATCTAATTTTGTTACCTCAGGTTCTTCCTCTTTTTTTAATGGAGAATAACCTTCTCATTATAAGCCATTATATATTATTATATGCTGTCCCTAAAAAGAATGAATCATGTTTCTCAGTCATGGTGATTCCTTGTCAATAATACAGTCACCATACAGTAGTAACTTCAAATACAGAAGTACAAAATACAAGATTTAGTTCAAGATTTATGTATTTTGAATTGGCAAACTGGTTCTTCAGCCGGTGACCGATCAATCGATAACATCGAAATCTAAAAAATAATATTTTAAAACAATGTTTTTTGGGAATGCCACCCTCAGCTAAAACTACAGGCTTGTGACAGATGGCTCCAGTCAGCCAGTGTACTGTGGCTCGTCTAAAACTGTGAGCTGAACTGACGAACACACGCTCAGCACACTGGCATTTCACACTTATATTTCAGGTAGGGCTGTCAAAGTTAACGCCATAGTAACGAGTTAAGGCAAATTCGTTTTAACGCCACTAATTTCTTTAACGTATTAACGCAACTTCCGATATCGATCTTCTGGAGGTTGTAGTGGCCTCAGTTTTAAAGCTAGATAATAACACCATATGAAACTAGAAAACTTAAGGAATCCATTGGTACCAGCCATGTCATACTAGCTTGTTGCAAAGGAGGTTACATAATGCCCCAAACTTTCGCTAAATTTTGGTGAGGAAAAACTGGCTTGGCCATTTTCAAAGGGGTCCCTCGACCTCAAGATATGTGAATGAAAATGGGTTCTATGGGTACCCACGAGGCTCCCCTTTACAGACATGCCCACTTTATGATAATCACATGCAGTTTGGGGCAAGTCATAGTCAAGTCAGCACACTGACAGCTGTTGTTGCCATGTTGTGATTTGAGCATATTTTTTATGCTACATGCAGTACCTGTGAGGGTTTCTGTTTTTTTCCAATAATAAATATATATATACATTTGCATAAAGCAAGCATATTTACCCACTCACATGTTGATAACAATATTAACTTTGGTCGGCTCATGTTATTTGAAATGTGCCATAGAAATAAATTTGACTTGACTTGACTTAAATACAAATCTCCCTTTATGGTACATTTTGAACAGATAAATAATGTGCGATTAATCGCGATTAAATATTTTAATCGATTGACAGTCCTAATTTCCCGCATTAATGGGATTGTCTTAACCCGAGTGTCATACGGGGAGTTCAGTGCTTTTCTGAGTTTCAATCCATGACTCACTAAGATTAAAAACAAACCATTAACATCCCGTAACGTCTGGGTTATACAGGAATAACCTGGCTGTACTTTGAATACAGAACAAATAATGTTTGCACCTTTCCAAATTCTACTAAGCCAAGTCTGAGTCACCATATCCAGAATGAACACAGTCTAAGTATGTCTGGAAATCATCACCTGTCAAACAGTGATTCATAAACCACATGTTGTAGTGTAAGTGCATGATGGCTGTTACTATAAGTTAAGTCATAGACTTATATGGTTACAAAGCATCATGTACAACTGGGCTAAAGCAATTTAAACCCCGGGGTGTCTGGGGGGTGAAGGCTCACCACTGGGCTGGTGCGGGCCGAACCGGCCCTGGAGGAGGCTCTGGAGCCGGAGCTGCGGTAACTAGTGTAGTCTAAAGGCTGTAGAGAAAACACACCGTTATGTTTCTGTCTACACCTGGAGGCAAACACAACCAAGCATGCACATACTCACACTAATAGTACTAGTAGCAAACGCATGCTGGAGGGGACTGACACTTAAATCACAATCCGCTTAATGCCAAATGTACATCGAAATTCCAACCCCCATTAGAACAACTCACACAAATTTGACTTTGTTTTGAATTAGAGATAAAAAAAGTTATAGCTGCTTTGCAGCTGTGAGTCGAGGCCGGGCATTTTGAGGAAGAGGAAGAAGGAGGAGGAGGAAGAAGAGGAGGAAGATGAAAAAGGGAAGAGGAAGAAGACAAATGAGAAATACAAGACGGTCCATCATCATTAATCATCATCATTAGCATGTTCGTTCTGCCCCGATCTGGTCTGGAACTCACAACCTCAGACAACACAGACAAATCACTATCTTGGTGAGCTTACTGCCCGGGGGAAACTACCGCTTCACACTATGACTGAGGCAATCGCCAAGGTTGCGTGCAGAGGCAGATTTCAAACTAGTGTCCAAAATTCAGTTTTCGAAACAATATTCTGAGAATTTGCATATTTCATCTAGACAACACAGAGATGTCAGTAATTTATTTTAATAAAGATTGATTGCTCCATAAGTGACAAATTGATGTTTAAAAATGCTTGATTTCCATTGACTGCAATGGTTCAAATGAGGATAGAATTCAAAATACTGTAAAAAAAAAAAAAAAAAATGCAGTTTCTGAGATAAAATTCTAACCTACAATGACCTGAAAATGTTATCATTATTTTCATGAATATTGGAGCTTTATTAAGCGAGATTTTTCAGTACCTGTGTACAGCACTGTTTACACTAAAACGTTTTGATGCACTGTGGGCTCAATTTTTGATAATTCAAAAATCTGTCAGGATGGTTTGTGGAGGACAGTCTGAAGATGCAGCGGAGGAAGTTTGGTGTCAGTTGAGCAAAAATGTAGGAGGAGAAAGGTTTAATTAGATTTACAGTCTTTGATAAAAACAGAGTGATGGACTTCATAATTCCTGACAGGTTGAAGCATATGAGTTTGTAGCACGTACAAAAGATTTGTTGTGAATTTTCCAAGTTTTGAACTTAAGACGGCTGCTGTAGCGCCACCATCAGGATGATTGGCCCACAAAGCCAGATGAGGAAGTTTAGCATAGGACTGGACCTACAGTATGTGCAAAGTTTTGTTTATTTTCATGCATGGGAAGGCAGATTTCGCTGCCGTCGGAGGAGGAGGAAGAAGAGGAGGAAGGAAGAAAGAAGACGAAGATTGACAAAAACCAGAAGGACCGGCAGCATAGCTGCCCGGCCCCTAATTAAAATCCAAAACAACTCTCATGCAGCAGCAAGAAAATCACTCAAAATACGGTGAAGGTCTCGTTCAAGTCAGTACAAAACCAACAAAGCAAACTTCACACATGGCCCATTACATCATTTCACACTAGATTTATATGCACTCTTCTTCTGTTAGTATCAATTAAGGAAAAGTGTTGGGCAGTAAAACAATACTGTAATATTGTTACTTTCCCCAGTAATGAGTAGTGTAAGGGATTACAATTTCGAAAACAGTAATTATATTACAGTTATTAATCCAAGTAACGCTGTGTTCCAGGTAGGCTTATATTACGATGACGTGAACACATGGCAGGTCAGTATGCATCTTCCTGTCACATTGAACTTTAAGACGAATATCGCAATGGCCACTCGCCTGGGGATGGGGTTGGGGGTGGGGGGAGCGATAATATAACGAGTAATGTATCGAATTATTTTTGATACCAAGTAATGAGTTAAGTAATATTATTAATTTCTAAAGGAGTAATAAGTAAAAAGTAACTCAGACTTCCTGCCCAACACTGTCCAGGAACAGAAAGCCCTTTTCACACAATCACACCTGACCAGGTCACTCTCAGGTGCATCAAACCAACAGGCCGCAATTCCAAGAAAAATCTTACACGAGAGCTGGAGCCGGTGACCCGCTGTGACCCACTGCAGAGACCTTCTTCATATAAGGCGCTCTGCACATGTGACGTGTCACACAAACACATACAGTGTAAGCAGTACTCTCATGCTTCAGCAGTGTGAACAGAAAATGGCTTGCTTTTCTACACAGTGGTGAAAAAACACGCCCTGATATGTGGCTCCAATCAGAACTGACATGTACAGTGACCGACGTCAACGCTCAGTGAATTTAAAAAAAGATGAAGCATTTCATGGGAAGCCCTCGACTTTACAGTCAAACCCTTTGCTCTGAAGACAAACAAGCTCAGTTTCAGGTGTTCTTTAGAACGCTGGTGTGGGTTAATGATCATTACAGGTGTTATTTAACACTGCGTGGAAGTTATAGTGGGTAAAACGTGAGCTGGAGATGAATGGAACCAACCCTACGATAGAGCTGCTGGGAGATCTGCAGTGACCTGCAGAACTGCAACAGAGGATGAAGTCGGGAGTGAGGATGAGGTTTAGAAGGCAGCAGCTTGGAAACAGGTTGTGACAATTTAACTAGATTTATTCTTGTAGAGAAATTCTCTTTTCTCATGTCCCTCTTCACAGAGAGGTGGAACGTCAGATAGCAGCAACAACGTTTGATTTGTTGTTTTTAGGGCTGTCAAAGTTAACGCAAATTAGTTTCAACGCCACTAACTTCTTTAACGCATTAATGCAACTTGCAATTTCTAGGTTGTGCGAGCACAGTTTAAAAGATAGAGTGAAGATACTGCATCATATGAAACTAGAACACCTAAGAAATCCATTGGACATGGTGTCACGGACATAATGCGCAAAAATAGATAACCTGTTTTTTTTTTTTTCAGGGCTGTCAAAGTTAACGCGTTAATAATGCTTTAACACAAATTTGTTTTAATGCCACTAATTTCTTTAATGCATTAACATAATAGAGTGAAGATCCTGATATCATATGAAAACAGAAAAATAGAAAACCAGAGGAATCCATTGGTACCAACCATGTCATACTAGCTTGTAGAGAAGGAGGCTAAATAACGCTACAAACTTGCGCTAAATTTTGGCGAGGAAAAACTGTCATGGACATTTTCAAAGGCGTTCCTTGACCTCTGACCTCAATATATGTGAATGAAAATGGGTTCTATGGGTACCCACGAGTCTCCCCTTTACAGACATGCCCACTTTATGATAATCACATGCAGTTTTGGGCAAGTCATAGTCAAGTCAGCACACTGAGCTGTTGTTGCCTGTTGGGCTGCAGTTTGCACCGTTATGATTTGAGTATATTGTTTATGCTTATGTTTATGCTGTACCTGTGAGGGTTTCTGGGCAATATTTTCCTTGTTTAAATATTTTAATCGACTGACAGCCCTGTTTTTTTTTCCTGCTAGTGATTGCTGTATGTGTCTGTCTAGCATTTGTCTGTGTGTACAGACCTGGTAACCATTGAAAGTTGAACCTGGGTTTCTGGAAGAGGACAGACCATTGAAGCTGTACAAGTCAGAGGAAGCATAAGAGGCCTGAAATGAGGAAAGAGGAAGAAAGAAGGAAGTGACAAGCCAAGAGAAGGAGGGAGAGGGGGATGAGGGGAAAAAGGATAGAAAGTTCAGAAACATTATTTTTAAAAAGTCGCCCGACTCTTCACCCAAAGTGTAACTTGCATCTGACGTTCATCTCTCTGAAAGTCATGAGCTTGTTTTTAATACACAGAACAATCAGCATGCTTGCCAAATGGACTGACAAAGAAAACACTGTTGTGACCCAGAATTCAACACAAAATAATTTAAAATGTCACAGTACGGACTCTACTCTGACTCCACATCTCTGGGAAATACAGCGCAAAGACTGCACAACAATGAGGAAGTCTTACATAGAGACATTACGATACCATTGTTTCCTTCCCCATACCGATTTTGACACCTGAACTTGTGGTGTCGGCCGATACCAAGTACCGATCCGATACCAGCCTGATAAATACTGTATAATATTTTCGGCGCATTTGGGCTATCTTTGTGGAAATTATCCCGTCGATGGAATGCGGTTTCCAACGTTTGCTGCTGCAGTTCATCCTTTTTTCCCCCTTTGCCTCGGTGAAGTGGTCATGCTCTTACGCATGATGCGTCTTCAAATGTTTTATAAGATTGCTGGTGTTGAAATTGGCAACACCCCTCGAAACGTAAGCCTTACCTACTGTACATATCACCGTTTTACTCCTCAATCTGACTACAGTTACCAAAGAACGTATATTGCCAAGAAGTGAAAGTCAATTGTTTGTTCCATTGCAAAGCCATTTTGGACTGAAAGCGACTTCCGGATGAAACAAAACAGTAGTTGCCAGTGGCAGCCATGATACATCCAGGGTGACAGCACAGTGAAGGCTACTGTTTTGGAGCGACAAAGAAGAATTGATTTCCGGTTAAACAATGATTTGATTTTTTTCTGGGTTAATAAATTATGGTATCGGATCGGAGCATAGACTGCCGTACTCGCCCATACCCAATACCGAATTTTGGGCAGTATCGGACGCATTTCTGATACTGGTATCGGTATCGGAACAACTCTAGTTTTACATACATGTATTCTTTAGTATAACACAGGACAGCTTGATTAGAAAAGGTTTAGCAGCACGCCGCATGCCTCAATGAAAATGATATTTCAATAAAAACAGTCAAAACTTTCACAAGTTGTAAGCAGCTGATATCATAACTCATTTTGTTAATGAACACAGCTTTAGACAGAAAGAGAAGTGTGCATCAAAGGCCATTAGTGGTATGAGTAAAACCAGTCTCCAGTGCAGTGTCACCCACCGGCTGCAGGTCTAATCTGGAGGCACGAGACACCCGGGTGTCATCACTTAGTCTGGAGCTCTGAGGGTCGAGGAGCACAGGTGACAACATCAAACACCAACACCTCAACAACTAAATGACATCCTCACTCAATACATCTACCTGACAGCACCCAGGTTCAACTTATTGACACATCACATGCTCTTATTGGTTTGGAAACTTATGTTATCAATGTTGGGTTTAAAAAACAATCTGCCATGTCCTTCGAGGAGGCGTAGTTCATTTTTCAATAAAATGTTACATCATTTGTGTTGACGAGCTTCTGTTCTCAAGAATATCTACAAGAATGAATGAAAAAGTCTCCGCCATTTATTATTTTATATTCCATATTTTAAGCAGTCCTTCTTTCGTCATTTAATGTTGCCAGTTCGTCATCTTGTTTTAATTCAAGCAGGCTTTTATCTGTTGCTTATTACTGCCTTCTATAGGTAAGTTTTCCAGGAGATAAATTCTTGTGCACAAACCAGTGGCGGAGTGCAGAAATGGGAATGGGGAAATGTAGTCATCTTCAAGAGATTTTTTCAAAGATAGAGTAGTCCCTTCAGATTATTAAATTGATGAGAACGTCTTCCTCCCTGCATAGTAGCAACATGTGATAACCTTTTTCAACCTGGCCACACACAAACAAACCAATCAAGGTTGCCAGGTATGTACAGTATTAGGACTGTACTGAATGTCTTTCAAAGCTTCTATTGAGGTTTTTTAATGAAGCTCTGAATGTCTGTCATATTTTATGACATCGTCACCCTAAAAAAAGGGGGGAAAAAAATAGATAAGGTTGTAGGTTGTATAAATGTAATTTATGGTGATGTTACATTGCTGCTGGGGATGCACCGATACCAATACCAGATCACATATCGGGCCGATACTGACTCAAATAGCTGGATCGGGTGTCGGTGACAATGGGAGCGATGTATTCAATTCTATGTTTGTATACTATATACATTACATACTGGAATTTTAATTCCTGTTAAATTTTGACCAATTTGTTGCTGCATTAAAAAGGTTGACAATTGAATTGTAATTCCTGTTAATTTTGAAGATTTTTTACGAAGTTGCTGGTGTACCATTTATTATTTTAATAATAAAGAACAATTCAGTAAATACATATCTATGTATTTATTTCTTACATTTTGTTTTACAAAATTAAAAAATTAATGTTCAAGTCAAGCCTGATGTTGCTTTACATATAAAAGAATAATCCCAGTCACTTCCACATAGTGAGACATAAAGCTTATTAATTGAACACTGGTATCAGATCGGTACTCGGTATTGGCCGATACCCAAAAGCCCAGGTATCGCTATGGAGACTGAAAAAGTTGGATCGGTGCATTCCCAATTGCTGCTAGACCGCCCCGTTAATACAGGTGCCTGCCTTCCTTTGTGTTTGGCAAGTGAGAGGGCAAACAATTTTTTGACTGCAGTGAAAATGTTGTTTTTGAAAGGCTAAACGCCAACAAATATGGATTGAAGCAGAATATTTCGTTATCCATGGAATCTAATTCTACAAACCGTAGAATACTAATAATGTTAGTGGAGCCTGATCTTTATCTGCAACTGTGCAGAAATACCGGGTTTAAACACAATGAATAGACATGCAAAGAAAAAAAAAAAAACTGCACAGCATTGGAAAGTTGATATGATTTAGAATTTGAATGAATTATGAATGAACCTTCAAACTATTCGGTACAGTAGTCACTAAATTTCATACCAAAATGCTGTTGTTGTTTTTTTGCTCCACCTACTGCAGTTTGCCTCAAAACAATGATATTATTTCTGCCTTCAAAATAAGCAAAATGCAGTTGTATCTAGTTCATAAGACAAAGTTAAGCTATATAATGTCACTGTACAGCTATTCAGCAATAAGGATGAGAGGGGGCCGACACGCACCGTTAGGTCTAGCCTGGAGGAGGAGCGAGACACTCTGCTTTCATCACTGAGTCTTGAGCTCTGACAGCATGACAAAGAGGAGGCTCATGAGTGACAGGTTGTCGAGACATTAACAAGCACTCCCTCATTCTACTGTACAACAACAGACCAAATGCAAACATATGCACATCAGTTCAACGCACACAACAACAGGGTTAACACTAACACTAACCCTGCTGGATAGGACACTGTAATCATCCTCACAGCCGTTCCTCTGTAAATAAAGAACACGAGTGAGAAACACTGATGCCATCTCTGAGTGGGCCATGTGTGCATTTACAGGTTGAGCTTTTACATACATCTTTGTCTTTGTGCTTATGTTTCTTCTTTTTCTTTGACTTCTTAAGTGAGTGTAAGGAGGAGTCCTTAGAGTGAGAGGAAGAGAGGGAGAACAGTGAAGGGTGAAAGCACGCTATCTGGACAATTTTTTTCTCACCTTTCTGAAAAATGGTATATACAGTAACAACATTATTATTACTGTCACTATTAATAGAAAAACCCAAGCAACACGCAACACACACATGCACAATGGACTCTTTACACTGACCAGACAGTTAATGCATAAAAAAGTCCACAACGTCTTAAAGGGATAGTGTCAGACAGCCTTTTCCGACGGGGAACTGAAGCTTTTATCCATGCTCTCTTCAAAGCCACCAGACTCCATTGTCAAAAACAGTAACTTTACCTTGTTAGTGTTATTGTTAGGTTTGCCGCGGTAGTCTGTGTTACACGGTGCTCAGGCATACATCGATTACATTACTTACCCACCGCCCCCACCGTCGTTTTGCTTGTTTTATAGAGATAAAAACCCATTTAGTTCATTTTCTCGTACCAGCGCCATGTTAACAATACATAGTCGGACGACGGACACTACAATCAAGTGAAAGTGTCTGCTCCGTACAGAGTCTCAGCACAGAGTAGCAGGAGTCAGATTTCACACACGGGACGACAGGCAAGATGATGGCGGAGGATTTTGTGTCAAACCGAAAATTTCAGATTTAAACCCAATGCTTTAAGGGAACCATAACGTTAATGAGGCAATGGCCGTGAGGAGGACGAAGCGGTCAGAGCCGGTGTGCACAGCTCAGCGGCGCCGGGTGGAAACCTGCAGCCCGCAGCAAAAGCTTGACCGGAGAGGCCAGACACACAGCCACCCAACAGTAAAGATCAAAGTAAGCGCGCTACATATATTGACCGCTGTCTTTTCTTGAAAAATGTCGGGTGTAATCGGAAACGGTGTTGTCACAAGTTTATTAATCGGTGGGAAAATGTCCTCACCGTGACATCCCTAGTTATTGTGTGACTTTGGTGAATCCTAACTAAGCCTTTAAAACACCAAAGTCACAAAAAAACACAAACAAACAAACCGATCGTGGCAGCGGTAGACCAGCAACACCCGTGTTCTGCGAGGTAAAATTACGTGAATGGAGTCTGGTGGATTTGAAGATAGACAACGGCTTCAGTTACCAGTCCGAAAGTGCTGTCTGAAGGCAAGGTAAAGTGAACGTGAAAGTGAAAATATTCTAAATATAACGTAAACTTAAACTGATATAGATTTTTTTAGGTGAGCCTTTCTTTTAGGTGTCTAAAATACGTTTTGCTGCTACCCACATCCACAGCAGTACGTCGCTTTGCTCCCTTGCTGATACTCCTGTCTGTTTCTCCAAACTGGGGGGGTGCCGACCGCCATCTACTGTAGGTAATAAACTGACTTTGGAGAAGTACCTCATACAGCCCCACTTCAAACAACCTGAACTGTCCCTTTAACATGAAGTTATTTGACTAAACTAACTGAATCAGCTAATAAACTCACTGAACCTAATATCCTGGATGTCGTACGCCCACGAAAATGATTAGTATGAAGAATTTTTCCACATTACATAGCACAGAAGAAATGCTGCTTAACATTTTGAGACATAACAGAGCCTAAAATAGTGCGGACTGTGTTTTGGTTGGAGCATGTTAGCTCTACAGCACAGCACAGTGTTCTTTTTGTCAAAATCAAATCTGGCTGACTCAAGGTATTCAATGTTCCTTCACAACAGCAAAAACAAGTACATGACGGAACATAATCACTTAATAGGATCACATGAAACTGAACTGAAGTCAGTCCACATTCATGTATCGATTCCGACATATTGCCACACTACGCAAGTTCACTAACTGTATCATAAATGTCCCTCTGCAATCACGAACTATGAAGTTATAGACATTAGACTTTGACACACTTCCATCTTGCATAAAATGGACCTGAATAAATAACTCAATTAAAATCCATTTAATGCGTATAAAAAAAATGAGCACACAAACATGCTTTGTATTATAAAGAGAGATGTATCATCACAAGGATAAGACAGACTGACTCCATGCTTTGAGGTCTTTAAACCAGCTGTTAGTCAAACAACGACTCATTCACACAACAAATCTTCAGGTAGCTCATCAGTAGTGCTTCTTTCAAGAATATCAACCCTTACCCCGCCAGCATAAGCCCCAACTGCATCAACATCAGACTGTGCAAAAGACACAACATCATCATCATCAACAGGTGCCACCCACAGTGACAACACCTTGTTAAGTTACCGAGGACAGACACATTGCCTCCACATAAGCAAGGGTTCAAGAAGACAAGGTCTTGGTTCATCAAAAAGCAAAATGGTATTTGATAATCGTTAAAAGGAAAAGAAGAGCTTTAAAGAAAGTCTTTGGGATTTTTAATGCATGTGCTGTTTGAGTGATACTGACCCTGACGCTGCTCCGGCTTCCCACCGACATCCGCTCATCATCGTCTGAGAGCTGTGTGAGAGAGTGACAGATTGAAATGGATGGTTAGGGTTTGGAAAATGATCGCTGTGATTTACGTCATCAATGACGGTGAACAGCGGATTATGACACATGATTCAATTAACAGTGTTTCCTTCTGAGAATGTTTGTTGAAGACCTAATGTGTGTTTTCCTTTTTACTGAGAAGAGAAACAAGTTATTTACAGAAATGTTCTTGTGGAAAACCAAACCAAAAAAAAACCCTAAAAAAAACCCATCTCAAAATTACTAAGATTTACTTCAGTACATTCTCAAAGAAAAGCTAGTGGGAATGTTCGAGTGTGTTAGTGTAGCTAGCTAAGGCTAGTAGCTAAAGGCTGGCCCACACTAAAAGATTTTTCAAATCTTACCAGATTTTGGAAGTGAGAGACCCCACACATAACGTTATGTTACATTTAACAGTTTTGTTCCCATAGTGTGTGGAGAGCAACGATTTGGCCAAAACAGCACACCACACACTAACAGATTCATTCATGAACAACAAGAGGCCCGACTAAAATAACAGAAATCTCGCAAAATATCTCGCGATCAAACGTGACTTTAGTGTAAACAAACATGGCGGACGACAGGCAGGAAGAATTAGCGATGTCAGTTTTTGCACTACTTTGTACTAAAAATTCACTAAAGATGGATGGATGAAGTCATGGAGACATGTTAAATAAACACTTGCCACAATTTAACAAGTTGGTCCTCCATTTCTGAGCTCCAGCTTACTACTACTTTATGCTTTGCTTTAGGCATTAACTCATGCCAGTGATGGTTGTCCTTTCGCCAAAGAAGGTACTTATATTGCCAAGAAGTGAAAGTCAATTGTTCGTTCCATTGCAACGTCAGCGCCCAGCAGGTAAGCTATGCATTTTGGACTGAAAGCGACTACCGGACGCCAGTTAAATGTCCGCCTAAAAAGTGCCGTACAAAAGTAACAATATTATTTCTATTCTATCGTCATATTCTACCGAAATAGCCTGTTGAACAATAAAATATTATAAATATAATAGGCGTTTTAGTCCAAAAAAGTCCAAAATGGCGGCAGCGGCTGTTGTAAAAAAAAAAACACCGGAGTTTCGTCTCTTTGCTTCTGTACACTTTACTTCCTTCTTCAGTCAGCTTGGTTCTCAATTGGCTATCGTTCTTTCCCACGTGACTGCTTCATCAGCGGTCCTCAGGTTTCCCCACACACAACAGGATATCTGACCGTAAATATTGAACATGTTTAATATTTACGATTTGAGATCGGTGTGGCCAGGATGGACTTCCGAGCCGATCGGGAGATGTAAAAAACACTCTTAACATACCTCACACCACAGGAATATCTGGAAAGATAATCTTTAGAACGGTCAAAAAATCGGGGCTTTGCTGACGATTGTCAGGAGGGGGGGAATCGGGCCAAAAATCGGCTTGATTCTCGTATAATGTGTAACCGGCATAAGTGTCCATGTAGCATTTTTCTCTGGCAGAAAAGTATTGGCAGGGCGCTGGGGAAACCAGCAAAGTTCATAAGATTTTCAACTAGAAACGGTCAGAGCGGCTGCACATAAAAGACGCTGGGTGCAGCGCTTTTTCTCTAGGCAGCCACATGACGTTGTATACGCTTCCCCCTCATTGGGCTCAGAAAAAAAACACTGTATGGACACTCCGCCTAATAAAGGCCAAATAAAAAACACCTGGGGGTAATCTCTGTTTTTTTTACTCTTTTTTACTCTTTTTAAAAAAAAAACTTTTTTCATTCACAATGTAACTCCAATCACTTGTACTAACGACCACTATTTGAGTATTTACGGTGTGATTTCTTTTGGACCACATTATTTTAACCTGAGGCCAACATTACAGTAGATACTGCTCCCTGTTGTCTTCCAGGATTGACATTTTCATGTATTTCATGTAACATTTCCCAAGTGGTGGAGGACAAGATAACAGAGGAAAGGCATGAGGAGATGGAAACAGAGGGGGGGCTACAAACCGTTTGTATCCGTGAAGAACGTGAGTATCTCTCACTGTCCTCCTGGATGGGGGGGGGGGGGGTGCAGATGGAGAAGAGAGGAGGTGATGGGTGCAAAGGAAGAGAGAGATGTCAAAGATCAACGAGACAGATGGATGAGGGAGGTCAGTCTTCCCACTGATCCCAGTGGTGTCCACCCCAAGAAACAAGTTGCATGTTTGCAGGAAAAAGATTATTTTAAAGTCACTCTGTTTAAATTTAATTTTAGGATCATGTTATTGTGATACACTGCGATTATTTTGGCCAGGATAGTCATACATTCATGATATTTGGTAGGGGTGTCACGATTTTGTTTCGAAATTGGAAATCGATCGAAATTAACTACCGTTGTTGGTCATCGAATTAAAGCAGGATAAGCGATTTTATTTTTCTCCGCCTCCGAAATGTAACAGCCACTTCTCTCATGGTTACAACTATAAACCAGCACACAAATCACAATTACCAACATCAGCCACCATGTTCTGAACAGACACATTACATTACAAACACTAACAAAAGTAACATTTGCATTTTGGAACATAAAACAGCAAACTTAAACGACTCAGTCCAGCACTCGGGACTAGGCAGGCATGATGGGCAATGTGGGCCGTACCTGTCGCTACGATACTGCACGGCACTTCCTGCATATGCCTATGGCATTTTACACTGCATGAAATAGCCTGGTGCTAGCAGACTTTACTTAGTTAGTTAGTTACTTTTCCTTACTCATTATAGCTGTTCTACTCTTACTTGGTGTAACATTAAGTCACTGCATCTCCCAACTAGCTGATCTTTTTTCAGCTCAACATTATTGAATCAGAGCAGCTGATATCGGTAGCAGTAGACTAGTGGACAGCTCCACTGAGTTCCGTCTCTCAGCTCTGCGCACACAAGCTCCGCTTGAGAGAAACAATCGTGACAGTAAATGACAACAGAACTGTATTTTTGTATATTACAGTACACTTGTAATGCACTGCAGAAGGATTTATGCTGTGTTTTTGTAATGATTATGTACTGAGGTGGGTCACACAGACATTGAAAAGATGCAGCTTTTTATATTGTAGACTGTTGTAGTCTAATTTTTGAAACACTTTCTAAATAAAAAGGGAGTTCGGTTCTCTTTTTAAAGAGCAATTTGAAAGTGTAAATGACAGTTGTCAGAGCATAAAACCGATGATCTGTTGATCTTTACGAATCAAGACTCCATAGTCTAACAATGACATGTTTAAATCGAAAATCTAATCAAATCGTGAAGAAAATCGAAAGTCAAATCGAACAGTGGAGATTTGGAGAATCATGACACCCCTAATATTTGGTAGCAATGAACAAATGCAATTGGACACCACATGAAGTGAATGTAAGCAAACACCAGGATACATCACCTGCTGCTTTTCGGTTCGTTTGAACACATTAAATACGATGCCTGCATCAAACAAACCTAGATCACTTATTACACTCTTGTTTACTGAACCAGGCATGCACGTTCTTAAAACCATCAGCCAGCCAGTAATCCAGCCAACAAACCAGACACACCCATGTTGCACAGACACTGTAACCTCAAACTGCAACATGCGGTCAGTGAATTATATTACCAAACAACAACAAAACACACTGCAGTTAGTCAAATTAGCCACACACACTATAAGTATCCTCATTGCTGTGTTTCAAACTGTGATGGTCTGGGACAATTTAAACTAAGTGACTAAATTCAACAGTAAATCCCATGCAGTCTCACACCAATGGGGCAGATGGTCCGGCTGATTCAAAGCCGAACGGGCACTCCTCTCCTTTGAATAAGTGGATTATCATTAATGGCCAAGCTTTGATTCTGTATAATCCGTTCTTTTCGAAAAAAGCTTAACAGGAATTATCTGGAATTCAAAAGCAGACTCGGCACAGTGCAAAAGCTTCCAGGAGACAGCTTCAAAACATGTACGGAGGCAAAGAAACACATGCATAGTATTTAGTAAATGGGAGGTGTATTTTTAGTGTCGTCATCACAGCACAGAAACTGTACCATCCATTGCTCAATATCTCCCCATTTGTTGTCTGTTCGGTCATCTAATTTGGTGTTCAAGCCATAATATTTCTAAGAAGAGACAGGAAATGACAGCAAGGGGGAAAAAAAAAGTTCAGACAGACAGAACACAGGTAACAGACTTCCACTGTTTTCTTTGGCACAATTTGAAGGCATAAGCATGCTAAAATCAAATGATGTCCGAGGTGGAAATGAGCAAGGGGAGGCCTACCTTCTGCACCTGAAAGATCTACACACCAACACCGATGAGAGGCAGAAGAGAAAGATTGGAGGATATCAAACATGAAAACAGGGACAAAAAAAAGAAAAGAAATCAGCCTCAAAATGAGATGTATAGAGACAGATATGAAATTAAAACTTAAAAAATAAGGAGTAAAAATAGCTGTAGTACGTGCTTGGCAGATGAAGACAGACAGCATGCAGAGAAGACATACAGAGGCAGGTTTCTGCTAATGAGAGGTGCTCAGGAACGTGAAGTACCCCGATACACATCAGGACCAACAGTAACAGACCCAATACGCAAAGTTCATTGGAGATTTGCTGAGGACCTGAGACTGGGTTACCACAGACTTTCCCATGGTTCCTTCATCTTGGTATCAGTCTATGTTCCCATGACTACAGATCAGAGTCTTGTGACAAACAACTGGCTCTCTGATACATCCTGGTACCGAGGACTTTAACCCCTTAAAACTTTGATGGCCCGCTGGTGGGCCCGGCCGCTATTCTGTCTTTCAGAGGTCATGCGGGCTCAGTTTTCAAGCTAGAGTGAAGATACTGATGTCGGTATTGGTACCAACATGTCATGCTAGCTTGTCGGCAAGAACGCCGCAAATTTGCGCTATATTTTGGCGAAGAAAAACTGGCATGGTGATTTTCAAAGGGGTCCCTTGACCTCTGACCTCAAGATATGTGAATGAAAATGGGTTCTATGGGTACCCACGACTCGCCCACTTTATGATAATCACATGCAGTTTTTTGCATGCAGTATAATGTGTTATTTTCACCGTCTTATTTCTGCATACTGGGGTCCCTAAACAGTCTTGGAATTACATAAATTGGGTATCACTGTAAAGCTGAGACTCCTGTGGATCCAATGAGCCCAATTATATTCACGTGTGATGAAGTTAGTCTCCATAGTAGCCATTTCATTGTAGTGAGACCATTTTTTTGAAACGTGACCTCACTGTATAAAATGACCTGTGGTGACCTCTAGGATAATCACAGCCTCATGAAACTTTACAGCCACAAACTAGAGATCTAGAGAATCCAGAGGATGGATGGCTTTGCTAGCTAGATTGACAATAAGGGGGTTTCTGAGCAGTTTACGAAAACGAAGTGCTCGCCATCCAATCACAGAAAAATGCAATTCTTGCAGAAATCTCCAAATAAGTTTTGGATACTAGATCACAGCATGTCTTTTTCTATGGTGGTCCTCAAGGTCTTGGTGTCTTAATGTGGTATTTTGGAGGGATTATAGATATTTTTCTATCAATTCTTGAGTGGTAAAAAATGGTTAAATTTAGCACCAAATCTTTGGAACAAATGGTATCAACCCAAAAATTGCTGCAGCAATTTATGAGACATAAAAGAGCATGGGGATGGCCATCACAAACTTATATCATCATGTTCTACAGTCTTACACACTTTAACAAATTATTTTAATTGATTAATTCACTTATTCATTTCTACTTCTTATTACTGACAAGAACAACTTGACACAGTGCTGAACTGCATCTCAAATTAATCTTCAGGTTCCCAGCTCTAAATCTTGATATGATCAGTGAAATAAGCATTATAATTCTCGCTGTATTTAACAATTAAACATGAAGTTATATCAGCAGCATGGTCTTGAGCTGTTGATCAACATATTCAAATATCACACAGCATCAAGTCACCCTCTACAACCTCTGAAATTCATTCATTCATGTAAATGTAAAATGACCACAATCAGTTTTCCTTACATTTTACATACAGCGAACACATCTGTCCTTCAACTGTAATGTCACAACTATTATTAAGTAATAGTAAGTAGTAGTAGTAATTTAATTCAATCAAATAATTGTCTGACTAAGCTGCTGTCATACACACTTTTAAAATGTGCCGCAGCTCCTTTCACCAATGAGACAAACACACTCACTGGTAAATGTTAAAAAAGAGCGCTACCTCTTTGAGCGTGTCCCAATACCTCCGCCGAGCAAAGCCAACACACACTGAAAACACACCCCACCCTTGCTGATGCACTTTCCATCCCATCGGTTAAGGACTTTAATCCAGATTTACTACCACTGTCTCCTTGTATGCTTGCCCAATACATGGATTGGCTGCTTTGTAATTCTGGCTTTCAGAAATTGACTCGCAGCTGACCTCTATGTGCACTGCATCACTTCAGGAACAGCAGCACTCCTAGGTAATCAATGGGAGTACGGCCTCTTGCCCTCTTAATTTATAGGCTCAGTCGAGATGAAAGTTTCGTGCCCAACACTGGCGACCTCTGCTGCACCTTGTCTAGTCATGAAAACAAAGTCATCCTCACTTACAAGCAGCTGATCCTGAGTTGTAGAGGTCAGACTTACAGTATTTCTAAAATATCTTACCATGAATGGTGGGGTGATACTGTACATTACTGTGTCACAAGTACAAGAGCAATGGAAGCACCGACTTCACAATAATTCTGCATAAAATATCCCTATTGTTCCATTATTAGAGCAAAAGAGAGACACACTGTGTGCCTTAACAGTTACCACTGATAAATCCATAGCAACTTTCTGTGGTACAGGAGCTCTGACTTTCTAACTCTCTCCGTTTTGACCTTTGATATCTGCCTCCAAAAGATGACATCGATTGAAAAACAAAATATGTTTTCCGCTTTTACCGACAACTGTAAAACTGTGAGAATTAAGATCTGGAAGAGAATAATGCGGCAAAAAAAGATCAATGCACAGTACAAAAACAGTTCATCAACTGACTGGAGGGATCTGGTCAGCTTACTTAACTCCAATTACGAGTCTGGACACCCAATTAGCAAGTGAGCCATAAGTTACACAATCGGCTCACATGTTTGCACCCTTTCTGTTCAACTCACCGAGCTCCCCTTCTTGATCGGAGGGGTTCTTGGGCGCCCGGTGAGGGCAGCCCGCTGCCCCCTCCCTGCCAGCCGACGCCCGGCCGTCCTGCTGCCCTCAGTGTACCAGGAAAGGCTGCATCCTTCAGCAGTCAGTAGGTAAGACCACGGCCAGTCATGTAGGCAGGATTACAGCGAGACTGATCACTGAGATTTGAGCTCAGAACAAAAGAACGACGGAGGAAACCACACGGTTCTCGTTTGCCGCTATACAGCCAATAATCCACCCTTAAGTCCCGTCTTCAGTGTGTGAGAAAACATCCAAAAGTCACGAAGGTGGTTGTGAGTGCAGCGACCCATCGCTAATGTCAGCAACAACAACTGCTCCACTGTAGGCTGGACCGGGGAACGCAACCTGCTAAGCTACTTTAGAACTCGGCTAAAGGGTTTAAGGGACACACAAACACGTGCACACACACACACTCAGCTTAACAAAGACCAGTGCGTATGACTGGTGTACTGTATGTGTGTGTGTGTGTGTGTGTTTGTATACATGTAGATTGTTGTTGTTCGGGCTTACCACCTGTGTTTTGATTGCTGAATAATTGAGTGCTGCGGGAACGCTGATTATCCCAGTATACCTTAATGGGAAAAGGGTTTGCTATAATGATAAGCAACAAATCTCTTTCTTAAAATACATGAGGATGTAAAGTGGTCTTTTTTTAAGATTTAAATAATAGGGTGGGTATATTGTGAGATGATAGAAATTTGTCAATCGTCTTGGATTTTGCTTAATGGTTTATAACTGAGGTACGGAACCTATCCTTTTCATTATCTCTGGTTATATTAGGCCATTGTGAACAATGCAGTCCAGCCCTGTGTAGGATTTCTTTATGTCAGTATTTGAGACATTATTACAGTATATACATTAGTTTTACAATAATGTGATGAAATACCTTGATTTTTTCCAGGTATTTAATTCACAGCATTAGCCAAATGGTCATTCCCATCTGAGGATTTTAATATATATATATATATATATATATACGTTAATGGGCTAAAGAAATTAGTGGCGCAAAATCAATTTTTTTTATTTTTTTATATATATATATATATATATATAAAAAAATTAAAAAAATTGATTTAACGCCACTAATTTCTTTAGCGCATTAACGTAACTTGCGATTTTTAGGTTGTAGTGTGCTGTAGAGTGAAGATACTGATATCATATGAAACTACAACACTTAAGGAATCCATTGGTACATATTACATATACTTTGACAGATAATTTTATCCGTATTGCCAACCCCTAGCAGAAGATTTATACTTTATCTTCCCCCAACCCTAACAACAAGAAACACCTTTAGATTACAAAGAAGGGCTGACTAAACAAAGTTCAAGGACATTAAACAACCAGGGTTACATGTAATTACAGTTTCAGGGGTCTTAACTTCCAAATCATCTCTGAACACAGTAATAATAAGCATTTAAGAGTTCAATTTGGACAGGTGAGAGGTGTTTGTCTGTTTGTGTGTATGGGATTACCCCAGGCTAATAAAAGTGAGCTAGGAAAAGCACAACTCCCCATGGTACAGATCAGAGGTGCTAAACCAGAGAAAGAGAAACTCAAGTAACACACCGCTGACCTGCGGTCGACATACACACACACACTTTTCTGCTCTGCACCTGTTTCCACACAAATCAGAAAGTAGAGCTGGTGCCAACACTGGCACTGGCGGTGCTGGCCGCAGAGAGTAGAACCAGAGTTGTAGGCTCTCTTTGGTCTTTGTATTTATCTATGATGCATTTACTCGTGACATGCACCTGTTGGGGTGCATTTTGGTTACCTCATGAGGTCATCATTTGGGTACCACCTGATGGCAACTGCTCCTGGCCATTGGCTACGGTTACCTCAAATAAGCTGTAATTTTTGCCCTGAATATTGGTAAAGGAGGCCTCAATCTTTTATTTTTTTTTTTTTTAAATAAAAAAATATCAAACATTCAATACCTCTTGGTAGGGCTGCACGATTATGGCCAAAATGATAATCACGCTTTTGATCGATACTGAGATAAAGACTGAGACAATTTTTCATAGATTTTAGGTATTTTTATTGCTATTTCACATTTAAATATACAGTGTTGCTTTCACTTCAATGTTGTGCTACATTCGAAACGTCAAAAATTCTAAATGTTATCTTTTTACTTTATTATTGTCATCTACAGTTGTTATTTGCATTAAAACACACAATTCAAATGATTAGGAAATAAATTATTGTATTTTTATTTCAATATTTGCTTTGATTAAAAAAAAAAAATCTTGGCATTAGTAGTTCTAATTATTTATTATAAGCTGCTTAGAGCTAGTGTTAGGAAGTTAAACAGGTCATAATTCCCTCTCTATTATCTATTTTATATTGCTGTGAAATCATCTCCTTCAAACAACTAAATTTATTCAAGTTTCTTGCCAAAAACTACATTTTACAGGATTACATTTGAACGCATTGATAGCATTATAATTTACCATCGCCTGATATATATTTTTACTGAGTAGAGCCTGAATGCACCATAATGTAATGAACCCTCCGTTAACGGAGCTTTTCAGCTCTGTGCTGTCGGCAGACGAGCCGGTCACTGTGGTTACTCTGAGCAGCATCATGGGAATGAATTACAACATAATAAGTGTCTGATTAAGTTAGTTATTCCAAATGTTTTTAAGGTTGTTCCTGCACGGCTTATTTTAAACTTGCAGTTGTGACAAATTACAGCTTTATGTCTTCTTCACTCACGCTGAAGAACTTCCACACCTACGACAGGTATGACATGAAATGTTTGACACAGTTTCCCTGTCTTATAAGTGTTTATTGTTAAGATAAAATAGATTCAGAAAGTGACAGCATGTTTACTTACATTGTAAATGTTGTTGAAATTCTATATTCCATTCATATCACCACTGACAGGCAGTTGCTGTTTATCGTGATGACGCTGCCACCTTTTGGTTTCCCGGCGCGACCTCGCAATGTACGTTTACACGAGCAAGTAGCAGTATTTTTTCCATCAGGGTATATAGCCTCCAGAATAATATCAAAGTTTTAAAAACGGCCGTTGTTCCCCTTTAATAGTCTTGGAAGGTTTTTTCAATTTGGCCTGAGATAAACTGGAAGAGGTTCAAACCCTTCTTGAAGGAGGAATTAGTGAGCCTCTTTAAGGACTTTCATCTCATTGCTTTGGCTGACTCTGCTAAACCTCACAGTAGGAAGCTACACTGTAAAGAAAATATCCACATTTACTGGTCACTTAAAGGGACAGTTCACCTCAAATCAAAAACACATATCTGTCCTCTTACCTGTAGTGCTATTCATCAATCTAGATTGTTTTGGTGTGAGTTGCCGGATGTTGGAGATATCGGCCGTAGAGATGTCAGCCTTCTCTCCAATATAATTGAACAAGATGGCACTCGGCCTGTGGTGCTCAAAGCGCCAACAAAATACATCTGAAAAACTCAACAGTGCTGTCTCTTTCTAGAAATCATGACCCGGTTACTCAAGATAATCCACAGACCTTGTTGTGAGCTGGCTCAGTGGTGCTAGGTGAGCTAGCTGTATTGAGTATAGTTGCACGCTTCCTTCTGCACGGTGATACGGGGGTGGGGTGGGGGTAATGGGATGGGATTGATAAGGAGGTGGGTGGTTAATTAGTTCATCCTGAATCAATGTAATGTGTTTCTTTCAATTTTTTTAGCTTATTTTCTGCACTTTCTATGAACAACAATTAGACTGCTTGAAAATCCCCAGCCGTTCTCCTCAGTGCTGTATTTACAGCAGCCTGTTTGCACCTCTAACCCATGACCCCCGGGATTTAAGAGTCCCAGCTTAAGAGCGTAAAGCACTGTTGACAAGAAATGCTTTAGGTCTGAATGGTCAACAACAATGTACAGTAGCAACAAGACTGCTGACATCCTTTTGTTATTTAGGGTAGTGGATAATCAAGTTATGTTGCATACAACAGCACCTAGTGTGACAAACTTGAATATAATAATGCTGCATAAATATGCTGACCTACCCCAATGATAAGCTGTTTGGGTTAGGAGTAATATAAGTAAACCAACAAATAGGAAACTCTTCCAGACATGATGTGATACATGATTAAAACTCTCCTAAAAAAGTTGCCGTTTTGATCAAACCAACATATGCCACGGGGCCATACTATGTGCACTGATGCCCTTTGCAGTTAGCCATGTCTAACTGCTAACTGGGTGTCTCTTGTATCACAGTTTTAAATGTGAGAGTGGATCTGGACTTATTACCTCTTTCTGCTGTCTCTCCAGCTCCTTCATGCGGATCTCTCTGGCCTCTGCCCTGGCTGCCCTCTTCGCTGCCAGCCTGGCCTCGGCCTGAGGGGCAGATAGAGAAAGAAATAGAAACAGAGGGAGAAAATAGAAAAAAGAGAAGTGAGACAGCTGACAATCTAGCTGGGTTAAAGTGGCACACATCTACACATCTATAAATGCTGAGCACGCGTGTGACCAGAGGTCCAGTTCCTCGACAGAGTTCTCAATAGACGTGTAATTTGTGGTTAATGGTTGGGAAGTAAATGCACCATACGTTTCAGCAACTGTCAACTGAATCCTTAAAGCAGCAGTGGGTAGAAATGTAGCAAATATGATTAAAAAAAGTTATTTTGATAAACAGTCACTATATCCTGACAGTAGTGCATGAGACAGGTAATCTGAAAAAAAAATCATGTGCGTCTGTGTCCTCCGGTGCTCCTAATGGCATCTGCAAGATTTCACATACCGGAGGAAAACAACCAATCAGAGCTGATCTGGAGTCTGCCGTCCAGCTGCCGTCTGAGCCGGCTGTCAATCACTCGCGAACTCCGACCAAATGGTCAAACTAGGCAGCGCTGATCAAATATGATTCAATATTCTGTTACTGTAATGCCTATTTCTCTCCTCAAATGTTTTTTCAGAATCATCTCGTAGTGTACTGTTTAGCTGTAAAATGAGAAAGTTTGTGACCTGGCAGCCATGTTGAGATCAGCTGAGGATACACCAAGCACCGCCCACCAGCCAGAGCACAGCCAATAGGAACACTCTCTCTCTGAAATGACCTTGATTGGTCAAAGTCTTCTGTCATGGGCTAGATTTTTTAAAGCCTGAAAACAGAGGCATGAGGAGGTGCAGAAGTCTAGTTTTCTCTCAGAACACTTGAATTACATTATGCTGAAAGGTTATTATGGAATTTTTGCCCAATGATGCCAAAAAAATTGTTGCCTACTGAAGCTTTAAACCAAAAAGGTGCATGGTTTTATTTCAGCATGTTCAATCAGTAACACTGTACACTGCAGTGTGTCGCAATAGACTGGAATACCAGCGTCTTTAAACACAATATCAAGTGTCCTTCTCTGAACAGATGTAGTGGAGTGTATTTACAAGTATACTCTTGTGAGAATCTTAAGCAGACATGCAGTTACAACAACGTGTAAATGTCTGTATGCATTTAGATTTCTGTATTTGAAGGCATTCCCTTTGCTCCACTCAGCACTCGGGCCGGAGCAGGGCCTTTTCCTTAAAAGGACCTCTCTCAGAGCGTCTACTGTTTGAGTGTGCGCTACAGACTGTGTGTAAGCATTTCCTTCCTCTAGCTTTGTGGTCGACACTATGTGGTTGCAGTCTGTTTGCCTCTAGGCGGGGTCACTGTAATCCCTCCTACCATCACACTAATGCATTTCCCCAATGTCAGTCACCATGACTGAGTAACAGGAAAACACCACAAAGAGTCGGTTTCAAAGGCAAGCATGATCACACGCACTAACCCCGTTCACATGCATCTAAAATATTTCTCACTGAACAGACTTGACAGACAAGAAAAAAAAAAGAAAGTAAAACGTCCTGTTCCAGTAACTAAAGGAATCTTCTCTATCTCCAGGACACAAATCAGAATAAATATTCAACTCTTTTTCTGCCATTTTTACTTCTTCAAACTTAAAATGTGTACTGTTTGCAGTAGTAATTTGGCTGCATATCCTCTACTAGAGTGCACTCGAAATCTGTCTTAAAGGAATACATCATCCACAAAATGATCATTTGCTTCCGCGGCGAATGAAGAATCAAAAAACGTAGAAAACTCGTGGAGGCATGCAAGAAAAACAAAGTTTTCTTCAAGAATTCAAGGTTACCCAGAGTGAGTATTATTTTGTGGGTGAAATATTAATTTAACCGTCTTTCTCTTGATCCCAAAATAATGTAATCACCTTTACCACTTTACTGGCTAGGAGACTGATCCTGATGAAGTGGATATCTCCTGCACACCGTCTCACACACATTTGATTCGGGACTTGCTTTGAAGAAACTGTCTCTCTAAGGAAGGTCCAATGCATTTGTCAAGGTTTTTTTTTTCCTTTGTTCTATTTTGTTTTACAGAGTAGAGATACAGCATTTGAACATCCTCATTGTGTGCTTTCGTTGCTTTCCAGTTTGCTTGTTTCCCTGCTGGCATATGTGTGTGTGTAATTGTTCCGGGGTCGGTGCCCATCAATCATTGTCACCTAAGCCCAATCAGCCAAATCTAAATGCATCCCATTTTATGATCTCTTTAGTTAGGCCAACTTGTATGGAGGACATAACCTGCCAAAATTAAAACTAAATAAATAAATGACTCGGTAGATAAATAAATGTTATTGAATACAGCATAAATAATATTAAAAATAAATGTAGTCAGTAATCCATTGATAAAATGTGACATAAATTGATATTTCTGTTTTAATTTGCATCTTAATTTATTGGTCTTTATATTAATTCACTTATTTGTTACTCTTCTGGTTAATTTTTCCCTTTTATTTATTAATTTATATATTTATTTTCATTAAATATAAAAATCAATTTATTTTTACATTTATTTTTTATTTATTTTTATTTTATTTTTATTTTTAAATGTATATATTTATGCATTTATTTATGCAGGATTTTTCCTTTGCATTTCACCCCTTATTTATTTCCCCAAAGTTATTTATGTATTCTTTTCTTTATACATTTCTTTACACATTTCTTTAAGCATTTCTGGCTCATTATGCAAATGAGGGGCCTTTTTCAACGTGTGTCATGGGGTTATACCTGATGACGGTGTATGTGGCCTTTGCTGCACAATGCAGCGCCTCTGCTACATGCTCCTTAGTGTTGCTGTATGTAATCATCACAAAAAAAACACCAACACGTTGCAATATTGTTAATATCATATGACCTCTCATAGCGGCTGCACTGCCATGGTTGCTGCTTTGCCCTATCCACATCATGTATCACTTCACATTGCAATATTGTATAAAGCTGCATCACAGTGGGGTGTCATCACAAGCACACCACACCCAATTATGATGATGCTTGTGGTCAACAACAGACATGAACCTTTCAACCTGTAGAGGTCAGTGCAGCAATGCGTTTTCTCCATAACAGTGTAGATGCTTTTTATGTTCTAGATGCAGGAATGATGTTTCGAGCTTTGAAGTCTGCAGAAGGACTTATGCAATGTCCATCTGTCTGAATCTGCTCTTGAAGTGTTAGTGGTGGAGAAATGGGCGACAGAGGCCTGAAATGTTAGAACAGCAGGCTTATTGCTGCATCAGTAGAGATGCTTTTTACCCTGCAGCAAGCTGTGTACCTCCTGCTTGTGGATGTGTGTGAATGGGTACCAGACCATTCCTAAAAAAAAAAAGAGAATGTTGTCCTCCTTAAACACTGAAATAATAACTAATCTAAAAAATATAATTAAATACATTAGTCCAAATAATGAAATAAATATTTCAACTAAAAACCTCTTCAAAACAGTCATCTGGGTGATGAGGGAGATATTCTAGAAATAGCCCTTACTGATTGCTTTTCTCCCCGTGGCTCACTCACTATGTCCTTAAATGACATTTAAGGACATAAAAAGTCTGAGTCAATGATTGCCCATTGTCCTTGGGATTCTTAACATTTGTGTCTGGGGCTTTCACACACACACACACACACACACACACACAAAAAAAACCTGAACCTGCACTGCATCTAGTCTCTCTCTTAAAACACACTTTATCTTTCATGACCCTTGGGGTGACAAAGTTGCAGTGTCAGAGGAGTAACATGACATCAATCTTTTGGCCTCCAGCAGCATAAATACAGCTCTTTAAAACCTCCACTAACAAGGCCACTTTGCTCTGAGGACGATGGAGCACTCATTCTCACTCCACCGAACACGCTCTGGGGTTAGGAGCTTTTACTCTTTTTTCATTTGCCACCAACATTAACTTAACTCATTTCTTTAACACATCTTGCGATTTTTAGGTTGTAGCGGGCTCAGTTTTAAAGCTAGAGTGAAGATACTGGAATCATATGAAACTAGAAAACCTAAGGAATTCATTGGCTAGTTTTGATACTAGCTTGTCGTGAAGGAGGCTAAATAACACTACAAACTTGCGCTTAATTTTGGCGAAGAAAAGCTGTCATGGCCATTTTCAAAGGGGTCCCTCGACCTCTGACCTCAAGATGTGTGCATTAAAATGGGTTTCTATGGGGACCCACGAGTCTCCCCTTTACAGACATGACCACTTTATGATAATCACATGCAGTTTGGGGCAAGTCATAGTCAAGTCAGCACACTGACACACTGACAGCTGTTGTTGCCTGTTAGACTTGAGTTTGCCACGTTATGATTTGCGCATATTGTTTTATTCTAAATGCAGTACCTGTGAGGGTTTCTAGACAATATTTGTCATTGCTTTGTGTTGTGACTTGATTTCCAATAATAAACATATACAAGCATTTGCATAAAGCAAGCATATCTGCCCACTCCCATGTTGATAAGAGTATTAAATACTTGACAAATCTCCCTTTAAGATACATTTTGAACAGATAAAAAAAGTGTGATTAACTATGGACAATCATGCGATTAATCGCTATCAAATATTTTAATCAATTGACAGCCCTACTTCATTCAAATGAAAGGCAAGAGATTAGGATGGAAATAATTGGCAAATATTTTACAGCTGTTTGTAATCTAGGTGTCAGGTGGGTGGGTACTACAGTACCACATACAATACAACAAAACACAATAACTGCCAGGACAATCATACTGAATCAGACTTTCCTGTTAACGACAACTTACTTGACACTCTCTGAATTGTCCGGATGCAGTAAACCCCACCCAACAACAGCAAGCAGATTGAAACAAACCTAAGAGTTATTTCCAAGTCTATTGCTATTTTAGCACACTTGATGTCACATTATGCCATCATCTATTCTGTAATCCTCTTTTAAAACTGTGACATGACTTACTATAAGGCTGAGAAAATATTCAGAAGACAACACAAGCAGTTTGTCCCACAGAGCATTATTTCAAAGCCACTATGTGTAGAAATGTAGGCTGTAATGCCATACAGTAGGACTGGGCAATATGCAAAAAATCAAATATCACAATATTTTCGACCAAATACCTCGATATCGATATTGCGATGTTATTGTAGGGTTGACCATTGGTGCTTTCACAAAATATTTACACAATGAGATTTTGATAAATTATCATCAGTAATGTGATATAATGAGTTATTGGGTAAAGGCACTTCACTGTAATGCAGCCTTTAAAACCAGGAAAAGACAACACTTATGTTATTACGATATCCAAAATCTGAGAAGACAACTGGTCTCATATCACAATATTGATATATTCCCCAGCCTTACTATACAGTAACAATAACTGGTGTTAGGTTCTTAACTACAGTCAACTTATTTGGACCAGGTTAAGTTATATCAAATATCTCTTTACTGTATGTACTCTTAAAGCAGCAGTAGGCAGAATATTTTTGCTGATCAAATATGAATCAATATTCTGTCACTGTAATGCCTATTTCTCGCCTCAAATGTTTTTAGAAACATCTTGTAGTGTACTGTTTAGCTGTATAATGAGAAAGTTTGCTCCGGCTAGTGGGCGGTGCTTGGTACTTCCTCAACAGATCTCAACATGGCTGCCGGGTCACAAACTTTCTCATTTTACAGCTAAACAGTACACTACAAGATAGGGATGTTAATAATTAACCGTTTAACCGTTAACTGACGTTAAGAATTTTAACCGATTAATGCTATCGGATAAACGTTTAAAAGAAATATTAATAATTAATAAAAAAGCTGAAACTCAGAGGAGCAGCTCGTCACTTAAAGGAGAAAAGCTGGTCCACCTTAACAACCCAGCTTAAGAGAGTCTGAGACGGAGTAGCAGATAAGGGAAGTTGGCTCGGGTCTCTTGAGCTCGCTTGAGCTGAGGAGTTGTAGCATTTATTCACCGACAAATAAACTGTAAACACACTACTAATGCTATCACAGCTATAACACCACTGATAACCACACACACACGGTCTGTCGGACAGACCGCTAAAGTTACGCCGCGCTGACGGACCGTATCTGTGTGACAATGGCGAGCAAGAAGCCTCCAGCAACGCTACATCTGCTTAACGTAGCACAAACGCACACGGTCTGTCGGACACTCGCTATCGTTACGCCGGGCAGACACACAGCTGACAACATGCTAAACTAAACTAAATGAGCGGTGGAGACTTACTGGGAAAGTGGCTGCATGTCCGCGACACTACACGCAGCACCGCGGCTGCTACAGTAACTCTCCCGGACGGATGAACTGGGGGCTCAGTTTTGCTCATACACTGCAGTTGGCGCAACGCTGCATGCGACGGACTAATCTTGTCGGTTAGCGGTTAATAATCGGTTAACTAGGGTCGGTTATCGGTTTAATTTTTTTTTCAAAATTAGCATCCCTACTACAAGATGTTTCTGAAAACATTTGAGGAGAGAAATAGGCATTACAGTAACAGAATATTGATTCATATTTGATCAGTGCTGCCTAGTTTGACCGTTTGATCGGAGTTCGCAAGTGATTGACAGCTGCTCAGAGACGGCAAGGCTCCAGCTCGGCTCTGATTGGTTGTTTTCCTCCAGTCTGTCAAATCTTGCAGATGCCATTAGGAGCACCAGAGGACACAGAGGCACATGATTTTTTTCAGATTACCTGTCTCATGCACTACTGTCAGGATATAGTGACCATTTTATAAAAATAACCTTTTTTAATCATATTTGCTCCAATTCTACCTACTGCTGCTTTAACTGATACAGGCACGGTTACAGACTACACAACAGACACCATATTATGTTTTATTGTCTAATATAGAGCAAGTCAAGTAATGCGGCTGAGTTATCAATCTTACATACCTCTAAACAGCACATTATACAGTATATTATACTTGAGCTGGTTTGCCAAGCACATAACAGGAATCAGTCATGATCACTGGTGTATGACTGCATATCCAGAAACAGAAATCAAGTCCAGCATGACTGGTGCAAAATAAAATGTAAAGCCAGTGAAGTCTGAAAAGTGAGCATTTACTGTAACTTGAAAATATTTTCCTGCCTCATACAGATCATGTACATGGTTATATTCTTGCCATTTTGTAAACTGTCAGCCTCCGTACTGGTAATTTCAGTATAAATGTCTGAGAGCAGCAGCCCTGAAAAATCTTCTTGAAACTGAGAGGTGTGAATGATTTCATCATTTACACGTTAGTGCGTTTCTTTTTACTGGGTGGGAGTGCTGTGTATGCCTAAAAGCACACTCACTTGGGGTAATTTTTGACACCGTGCTTATTGCAATCGACTGGTTCTCTGAAAACAGCAGTCACTTCTCTTTCAAGGAAATTGTATAGTCAGAGAGAGTAGAAAACAGTAATCTGCACACTATGCTATTATGCAGTCATGTACAAGATTATCTTTAACAGTCATTTTGAGCAGTATATGTAGTATATCATTTGAGAAGCCAAAAATGTGTGAGAATCTACGACAAAGAAAAGTGTCGAGTCAGCATTCTTTTCCGAGGTTGATCACTTACCAGACACCACCTGAGTTGCCTTGAATGCGTCAAACTCCACCCGCCTGGTTTACTAAACACCTTAAAACAAACGCCAAGACAAATACTGACCAAACATTACGTAACTTCAAAAACTAGTTGTTTGTCGTTTATAGTACAATTAAGTCTTTCATAAAAGTACCTTCTTGCAGTTATCAAAATGCACCATTATGTCGGTCGCTGTAAATGAGTGGAATCCTGGATCATCGGAGAGTCCACACATGTTGGTACTTATGAGTGTATATTGGAGCTGCCTCTAGCTAGAAAGGTGCATCTAAATAGGCCAAAAGACAGAATCCTCCTCCTTTACAGCTATTTATAACGACCTACATGGTCTCGGGTTCTATCAGAACTGCTCTAATTCAGCACAGTTTCAATAAGGTGACTGTCCTCCTGAGAGCAAATGAGCTAGTTCATTACAAAAATGGATGCTCTGACAAGATTGGACATAACATTTGAAATGGTCTAAATGCTGACAAAGAAGAAAAAAAGATAACAGATTAAGGCAGTGGTTCTAAAAAATTTTCTGTCATTTCCCCCCTTTGGAGAAAGAAAGATTGTGTTTTCCTTCAAGATGGTCAATTAAAATATGAACCACAAATTAATGCTGCTACAATTCATTTGTTGTGATTTTAAAACATATAATATAGTGTCATTCTTCCTTAAAGGGTAACTTTGGCATTTTATTTTTCAATCTGGACTTTATTTTCCCATGTTTTTGTGTCTAACTGACTAATAGCGACAACAATTTCTGAAACTGGTCCAGTATTGAGGGAGAGCGCCGTAGACGGCAGCTGCTCACGGGCTGCAATATGGTGCTATTGGGGCAAGCTAGCATCGTCATTTACGTCCACTAAAAGTGCTTGTTTTTGCCATGACAGGCTCCGATTGATATTATAAGTGCCTGACATTATGGAAAGAGTCTCGCTCAAGGAGAAGTCTCGTTCTGAAATCTTGAGCGGGACTTGGACACAATAAGAAACAGACCGGATCGAGAGAAAGGTAAGAATTTCTCTGTAGGGTCCTTTCCATAATTTTGTCAGACACTTATAATAACAATCTGAGCCTGTTAGTGGTAAAAACAAGCAGTTTTAGTGAAAGTAACATTGACGCTGCTCACTTGCCCTCGCAGATCGTTTCGCGGCTGCCGTCTACAGCGTTCTCCCTTAATACTGGACTAATTTCAGAAATTGTTGCCCCTATTGGTCAATTAGACACAAAAACATGGGAAAATAGGGTCCAGGTTGAAAAATACCAAAGTTACCCTTTAAGGCCTTTACACACCGGAAACAGGGCACATCAGTTTATTTTTTCGAACTGTTGTTTTTGTCATGAATAGCCTACTTTCACACAGAATGCGAATATTCTCATCTCATCTTCAACCGCTTATCCCGTTAGGGGTCGCGGGGGGGGGCTGGAGCCGATCCCAGCCGACATTGGGCGAAGGCGGGGGACACCCTGGACAGGTCGCCAGTCTATCACAGGGCTGACACATAGAGACAGACAACCATGCACTCTCACATACACACCTACGGGCAATTTAGAGTCAACAATTAACCTAACCTGCATGTCTTTGGACTGGACAGAATGCGAATATTACACAGTGAAAAAGCGCCGTCATTTCTTTTGGAGCAAGGTTGATTTTTCTGTGCATCGCTGCCTGTATGAGTGGTTTTGATTTTGATGCAAGTATTTGCAGCCGATTATTTCTCATTTTTTTGTCGTTTATTCGTCACATCCCCCCGGTGTGTAAAAGCCTTTAAAGTTATTATATGAACTATGAAGAATTTGAAATCTTCCAATTTTCTCAAACCAAAACAATGTCATCAGAATTATTAGACAGGTGCTTTAATCATCTAAAAATTTGCCATGGAGGGGTTTTAAATTGCACTTCTCAGCCTTACATAGTGTGTGTGACGACCTATTGGCCTGGTTTCTGTCAACCTTGTGTCCTGACAATCTTTAAGGGCATCCTGTCTTCAAGTGCCACCAGAACTAAATGCCAGCCTGGTGCGAGTCTGTCTCCATCGAGCTGAATTCCCACGCCCTGACTGCCAGCCGTCAGCCACCAAAACGGACGGGTATTTTAATGACCATGAGCGCTGACAGGCTGGACAAAGACAGCACACTGAAATAACTCTGATTTCTGACCAGCTAGAAGTTTGAGGTGGGACCATTAAGTGGATTCACACAGTTCGCCTGTTATCCAGTTAAAGGTTATGATGACTAACTGGAAAAAACGCCTTGTTTCCACTTTGCAGAACCTTATAAACCTCCCAGATGTTGCCTAAAAGGGAGTGGCTGCTATAACACTTACTGTATAGCCACAGACATGATTCAACTGAGCAGACGTCTTTTTCTCACAAGGAGCAGATATAGATAAATTAAGCCTTTGTTTCCAAACTCTTGCAATAAATGATTCAACGTATGCTCACAATGAAAAGTACATGAAAAACTACTGTACAAAAAAAAAAAAAATTATAATAAATGATACTAAATAACTAAACTACTGAACTACTACTACTAAACCGGCAAAAACTCAGATATCTGAGACAGCTGAAAACAGGCCGGCTGATTGACGGTGCATCTTTAGCTGTTAGTTTAGGAAGCGCTTGATTTATGCAGCAGAGTTTTCTATGATCGGAGCACACATTTTAAACATCAATATCGCAGTCGATCATTTAATTGTGGGAGGCCAACATCGTGATCACAATTAATATTCGATTAATTGTGCAGCTTTAATCGATGTCCTACAACGCAAAACACAGAAGACAAACAGATGACAACGTTTCACAGTAGCATACTCTCTATCCTTCTCAATGTTAAGAAGATTCAAGACACTCAAGAACAGGATAGGACTGACTACCATCCACTCATCCCTGAAAAGAAACTGGTACATATGTGATAAATCATCACCAACTTGGTTGTTTTCTCTCAATAACTATGGTATTCTGTTGATAATCTATATCTTTACACAAGTGGCTAATTACTGTCTACTTTCAGTGTGGTTATGCATTTCTAGGAGGCAGTACCAACTTGTTAAAACACAAAGTGATGATTGTGCATTAACAAGCATTAGCCACGGCTCGTCCTTTAGGTGGGTTTTGCTTTGCGTTGCGTATGGTTATGTGCCTTTGAATCATGAAACACCTTTAGCTGCTGAGGCCTGTACTACGAAGCGAGTTCAACATACCCAGGGTATCTTCCTCGTTATCTGGCTTAACTAACCCTAACAAACGTGATCCCGCTAAGCTGTCCTTCGACAGTGGTTATCAACTCGGTAAGTCAACCCAGGGTTTCTCAGTCTGGCTATGAGCGCATTCACATGAAAGGGACGGGGTTTGTAGCATCTGACCAATCACAAACATGGACAAGTCTACTGTCAGCAGAGCACACACACATTTTACAAACAAACGCAGCAGAGCAAACTATAATATTAGACAAATACAAAGAAGTTAAACACATAATTCAGACTAAAAGTAACACAGTTGAAGCTGCCAAATTCAGGAAGGACAGCTGGCAAAAGAAAAAAAAATGGCCGACTGTTTGAATGCGTAAATTAAAAGACTTAGTACTTTAACGGAATACTCAAAAGTCAGATATAGTCTTCTTGATGGGGCTGTGATATTATAAAAAGCTTTCAGAGTATACTGGATGATTAGATTATATTTATCACATTATGGCATTTAACAAAGTTGTGGCATGTATTTCATGCTTTTTTCAGCTGCGTCCCCAACTCCGGCGGTGTGAAACGGAATAAAGAGCAAGTAAAAAAATAAATATAAAAACATAATTCAAAGCGGTATGCACCCACAGCATACAGCCAGCTGTCCTTCCTGCATTTGTCAGTTTAAACTATGTTGTTTTCAGCCTGTATTATGACTTTAACTTTTTCATCTTTGTGTAATATTATCATATGATCTGCACACCGAGCTTTGATTGGTCAGTAGGCGGTGCTTTTATACCAGTTGATCTCTTATCTGGAACATAACCTGCTCCGGAGCAGGTTAGGTGTTCACTGAACACCTAACCTGCTCCGGTTAGGTAACTTATGCTGAACACTGTTCAGCATAAGTTACCATGGCGATCTACCCCGGTAAGAAGTGAACCACTGTCGTAGGACTGAAAACACAGAGTTAAACCTGACGTTACCTCGCTAACCCCAAATCCTGCTTTGTAGTACAGGCCTCCGGTTACTCAGGGTAAAAACTCCTGTCTGCCTCCACTCACACAGCCGTGCAATTAAACCTCAGGCTGCACCACAAACACATGGAACAGCTGTAGAGCTCTGAGCACTGCAAACAAACTGGTTAGCAACTGTGCGGGCTATGTCATGTCAGGAATAAAACAAATAGCATGCTTCAAGAATTTCTAAAAATAGAAATCAAGGGAGGCAGCTGGGTTTGAACAGTGAAGAAATGCCATAAAACCATCAAAACTACATTAGAGCGTCGGGGAAACCATTCCTCTCAAGAAGCTGTGGGTATTGCGACAACAAGACTGACGCACTGTATACGACCATCATTTGAGATATTTTGGTTGATGTTACCCACATGTTTCCAATTGGTTACACACTGTGGGGCCCTCCTTGTTTTTCCTTGTGGGAGTAATAGGAAGCTCCTTGTAGTCTGAAAGGGTGCTTCAGGCAGCAACAGTTTATGTTGCAACTCTCACTGCTACTAAAGCATGATGGGAGTAAGCAATGTCTCACAGGAAGTTACACAATGCAGCTCTGTGAGCGCAGCGAATAACAGGAGATCAGTTGCAGAAAGGAACTACTGTGACATGTTTATTTCCAAAAGATTATTTATTTCTCCATTCTACATTCATGGGGTCACACACTTTCAAAGAAATACCGTTTACTCCCTTGCCTCTGGGCAGTGACATCCAAGTCGGAGAGGTGCCTTGCTCACGGGTAAACTGACGGGGTTCAGTAAAGGGAGACCGTGACAGACTGTGGCTTTAGGGATCCACCAATCTTACACATTAAGTTTATGTTACTCGTCAAGGGGAGTACTCCAGCGATTACTAAATCTTTATAGAGAAGGATCTTTGCCCACACCACTCCTCTTCTCTGTTCCCTACACTGGCACCATGTGGACACCTCGCATCCAGTTCAGCACTCTGGTGCTGGCCTACGAGGCAGTGAAAGGAAAGGAACAACTCCTCGCTCACTCCGAGGACTTTGTGGGCGCTCACCACTAGGGATGTCACGAGAACCGATAATTCAGTACCAAGTTCATGCCAAAATCTAGTAACTGTACAATCCTACAGAACAGAGGACTCTAAGAAAAAAGTAGAAGGCGAGTGCTTTATGGTGAATAATGTTAACGTTAATGCAGAAATTAATAATAAATAATAATAATACATTTTATTTGGTGGCGTCTTTCAAGACACCCAAGGACACCTTACAAAGATAAAATAATACTCAAGTAGATAAAAACAGCCAGACGTGACAAAGACACCTTTATGCAGACACATATGATGGACTGATGGACACTACAGTGAATATGCCAGTTTGAGCAGGTGAGTTTTGAGGTGGGATTTGAGTGTTGTAATAGTGTCAGACTATATTACTTTATTTATATGTTATCACCTGTACCAACCCGCAACCGGGGGCAACAAGACCACAGGGTTAACGTTATCCGGCTACACAGAGAACATATAGCCCGTGCTCTTCCATGATATAGTCTAGCTTCTTACCCTAGCGTGTTAACCTTAGCTAGCTAGCTTGGTAGCTTGGAGCTAAGTGGGCGTGTTTCAGCAACCACGCTTCAGACCGCCTCAGCTACATCCACGCTCCACCTCTTTGCCCATTTTTGGATAAGCCGGAGTCGTCACTGCCAAGATGACGACAGCCGGAACCACCCTCTTTGAGCTTCATTTTTGCTTTTCAAAAACCTATGGGTGATGTCACGGAGACTACGTCCATATTTAATACATTTTTATCTATGGTTTACACAAGCATGAATAAATTCATCATTTGAGGGTGTCCAATCCTCAAAATATTGTTGCTGATCAAAAAGCCTGATAAGTTATTAACTTGTGAATATCGACTGTATGCCAGGCAGTAGTGTTCCACTGCTGCTTTGGAACACATTTGTGTCAAGAAATGCTTCAAGTGTTTGAGAATTTGCCTTACTTTGGTTACTTACTTGCTGGTAGCATCATCACTGCTTGGTCAATCTGCTTTACATCCCCCCACCCTCAGAGTACCTGATGTGGTGAATTGTAATACCTGCACTCAATCCCCGCCGAGCCCCACCCCCCACTGTTCCCTAAGCTTTGGAAGAAACTATGCCATGGTGAATAAACAGGAAGGAGTTTGTGATAACAATCTGCACAGGCTGTGCATGTGGTGATGTCATTAAGAGGAAGCCAACACACGCAGAGCCTCCACTTCCTTTAAAGGAGACATAAGTCAGACAAGCTAAGCTGAACTGAAGCCAGTGGTTTGTGTATATACACCTATCAGCAAATACACAAGTAATTGTTTGGCCCATTAATGTTTGTTTAAGTACTTCATGGCATAATGGGTGTTCACTGGAAAATGTCAATCTGCTCCAGACGTATTCTGGGTGGCAGAGCTGTTTGATTCAGTGCAGGAAACTGCTCTGTTTAGAGGTGAGGCACATTTAAAAATCTTAATGACATTGAGTGCTTAGATTGGACAGGGATACAGTTACAAATCTTCCCTAGTTATTCAGTGTGGATTCAGTGTTGCTGTCATTGTGTAAATATATGTTGTTTCTAGCATTAAAGATGGCTGTGGCTGCATGAGGGACTGGTGCTTTCTGGCTTGTTCCCTAGATGACTGTAAGAATGAAAGGGGATTGTGTGGTGGGCTTCCCCTTCCTCGCCTTCAAGCCCCAGACTAATCCACTCTAAATACTCAATTCTCTTCAACGCTTCACTGAGCTTCTGACAACCGCTCAGCACCAACCTGCCGACTTAATCCCCAGTTTAGACTGACTCCTCAATCTCACGCAGACAAAACAGACTATCAACAGACACCTGAAGAGTTTGTTATGAACGACTGCGGCTAAACACATCATTAATCCTGTAGTTCAGCTAATAGTAACATTCAAATAGACCAGTATTTAAGTACACCAAATTCTAGAGAGTGGAGAGAGTGGAGAGTAGAGGTCGACCGATATGGGTTTTTTATGGCCGATGCCGATGCCGATTTTTTACAGAATCAGGACAGCCGATGGCCGATATATGATGCCGATTTTTTTTTTGCCGATATGTTTGGCTGGTTTTCTTTTTTTCCTCCATCTGATAAAATAAAGCAGCTTAACAACAACAAATAATACACAAAATGTCTTAACTTAAGTAAACATTTATTGAACAACACTTATGGTCTGTCTCTCCAATCTGCACTTTGTGCCTGCACTGCAGTGCATATTTTATTTTGTGCATGATGGTTAATAGTAGTAATAGTACAGGGCTCAAAACCTTTTAAGCACCTTTCCAAAACTGTCCTAAAGCATGTTTTTTTATTTATGTTTGTTGACAGACACTGTTACAAGCTATATGGCCATAATCTAAGTGATCAAGACATAATAATAACTTTGTTCACTCGTATTACACAGCCTGCTGCTCATATCTGCTATGCTGCGGATTACACAGGCCAGCGGTGACGTCATAGACGCTATGTAGGACCCATAGAGACGTTTAATGAGGAAGTGAACTTTTTGATAAATGTTTCGACAAATTGCTCGTGTTTCCGTCCTCACACGCAAACGTTCACTTATGACAACCATTGTCAGCATCAACTCTAGTAAAGTGTAATCACGCTTTATAAGTTTAGGTCCTCCGCCATAGTTACTAAGAGCAGAAGCTCTGTGTGTGTGTGTGTGTGTGTGTGTGTCTGCGCTGCAGCAGAGTGCACGTGAGAGCTGCTCCGCCCCGCACGCAGCTAACATCACCGACGGAGAGAAATTCTTCGTTACCAAAAACAGAATTGATAACGTCGGAGAATTTCATATCTAACCAATTAAATATATAGGGCTTTGAAAGAGAGGAATTTAAGCCTACCGGTTTCTCCCGGCAGAATGGCAATTTGATTGACACACAAGGGGCGGTGTCACACGTGTTCCACAGCAACAACAACACTGGGCTGCCCGCAGATGTGCCTGCTTGATAATCGGCTTAATATGCTCAGGCATCGGCCGATGCCGATTATGAAAAAATGTCAAATAATCCGATAAATCGGTCGACCTCTAGTGGAGAGTGCCTTTATTCTCTGCTCAGGTAGACATTACTCCTCTATATCTTTACATAGACAATAGTTGTCTGCTGCTATATTAATGCTCCGAATATCATACATGGTACGAACTATGTCATACTAGCTTGTCGCGAAGGAGGCTAAATGACGCTACAAACTTACGCTAAATTTTGGTGAGGAAAAGCTAGTATGGCCATTTTCAAAGGGGTCCCTTGACCTCTGACCTCAATATATGTGAATGAAAATGGGTTCTATGGGTACCCACGAGTCTCCCCTTTACAGACATGCCCACTTTATGATAATCACATGCAGTTCGGGGCAAGTCATAGTCAAGTCAGCACACTGACACACTGACAGTAGTTGTTGCCTGTTGGGCTGCAGTTTGCCATGTTATGATTTGAGCATATTTTTAATGCTAAATGCAGTACCTGTGAGGGTTTCTGGACAATATTTTTCATTGTTTTGTGTTGATTTCCAATAATAAATATATACATACTGTACATTTGCATAAAGCAGCATATTTGCCCACTCCCATGTTGATAAGAGTATTTAATACTTGACAAATCTCCCCTTAAGGTACATTTTGAACAGATAAAAATGTGATTAATTTGCGATTAATCGTGATTAACTAAGGACAATGATGCGATTAATCGCAATTAAATATTTTAATCGATCGACAGCCCTAGTTTTGAACCATGCTGTTGAGTTAATGACCAACATGGGGGCCAGGTCGGGTTTAAGAGATGAATTTGTGATGATGTGAAGCTGCTCTGTTATAAACAAAGTATGATTGTAGATGTCTAACTTTACATACATTCCATATACCTTATATTACAGTGATAGGCTACGTTCACATTGCAAGCCTTAGTGCTCAATTCTGATTCATTGCTCAGATCAGATTTTTTTTGTTTGGCTGGTCACATTATGTTTTAAATGTGGCCAATATCAGATTCCAGTGTGAACTGAGCCCTATTGGCAGTATTCAAAGAAAGAGTAAGGGAGTATTTTTCTATATGAAGAGGAGTGTGTGTGAGTAGTAAATAACCTTGACTGTAATCTACTATTTTTCAGAAAAACATTAACACTTATTTTGACTTCCCAACACATAGGAGACATTTAGGAACATTAACTCTGAAACTACTATTCAATATGTATCAAGGGTGCAGTCAAAGCTAAATTTAACATCATTCACAAGCCAAGCATGTGCTCACGAACAAACTCAGATTTACACTATGACTCATAAAGTCAAAGAGTGTGATCTTTGGGTGCAATTCAAACTGGGACTGAATCTTTACCAGAAGCTTTGAGTGTGCCTCAGGCCAAATTCCAGGCCTGTTATCTTAACTGCGATAATCATTATCTGACATCAAACTGAGGGGAAAATACTGGTACACTGTGGTACAATTTCCTTAAAGGTAACCACATCTAACTACAAATGGTGATGGTTAAAAGCCTAGCAATAGCTCTCTAGTAATCAAAAAGGCCTATAAACAGAGCCCTTAAAGCAGCAGTGGGTAGAAATGGAGCAAATATGATTAAAAAAGTTATTTTTATAAACCGGTCACTATATCCTGACAGTAGTGCATGAGACAGGTAATCTGAAAAAAATCATGTGCCTATGTGTCCTCCGGTGTCCTCTGGTGCTCCTAATGGCATCTGCAAGATTTCACAGACCGGAGGAAAACAACCAATGAGAGCAGAGCTGGAGGCTTGCTGTCTCTGAGCAGCTGTCAATCACTCGCAATCTCCGATCAAACGGTCAAACTAGGCAGCGCTGATCAAATATGAACCAATATTCTGTTAATGTAATGCCTATTTCTCGCCTCAAATGTTTTCAGAAACATCTTGTAGTGTACTGTTTAACTGTAAAATTAGAGAGTTTGTGACCCGGCAGCCATGTTGAGAACAGTTGAGGAAATAGATGGAGTACAGCCAATAGGAACGCTCTCTCTCTGAAATGACCTGTGATTGGTCAAAATCTTCACGGGCTAGATTTTTTGAAGCCTGAAAACAGAGCCATGAGGAGGTGCAGAAGTCTAGTTTTCTCTCAGAACACTTGAATTACAATATGCTGAAAGGTTATTATGGAATTTTTTCCCAATGATGCCAAAAACATTCTGCCTACCCTCGCTTTAAAATCATTGTAATTTAATTATTAAGGATGTTTGGTACTTGTATATGGTTTATATTTATTCATTTTTGCTATTTCTAAGTGGGAATTTATCTTCTTGCCACTAATCTGTTCTTCGTTGAATCAATGTCAGCTTGCCACTGTACCTAGCAACAATCGTGTCTAGCCTGTCCTCCTGTATATATAATTTGCACACTAGATAAGCTTCTGTTAGATACAACAGTATGTTATGTTAAAAGTGGTTAGTGGTTGCAAGCAAGTTTAACTGCTAAATGAGTTGCTAGCCAGTGTGCTTGCCATCATAGCTCAACTGTTCGTATAAGTTTAAGGCTCTCTCATTGCTTTTCTCAGCTGTAGCCTTGCGGTTACACCCAGAAGGGCAGCTCACAGACATCTCCTGTACATTTGGTAACTAATCTGATGTGTTTGCATTATTCAATTTTAACTTTACACTACATAAATGATGTAAACTCAAACCCAAACAATCTTTTTCGGGTATTTTATAGCCTAACATGATATATGTCATTATATACACACAGACACATACAAACAATTTGACCTCATTGTTAGAATCAAATTTGACTGGAGATTTGTGGTACACCTGCCCAGCTTCCATTATAAAAACACATGTACCCATGGTAGTATAAAGAACTTAGGAGAAAAGATTTCACCAAAGGCAGTCTGTTATGTGTAGAACATTGGTGGGTTTAAAACTGCACAAATGTAGCTGTGATGGACTGATATACAAAACTACATAAACAAGCTGGAATCCCGAACGGCAAGATAGCATGTGGGGGATTTGATTAATCCGTTTTACCAAATTGTGGTCTTGTCCTCAGAGCTTTGTGATGAACTGGTTGGTAAATCACCAGTTGGCCTGCTCATCAGGGTGAATACCACAGCTGACTGGGTAAAGCACGAACAGATATTTTTCCACATACCAAAAGACAACCAAACGAACAATGAGAAAAGCATGCCGAGTACACACAAAGAGCTATGTATGTACTGTATCTTGCTTATTAAAAATCCAAGCTGTAGTAGGCAACTGAACATTTAAAACTATTTTACATTTTGACCTGATAATGGCGCTAAATGAAAAGTTAAGGGGTCACCAGTTCGTCAAGAAATTTAATCTATTTGATTCGATTACATAGACACGAATTTCCCTTTTTTTTATGACGCTCAGAACGACTTTCAACAACGTATTTTTCATGCGTGTTAATTTCTGCTCCTGTCTTTTCAAAATAAAACTACTTAGTTAGGCTTAGGAAAAGGTGGACTTTGTTAGGCTTAGGCAACACAACTACTTAGTTAGGCTTAGGAAAAGATGGACTTGGTTAGGCTTAGGCAACACAAGTACTTAGTTAGGCTTAGGAAAAGATGGACTTGGTTAGGCTTAGGCAACACAACTACTTAGTGAGGCTTTGGAAAAGATCACAGTTTGGGTTTAAATAACACCAGAAGTGCTGTAACTTAAGTACAGAAGTTACATGACAAATAAATCAACGTTGACTTCTGGTTTCACATGGGACACGAACCCCGGTCTCCTGGGCAAAAGTCCGGTGTTTGTTTTTTGACCCACCCATTCACCCCTGCCTCCTCCCACCGTGGCGTTTGCCACTCTTTATACTTTCCGGTCCACAATTACGTGGATTACATACGAATTGATTTCATGCTGGCCATCATGAAAAAAGTGTGAATTCGTGTCCATGTACACGGATCAATGCATTCAATTTCGTGACTATTTCATGAACTGCTGTGCGACTGGGCTGAAATGTAATGACAATCTATCCAATAGTTGAGACATTTCACTAAAAATCACAAATGTCAACCTCATGGTGGCAGCCTTCATTACATGTTTAAATGGTTGTGAATTGGAATGGCTCTTCTTGTGTCTTTGAGACAAATATTCATGAATATTCTATAATGATTCTTTGAGTTAAATACAGTCAGAGCCATGTCCAACATTTTCACATTATGAGCCATTGTACAGTAGTGAAGGTCAGCTACAGAATGCCAACTTAATGCTACAAAGTAATGTTTACATCTGTTTGACATGGGTAGGAACCAACTCCCTAAAATACAGAGTTACTAACCCTCTGGCATTCTGTGCTGACATTCTTTCCTGCTGTGTGGTCTTCTCCCATTTGGTCCACACTAAGTCAGCTTTACAGTATTGACAGTTTCTCTAAACCCTGTGACACTAAGGGGAGTAGGGAACAGTACAGCAACTGATGGACCACTTCCACAACCTGAAACAGCAGCTTAAACCAAGTGTTTTAAAACTTTTTGGGGCCAGGGACCCCTTAAAGGGGAGAACATTTTCCGAGGACCCCCTCATAATCGTAACACCAACTAAGCATAATGCTTACTACCAGTTGTACTCTTAGATGCCATTGTAGCTATTTGTATTCTAAAACTTTTCAACCTAAATACTTCAGACCTGTTTCATAGCGATACACAGAAACACATTTCAATCTTAATCATGTTAATACCACTTATATACTTTTAAACAGAGAGTCATTTTATTCAAATTGCATTTGAACTTAACTTGACAGCATTTATAGCCCACATTTCAATTAACTGATCTTAAAAACTTTAACAGTAGCCAGACATGTTCCTAATAAATCCAGACCTCTAAATTTACTGGTCTAAAGCTGACTTTCAGTTAGTTCTTCAATTTTAAAATAATGAACTTATTGCTGTGTGTCACAATCATATCAGAGTTTCTAACGTGGGTGGTAGTAATGGACACAATATGCTTGTTTTATTGGCACAAATGGTCCCCATCTGTAGATGTGCCCTTCATAATGATACAGCACAATTTTTTCGTTTATAGCAAATTATTTCGTGGACCCCCTGACAGAGTGCCACGGACCCCTGGGGGTCCCCGGACCCGACTTTGAGAATCATAGGCTTAAACTACCCGCATCTCCAACCTTCTGCTCTATACATACAAACTTTCCGCAACAGTGCCAAACAACTCCATACAGTAACTTGCTGTTTCCATGCTGGTGGGATGGCCAGTTGGTGAGCCACATCCCTCCTCCTCCATCCCCATCCCCATCCCCCACCCACAGTCCCCGATCTAAAACCGGGGTGCAGCAACAGCTGATCTTTCAGGAGCGTCTATTTTTAAAACTCTTTTGCAGAACGGGCCAACTCATCAGGGCTGACATACCATCCTGTCAGAGGACTGCCAGTGAGGGACTTGACCCTGCTGCTACTTAAAGGCACAGACTTTCTCTTTGCTGCACAGATGTGACACAACACTGGCTACACTGACTGTTTTATTGTTGGAGCTGTCCCTCACTACCACAAGAAACTGACGAGGATTCATTCATCAAAGAGAATCTCCTGTTTGGATATTGTGTGTCTGCTGACTAACTAACTGTGCATGAGCTCCGTCAAACTCCTCATCTCCTCAAACCTCAGCCGGGTCTGCCACTGCGAATAGACTACAACAAGAAAACGATTGCCAGCTACAGGAATGTGCAGCCTCAGATACACTACTGGAGTGTAAACAGTCAGCTAAGTAGTTAAGAAAAGATAACATTCAAACAGCCAAACTTTGGTAGGCTTTGGCACAGTTACCACAGCCTAACAAAATGATGACAACAGGGTGTGTGCATGTCAGTTAAGAGTGACATGCAAATTTGCTGAAACATCCGGGTTGGGTTAGCACAGACCCAACTTCCTCCCAACTGAAGAAAGCTTGTCAAAGCTGTCCTGAATCAGGGCGATGGCTATGATGCCGGAGTTCCGATTTGAATGCTCACCACCTCACTGTAAGAAAAACGCCAATTTTGCTGCATAACAGGCAGCAGGATCCATGCTGATTAATTTATAAATGCATTATGCAGGAAAGAAATGGGATGCCCTATGTTCATTGCTCAGTATTTAACAAATATAAATGATAACATCCTCAAAGATAGTAAGGCTGGGATGATACACCTATCTCCCGATTCTGTAGTATCACGATACTTGGGTTGTGATTCGATATGTATTGCTAATTTTAAGTATTGCGATTCTACAAGTATTGCGATTCGATATTACGATTTATTGCGGTTTTTGTTAACTTTGTTAACACTATACCATGGGAAAAAGTTGAACCATCTTCTGGAAACTTTTACTTTGGAAAATATCTAAATTAATACAATGACATTTTTTGATTTTCAGCATGCATGTAGTCAGAGATGTCCTGAAGTTAAATCTATCAGTCATTGCCAGGAATTATTTATTAAGACATTTCCCTCACAAATTAGTGATATTTTCTTTGTAATTTATAAGGGACATGTAAAGTTTTAAACTACTGGTGAGTATAATCCAATCAATCTTATTTTCCATATATGTATTTTGTATATACAGTTCCTTTTGTTAACACCTTATTTTAAAAACCGGACGTAGTCACACATGTATACTTCTGCTATCTTTGCCAAGTCCGTCGCTAGCTCTCCCGTCGCTAGCTCTCCCGTCAGTGCCGTTCTCTTTATACATCCATGGTCAGCTCCATCGGGGCCGTTTGAATGCATTTAACATAAATGTCAGTATATGGGTGCTCTACAGTTGTAGCGGCGGCCAATTTCACCACGGAGATGCGAGTGACGGCGGACTTGACCGCATGTTACCGCAATACGATAACGTTTCCTGTCCATGACAGAGTTAGCATGCAGCTTTAGCCGTGATGTCTAACTCTGCTTTTCCTGCAATGTGTGAAACCCAAAGTGTTTCCGTACTTTACTGTATGTGTAGTGTTTACCACTTTGGATTTAACATGTGAGGGTGCAGGTCGTATCCACACAGACCCTCCGCCGTTTTCTACTTTGTCGTTTCGGCTCACTGCGGCAGGCTGCGTTTTGTTTTGGTTGAAGGATACAGAACGGATATGACGTCACGTTACTCAGACTACAACAATAAAAGCGGTAACTTCCTTCTACCTCTGCATAGACTCAAATGAAGCAAATATATTGTTTCAGGCATTAAAAAAAAAAATCGATTTCAAATTCGTAAAAAAAAAGAAGAAGAAAATCGCGATACATAGGTGAATCGATTTTTTCCCCACCCCTAAAAAATAAATGCACAATGTTGATTTATAACAGTAAGTGTCAGGCTTTGCTTTGTTACTGTAGATGGTTAGCATTTAGCTTTGATATTTAAACACAAATATTGATTATCCGCCTGTGTTTCACGCCTCAAAGGCACAAGTGTAGACAGAAGCGCGCAGGGTATCAAACTTCAAACAGGCTGACTTAAGTCCTGACGACACACTAGGCATTATTCCTACCACAAAACATTCATTTATCCTACACTGGACGCATCATAACAAAGAGATTAGAAACCATGAAACGGGTGTTAACCTGTCACAACATGACTTCAGCACCCGTTAAAAACAACTGTAACTGCTGCCAACTTCAGTCTCGCATTATTGAGGGGTAGCCCAACAATTCCTGCAGGTTAGCACATGAAAGGCTTATTCCTTACAGTACAGTAAACCAATTTAATCAGCTGCTGGTCCAAAAAAATTAGAGCAGCCACAGCACTGTATTCCATGCAGTGTAGAGCATGGATAGAACCAGAATTTAATGTCTAAGTGCATAATTACAAAATATCATCCAGTTGAGTCATCACACTGAGAAGATAAACATCCCTGCAGCTATTAAAACCTGCAGTTAAAGCAGCAGTAGGCAGAATGTTTTTGGCATCATTGGGCAAAAATTCCATAATAACCTTTCAGCATGTTGTAATTCAAGTGTTCTGAGAGAAAACTGGACGTCTGCACCTCCTCATGGCTCTGTTTTCAGGCTTTAAAACAGAGCCATGAGCCCATGACGGAAGACTTTGACCAATCACAGGTTATTTCAGAGAGAGAGCGCTCCTATTGGCTGTTCATTCAACGGAGGCAGCTGTCAATCACTCGCAAACTCCGATCAAACGGTCAAACTAGGCAGTGCTGATCAAATATTAATCAATATTCTGTTACTTTAATGCATATTTCTCACCTCAAATGTTTTCAGAAACATCTTGTAGTGTACTGTTTAGCTGTAAAATGAGAAAGTTTGCTCCGGCTGGTGGGCGGTGCTTGGTATTTCCTGAACTGATCTCAACATGGCTGCCGGGTCACAAACTTTCTAATTTTTCAGCTTAACAGTACATTACAAGAGGTTTCTGAAAACATTTGAGGCGAGAAATAGGCATTACAGTAACAGGATATTGGGTCGATCAGCACTGCCTAGTTTGACCGTTTCATCAGAGTTTGTGAGTGATTCACAGCTGCTCAGAGACGGCAAAACTCCAGATCAGCTCTGATTGATTGTTTGTTTTCCTCCTGTCTGGGAAATCTTGCATTTTCCATTAGGAGCACCGGAGGACACCAGAGGCACATGAGGTTTTTCAGATTACCTGTCTCATGCACTACTGTCAGGATATAGCGACCGTTTTAAAATAAAAACTTTTTTTAATCATATTTGCTCCAATTCTACCTACTGCTGCTTTAAATGTTATTTCTTTGCACCATTATAATTGATCAATTTAATTGCTTGTTATTTTCCTGTAAATTGGATTTATTTTTTATTTTAAAAGGCAAGTTTTGCTTATTTGCAAGTTATTTTGCAAGTTATGTCATTGCCCCATAGACAAGCACTTGTGCATAGGAAAATCTCTCTTCTTCAGCTTGCGCATTAAATGCTTTTCTACATGCAAACTCTCAGGACCAGCCAAAGAAGAGTTTTTAAAACAAACCCTACTTACAACTATGTTACCAGGCAACAATACCCAATTTCACCTACTGTAATCAAGCATGTATCAAGTATCTACATGTTAACTTTCATACTGTATTGTAAAAGGAAAAGCAGGATATCAATTTAAAAGTTTCGGGACACACAGACATTAATGATAGCAATATAATCTGTTGCATTATGAAGTCTCCAAAAGCATGCATGATTACAGACGGTGATGAAATTTAGAGTTTAAATGGGTACACAGAGGTGGGTTATTTTTGTCAGTGGAGACTCTGGGAGCTGTAAAGGTAAAATCCTGGATATGATTTTGGACATGAAAGTTGAAAAACCTGGAGGTCATTGGATATCAGCAACTATCAGCCTAGAGATAACGGAAATACAACAACAGAAACACATCTGTCAGTAGTCTATGTAGGTTTTGGGGTCATGATTTATAAGGGTCTGAGGAGGAAGACCAGTCCATGGACTGTTTTGTCCCTCATTTCTGACTGGAAGGATTAATTCAACTTTTGACAAATTCTCCACTCACCTCTCTCGCTATGAGATTCAGGGCATCGTCCTCTGCCGTCGACCTCTCCTTCTTGGTGGATCTTTTCCGTCCTGTGCCCTGAGTCCCCATGTTTTCTCAAAAGGCTACTTATCCACTCAAGTCACAACTTTGTGGTCCAAAAGCGCAACCGAGTAATCCAGAACCGAGCCAGTAGCTAGCTAGTGGGTCTCATGTGTCGCTAAAATATCTAATTAAAGGCGAGGAGATGAGACACACCGCGGCTGGTCGCGTTCACAGCGTGGGCCATTGTCATACATCCGTTTCTACACTTCTTCCTGTGTTTCTATAACGACGCACAAACTGGCGACGAAGTCTGGTTCAAACTGTGACGGGCAGCATCTGCCCCCACGTGCGCTTCTGATGCGTTCACTAGCAAGCAAATTCTGTCAGAGACGTTCACTGTCACCGTAGCAACGTCTCACCGTCCGTTTAAACCGTGTCCGTTTAAACCTACCTGTCTGTCATTCTACAATTATTAAACAAACACCGACATTTAAAAACATAAACATTAATTCTAGCTGTTACACTGCTTTTTAAATAGTCTCGTGTTTATCTAGCAGCAATATGACTCCACCACCTGACGGATTCACAGCAAGACACTCAAACCTATCACACCGACGAACTTCAAAGCCTGTGCTCACTCAAGCTGCCTCCACGGGATGTCGGATATATGAGACACAATAGAAATGCTGGTCATTTTTTTTTACAATTAACCACACTGATAAATCAGGGTTTTCATATGGTACACCAATAACATTTATCAATACTACTGATGTTTAAATAAGCAATTGCAAAATTGATTACACTTTTTCTACACTTCACCTTACATCACTTTTATTGCATTACTCGGATATTCTCGACATCTTTTGGCGAGTAAATTAATTAATAATACAGAGGACATAGGGTTTGTGTTGGCCCACAGTATGTTTGGGTGATTTGTACAGAAGGGAAGTCTAGAAAATGTGTTCCTTTACATACATGAAACCCGAGATAGGGCTTATTCCAAGCCTAAGCTTCAAAACAATACTGCTTCATTTCTACTTTTCCCTTCTATAGTCTTAACATTTGGACGTTCACTTTACAGTAGGAAACAAACGACAATGGATAACAGTGAATCAAAGAATGTTATCCACTATGTCTTGAATAAAATCACACCCGAAAAAGTTTTCTTTTTTTATGACACTACTTTAGACCCCACTTAAAGCACTTGATGTGTGAAATTTCGGTTCCCGGAGTTTACGCAGAGCACCTGAATGCAGCATCAACCGCTGGACTGGGACTCCATACATGTTCAGGGGTTGAGTTTCAGCCAGAAAACACAGCTTCCTGCAGGGGCTATCGCAACTCTCTCACACCCCCTCTGCTATTTTTAATGATGACCAGCGAACTCTAAAAACAGTCTTGAGTTTCTTAAAGAGATAGACAATACCTCAGTTTGAATGGGCACAATGTAGGTCCCATGAGTTGATAGTATCTTCACTAGGCTACTTTTTATATCTTGTGGTTTCACTGTTGTACCATTTAGAACTTCCTTTGTGGAGAAACCTTTGTGATATTTTTACACTTTCCATAAAGTTCTAGGCATATATCTTATTTATTCAGGGGGAGAGAAAGTTTGCTCTGGCTGGTGGGCGGTGCTTGGTATTTCCTCAACTGATCTCAACATGGCTGCCGTGTCACAAACTTTCTCATTTTTCAGCTAAACAGTACACTATTAGATGGTTCTGAAAACATTTTATGCGAGAAATAGGCATTACAGTAACAGAATATTGATTCATATTTGATCAGCACTGCCTAGTTTGACCGTTTGATCAGAGTTTGCGAGTGATTGACAGCTGCTCAGAGGCGGCAAAGCTCCAGCTTGGCTCTGATTGGTTGTTTTCCTCCGATCTGTGTAATCTTGCAGATGCCATTAGGAGCACCGGAGGACACCAGAGGCACATGAGTTTTTTCAGATTACCTGTCTCATGCACTACTGTCAGGATATAGTGACCGTTTTATAAAAATAACTTTTTTTTAATCATATTTGCTCCAATTCTACCTACTGCTGCTTTAATAGAGCTCCTATTACTTTTAATTTAATTCAGGCCGAATTTCACATGGTGCTTAAAACAATCATTTCTATCATTACACGATTGCCATATAGGCGACAGTTTGACCAGATTCCCAACTTTGTGAGGAGTGAAAAGCTGATAGTGCAGAGGTATTATACTCACACTGTCATATTTTTCCTAGAAAGTGAGAGGTAGGATGCAGAGTAAGGGTGCCTTGAAAGTATTTCATTGCTGAGTCACTTGCAATACAGCAATTGAGGACTTCCCCTTGTATTTTCTAGTAAGGTTCCCAAACCAACATATTTGATTAACTGCTATATGGTATTGATTATGATTGACAGAGACACAGTCATATCATGGGTAGAAAATCATATAGTTTGTATTATTCAATGATAATTGCAGTTTATATTTGTGGTGCTAATTGGGCCAGTTCTACAAATAACCTTTCCGAATGCCAATGATTTTTGTCTGAAAATCTAAATAAAATGTGGCAATATTTCTCAAAAGAATTTCAAGGGATAGATTTAATAAAGACAGCTGTGAGGCTTGTGATACCTTATTATTATAGGCTATAATAGATGCAAGGACGCCCTCGTGTGCTGACACAGTGTCATGCAATGAGATGCACTGGAAGAAAACAGGCCAACTGCAATCTGTGCAGAATCTCTGTGTAGCCTATGATATACAAACACAAATAAAGCGGACATTTGTCTAATTTATAATTAGACATACATAGTTATTTTACCATACAACATACTTAGCAATACATGTCGTTACAGGAAGTTAGAAGCATGCTATGTGATCTATCAAACAATGATGTGAATATAACTAGTTTTTCTGTATTAAATGTTTGAACTGTATGCATACATAAGTGTATTACAAAGAAAATGAACACAGCGTTTGTTTGTCTGACATGTACTTAAAATAGCTGAGTAGAAGGAAAGTAGAAACAACACCAATCTTTGGAACAAGACCAAAATTCCCTATTCTGTTTGCATATCTTAAAAACTTTCCAAGTGTAATTCACAATAAACATGACCATTGACTTGTAGTCATCCTATGTGAGGTCTATTGAGCACAATTAGTCGAGAGTGTGTGTGATTTCTAACTTAGAATGGCCTGGAAGGTTTTATGGCTCAGTAGTGGGTGTGTATAAGGAAGTGAAAATGTGTTGTTGGCTTTTTACAAGTTAAGACTGGACTTTGGTTTTACTTTTATTTTCTGTCAAACAAGGTGAAGCACAGCCTCAGACTCTCACAACAAAGAAGACAATGAACTCTTCTATACAGTTTGGAGTAGCTGTTGCTTCTTTACAGGAAAAACACTGACTACTGAATTGGGACTTGAGGACCTTCTTGGACTTTTTCTGTCTTGTCCATCTGTACTTTCTCACTCTTTTGGAGTTAAGTGAACTTTTTATGGGCGAAAAGCTCCCACGGGTGCCAGGAGGAGCCCAGCTCCACAATGACACTTTGAGTAGACCGGTGCGGAACCTCAGGGTTAAGATGGTACTTCTGGGGAGCTCCGGTGTGGGAAAGTCCAGCCTGGCACAGCGATTTGGCAAGGATGAGTTCAGAAATACCTCACCTACTGTGGGCTGTGAGTTCATGACACTAGGAGCTTCAGATATCAATATCAGAGAGAAATTTATAATATTATTAATACTGAGAACTAGTTAAAAAATTGTTTATTCGCTGTCTTGCTGAGAGTTAGATTAGATCTATACTACTCTCATGTCTGTAAGGTAAATATGAAGCTATAGTCAGGATAAGGTTAGCTTAACTTAGCATGAAACTTGAATTCATGATGCTACTGTTTTTAATGACTTGTCGTTTATTGTCTGATTGTCTACTGCCATGGTCGTTATTGTTGGTTGTTGTATGTATGCGACGTATGGACTGAGAAACAAAATTTCGTTTTTATGTATGAAAGTACACAGAAATGACAAATGAAAAACCTTGAACCTTGACAGGAAGCGTTGGAAAAAGCAAGAGTGGCTCTATCCTAAGAAAGAAATTGCCTAATAAGACCTCAAATTTTTTTTTACAAATGAACAAAATCTATGTGTAAAGGGTAAAACCGACAAATTGTGGTTTAACGGGAAGTTATGTGTTGGATTATTTCTTGGCTTTGAGCAGTGACTTCCTGGAGAAACCACAACTTGATGTTTTTACACCTCAGTTTTTGTACAGAATAAATGAACAATATAACATGTTAACTAGTGAACTTAATTGGTGCTTGTATGTTTTACTCTTGGAAAGAGCCAGGCTAGGTTTTACAGTCTTTATGCTAAGCTAGGCTAACATCAGTCCCTGTAGGTGGGGCGAAGGGCGGGAATCAGAGAAAATTTCGCAATTACAAATCCGTCTGCTACTTCGGCACCATAGATTTATCAATATATAGCACAGTGAGAGACGCTTCTGAGCCGCTTCTGAAACACGCTGCGGTGTGCCTGGTGGAATCACAAGCATTGTCTAGATTTGCTGTGATCAGCTCCGAGTCGCAGTCAGAGCGCAGCTGCGCCCGGTGGAGACTACTGGGCCATAAATTCTAACCTACTGATATCTCAGAGCCATGGTCGGGGCCATAGATTCTAACTTACTGATATCTCAGAGCCATGGTCGGGGCCATAGATTCTAACTTACTGATATTTCAGAGCCGTGGTCGGGGCCATAGATTCTAACTTACTGATATTTCATATCCATGGTCGGGGCCATATATTCTAACTTACTGATATTTCAGAGCCATGGTCGGGGCCATAGATTCTAACATACTGATATTTCAGAGCCATGGTCGGGGCCATAGATTCTAACTTACTGATATTTCAGAGCCATGGTCGGGCCCATATATTCTAACTTACTGATATTTCAGAGCCATGGTCGGGCCCATATATTCTAACTTACTGATATTTCAGAGCCATGGTAGGGCCCATATATTCTAACTTACTTATATTTCAGAGCCATGGTAGGGGCCATATATTCTAACTTACTGATATTTCAGAGTCATGTCGGGGCCATAGATTCTAACATACTGATATTTCAGAGTCATGTCGGGGCCATAGATTCTGACTTGCACAACCTCAGTCAGATAAAGGATCAATGGGTCAGGCAGACTAGACTAACATATTCAACTAGACAACCCCTCAGCCTCTGCTACTAGGGGATGGACAGGAGGGATGGCAGGTTAACAAAGGGGATGGCATCCCCCCTCATATCACCTAATGACTGTAGCTTCATAGGTCTAAATAACATACAGACATGAGAGTGGTATCAATCTTCTCATCTAACCCTAGCAAATAAACTTATTTTCCTAAATGTCAAACTTAAATGCTTATCATAGTTTGATAGTTGTATAATTGTTTCGTTTGGCATGTAACTGGCTCTTATTTTTGTTTATTCATACACATGTTCTGATCTACTGATTCTCAAAAACATTCTTTCACTAGCTAAATTGCAAATATGATCCAGCCAGGACCATCTCTAAAGTCTCAGTAGTGAACAAATGAATGCCTACTGGTGTCATTGTGCTGTCTGCCCCCCTCAGGTGCCTACCTGACCCGGATGGTGTATCTGAATGACGTCACTCTTCGCTTTGAGATATGGGACACGGCAGGGCAGGAAAAATACCACAGTGTCACCCCACTTTACTACAGAGGAGCCCACGCTGCACTCTTGGTCTATGATATCAGCAAAAGGGTAAAAGGAACAGACACCTGACTGTGAAAATTACTTATCACTTTTCTTACCGTGGCTGTATCTTTGTGTATGTTTGTGTCACTGTAGGAAACATTCATCAGAGCTCAAGTGTGGCTCAAAGAGCTTGAGAAACAGTACATCCCAGGATCTACTGTCATATGGCTGGTAGGCAACAAGGGAGATCTGGCACAGGATCGGCAAGTCTCTGTGAAGGTACACACACTCCACAATCCTTATTTAACATGCAGGGTTACATACTGTATGTTTCAATCTATGACATGCAATTTCTGGTTTCTTTACGTCATCATTCAGGAAGGACAGAGTCTGGCCAATGACAGGGGCTTATTGTTTACAGAGACATCGGCCCTGTCAGGGGATCAAGTCTGCAAGTTGCTGCTAGCTGTAGGTAAGTGAAGGTGTTGACAAAAATGCAATAAAGAAGTTGTTTTGAGACTTTTATTGTCTGAACTCAGCCTCCCAGGCTTGGCTGTGCTTTGCACCAGCAAGTCCCACCAATCAGATGCTTTATACTAGAAGACTATGAGGGTTCAAGTTGCTGTTAGGAATTCCTAATCTAAGTAGAGGAAGCTGGATTTATGCACAGTCTGAAAAGAGAGTGTACCGGGGGTCAAAGGTGCAAATGCTAAAGAAAGACCACTTATTGTATCTACCACTAGAGGGCAGTAGATACAAACATGAGGAGCAAATGCACTTTATTTCGAATCTACACACAGTTATCAAAAGCTATAACGTATTCTAAGTCCAGGTCTGAGGTGCCAGTTTTCTTTTACAGCTTACTGTAAAATGTCTGCATGTTGCTGTGTACTCCAACTGGGAGCGTGATGTCTTAGGTAACAGAGCTCTGATTCAGCCCACAGGGTGTATGAGTGCATTGGAGCGCAGCAGGGAGGTCTGGCAGAGTGGCAGGAGACACCACATGTGGATCTGAGTCGTGGAGACACATTGAACCCTTTCGTATCCTGCTGCAAAGTTGGACCTTAACATCTGTCTCTGTGAATTGGGCTGCTTGTCTTTGTTTCTCTGTCTTCGTCATTTTAAAGCGGCACTGGGTAACACACGGGCAGCTGATATACATCAGGACATCTCAAATAAAAAAAATCTGAATCTATGGTTCTGTGCCTGTTTGATTCTTTCTCACAACACTGCATTTGTCCTGCAATATGCTTTGTGGGGCAGAGTCCCACGGAATACATTTTATTAGGACCAACCCCCTCAGTCTCTCAGTGTATGCCAGATGTTGAACTGATACCAATTACCTTCATTCAGTGTCTCCTGCCTGTGATTAAACTGAGCGTAGATCCCCCGAGCAGTTCAGTTGAATGTGGTTCTCCAAATTCCCTTTTTTTTACAATAGAGACTCTATCATGGTTAAAGCAGCAGTAGGCAGAATGTTTTTGGCATCATTGGGCAAAAATTCCATAATAACCTTTCAGCATATTGTAATTCAAGTGTTCTGAGAGAAAACTAGACTTCTGCACCTCCTCATGTCTCTGTTTTCAGGCTTTAAAAAATCTAGCACGTGACGAGAGACTTTGGCCAATCACAGGTCATTTCAGAGAGAGAGCGTTCCTATTGAGCGTTCCTATTGGCTGTGGTCCGGCTGGTGGGCGGTGCTTGGTATTTCCTCAACTGATCTCAACATGGCTGCCGGGTCACAAACTTTCTCATTTTACAGCTAAACAGTACAAGATGGTTCTGAAAATCATTTTATGCGAGAAATAGGCATTACAGTAACAGAATATTGATTCATATTTGATCAGCGCTGCCTAGTTTGACCGTTTGATCGGAGTTTGCGAGTGATTGACAGCTGCTCAGAGATGGCAAGAATAGAATAGAATAGAATAGAATAGAATAGAATAGAATAGAATATATCTTTATTGTCATTGTACAAGTACAACGAAATTAAAATGCAATCCTTAAAAGTGCAAGAAACATAAACAGTAACGTGCCTCTAAAAACTATAAAAAAATAAATAATAATAAATAACAATAAAAAACACACATACCACACACAAGGCATTCACATTCTGCAGGCATTGCACGACTCATATCATTATTGCACAGTGGTGTTTACAAGATGTTCAGGTTTTGCTGTGTTTAGTGCAGTTATGGCTCTGGCAAAAAAACTGTTCTTTAATCTGTTTGTCCGTGCCTTCAATGTCCTGAAACGTCTGCCTGAGGGCAGCAATTCAAAGGCAGAATGTCTGGGGTGAGATGGGTCCCTGAGAATATTTTGTGCTCCCCTGAGACAGCAGGAACTGTACAGATCTTCCAGGGAGGGGAGAGGGCAGCCGATAATCTTTTGGGCTGTGGTGACGACCCTCTGGAGCGCTTTCCTGTTTGCAGCTGTGCAGCTGGAGAACCACACACAGATGCAGTATGTCAGGATGCTCTCTATGGAGCAACGATAAAAAGACACAAGCAGTTTTTGTGTGAGGTGGTTATTCCTGAGTACTCTCAGGAAGTACAGTCTCTGCTGTGCCTTCTTGGTGATAACTGTGGTGTTGACACTCCAGGTCAGGTCATCCTCTATATGAACACCAAGAAACCGGAAGTCTGAGGCCCTCTCCACACGGTCCCCGCCGATGAACAGGGGCTGAATGTCCGTCTTTTTCCTCCTAAAGGCAAGGCTCCAGTTCGAATCTGATTGGTTGTTTTCCTTCGGTCTGTGAAATCTTACAGATGCCATTAGGAGCACCGGAGGACACTGGAGGACACAGAGGCACATGATTTTTTTCAGATTGTCTCACGCACTACTGTCAGGATATAGTGACCATTTTATATAAATAACTTTTTTTAATCATATTTGCTCCATTTCTATCCACTGCTGCTTTAATAAAGATATAAAAATAAAAAAAAATGATTTGAACAGTCCAAATTTCGAAAGTATTTCCACTGTGCAACAATCTGCTGGACTGGATTTGGAAATTATTTAATTTGTACCTGGGTGGATGAGTCACAGAAGTACACTGTAAAAAATGTCCATGAAATTAACATTAAAAAGCTATAAAAACATGACATTAAAAACTGTAAATAGAAAAACAATGAAGCAGTGTTTGAGTTACAGTAATATTTTGTAAAAAGATTCCTACTACTACCCAATCTTTGCAAAAGGCCTTTTTCACAGAAGTTATTTTGATATGTCACAGTAGGAAATGCACCGGTGTAAATAATTAAATGAATAATGGCTGAATTCCATTTAGCTGCTTTGATTTCAGGATCCAGGTACTGTGCATGTTGATTTACTGTCAGTCTCACTGGGACACTGGAATACAACAGAGCCATTGTTAGTGTTATTAGTTACACCTGCTTTTTTCCACTATGACAAGTCAAAATGTCTGCTGTGAAAAAGGTCTATGTCTTCTTAGTCCAGAAATGGCAGGACCAGTGCTCAGAGGATACAGTGGTTCAATAGAAAGGTTTCAGTGATAGCCTAATATTGTAGCCACGCAGTCTGGCTGCAGGTTTACAAAGTGTATACTGTGCACAATATGCATGCATATCCACACATAAAAGCATCAAATATTACAAATGCAAGGATTCCCACCCTGGATTTGTGTTTTGAAATCATATGAATGCTAAGCACATACACAGACTGATCTATATCTTTGTCTCACTGCAGCAATGAAGCAGCAGGACACAACCCACTAATCTTCTATCCTCTGGAGTTTAGCCTTAAAAGGGCCTGACCTTTTCTGTGATATTCTGTCTATATTTGGGTACAAATTCTTCCACGCTGTATGACTTCTGCACCCTAGCAACAATTGCCTTTCCTTTCCTAAATAATTTCTATATCCCTTAATCATATATATATATATATATATATATATAGTTGCTTGTGTGTTGACTTAATTATGTTTTTGAATTTCAATTGAATTTAATTATGAATTTCAGTGTTTCAGGAAAATCCCTGTCTGTGCGTAATGATCCGTCTTATCTATATCATGGGATGACTACAGTAGTGGTGGAAGAAGTATTAAGACCTTTTAAAAGTAGCAATACTTTGTTACAAGTAAAAGTCCTGTATTTGAAGTCTTACTTAAGTAAAAGTTGAAAAGTCATCAAAATATACTTAAAGTATCAGATGTAAACATATTCATTATGCAGAATGGCCCATTTCAGATTTTAAATTGAATTATAATTAGTGATGCATTAATGTGTTCGTCACTTTAATGTTGCAGCTGGTGAAGGTGGAGCTAATTGTAATTATATACAGCTGGGTAACTTAACCTGCTGTGATAAGAAAGGGATAATGTACAGCGAGCCTGTCATTGTTGTGAAAGAATCCCCGACAGGGCGATGCTGCAGCCCGACTCTCATCGCCCTGAGGGGGATTCTTTCACAACAATGACCCGCTAGCTGTACATTATCTCGCTTATTACACGGCTACTTACTGAAGAAATCAATATTTTGACGCAAAAACGGTCCGCCAGAGTCCGACATCAGAGCTGCGCCCATAGCAACGGTCTGTTCAACATAGCAACGGTCTGTAATACATAAATAACAGACCGCAGAACGATTGACCAATCAGAATCGAGTATTCAACACAGCCGTGTAAAAAAACTTTATAATTTATTAATTGCTTTATTTTTTTTTTATGAATAATCTGAATATGCAAAGTAACTAGTAACTAAAGCTGTCAAATAAATGTAGTGGACTAAAAAGTACAATATTTGCTTTCAAAATGGAATGGAGTAAAAGTATAAAGTAACATAAAATGTAAATACTCAAGTAAAGTACAAGTACCTCATAATTGTACTTAAGTACAGTACTTGAGTAAATGTACTCAGTTACTTTCCACCACTGGACTACAGTCATTGTACTGTCCCACTTATGGTAAAATAACATGTACTTTCATTATTTCTGTGGCCAACGGACCATAACGTGTTGTTTTTATAATGCTCACAATGACGCCACTGCTGCAAATATTGTAAGACTTTATATTTAAGCAACGAAATAAAAAAAAAACCTCCATGTAACAGCCTAATAAACTCGACATTACAGAAGAAAATATTTTGATCCTCTAGAGGAAATGAAGTCTGGATTTTTAGTTATAATAATAAAAACTTTCCCGACAGCTGTGATGGAGCTTGGCTCATCCTGAGGCGGCTGCTACAGCTATATATTCCTAATGTTTTTACTAAATCAACCTGGAGTCTGTGTGGAACAGCAAAACCGAGTGATATGTAGAAATCTCTCGCGAGATTTAAATAGGCCTCATTAATGAAATTTCAGATGCTGTGCCACGTGTGTGCGAAACTGAGGATTTCTTGCATCTGATAAAGACTAAAGACTCACAGAGACTGACGACAGCGACACAACCAACTTCCATCATGGAAAATGTGAGATTTGAACACTTTGAAAGTCTGCACATCTAAGAAGTTTTGCCTTCAGAACTTTCTGGCAGAAAGAGTTTATTTTAACCCAAACCATTATCTTGTCTAAACCAAACTATAACCTGAGGAGATTTCTGAAGGTAAACTTCTCCCATGTTCGGTGTTTTCTATGTATTTTATAGTCGAGGCTTTCAGAGCCCTCATGATACATTGTTAACAGACTCTGGGGTCACATGGTAGGCCCACATAAAATATACTGACACGGAAATCAATTATTATTATTATTATATTAAAAGCCTATTAATAAATTGTAGGGAAGCCTGCAAATAAATGGCTTCCTTAGCCTACAGATAATAATAATTGAATCTTTTTATGTGTCTAATGATAATTTATATCATAAATGTATATCACTCAGCTGGGACACACAGTGAAATTGTGAATTTAAGTGTAGCCATGAGTACAACTCTGAAGTACTTGAATGTAGTAATTCCGAGCAGATATGTGACATTATATTTTCATACAGTGCGGCAACTTAGTGGTTTGTGCTAATTTAATTGATTTATTTGTATGAATATGCAGCACTAAAACATAATACCAAACATATTAAATGTGGGTCCTGCTTTATTACCTGACCGTGATGCCCTCTCCTGAAGAAGGCCCCTGTGTAACAAAAGAGCAAAAGACCTTAATTATTTCAATTTTGTGCCGACTTTTTGCATATTCCTGAATTAAAATAGACCTATTTATTCAGGTTACCACTGCAAATCTGGGGTCAGGTAATATTTCAGCAGTGTGTGTGAGGAACGAGGGTTAATAGAGACCCAGCAGAGAAAACCCTGAATGTTAATCTGACCCCTTTAGGGGGACATTTTAGGGAACAACATCCCTACAAAAAATTCATATGTGAAAACCAGATGTTACTTTATTATATTTTTATATGTTCAAATTTTAGTTTACAGGTGAAAATTTGTAAATCACATGTGAAGAAGCAAATTTCTTGTGATTTCATGTGCCATGCTTTGTTTCCACATGTGGAAAAAAGTCATTCTCGTGAAAATGTAAATTTCACATGTGGAAATATTCATTTCACATGTGAAATGATGATTTTAACATGTGACATTTTTGTAACAACATTTGACAAATCTGTATACTAAACAGAGAAATGAATAATGGCGATTTGGTGATTAAGAAAGTCTTTTTCGGATGTTTGAGTTAAAGTGAGTGAAGTTTTTTATATTGCGTCCCACGCTTTGAACAATAGCATACATGCCAGTATCTTTATTAAAGTGAATTAGCTGGTGATGAATAAATGAATTATACATCAATAATAGCCTAATTTTAAGCATGATCCATGATGATGCAGATACAGAAAATATTAATTCATGGCAAAAATAGCATATTGTCAATATTTCATGTTGTCAGGGGAGCTCATGTGTTATTAAGAGGAGCCAATAAGCTCCCCCTGGCTCCCCTGTAGGTCGCGCCCTGAGAGTAATGTCATTTTCTAGAGGAGAGTTGAATCTTTGCAGAAAATTTCAGAATGAAATTCACATAGTGCAGTTGAATTCCTCATTCTAACATGAGTGTGTATTGTTGCAGATCGCCCTGCGAGACCACAACTACAGCAGAAGAAGAAGAGTCTCCGCACGCCAGGCAGAGAGAGCAGGGCGTCCACGCAGCAAAGGCGACCAGGTCGGACATTTGATTTTCATATTTCGGACAGAAAAAAAATGTTTATGTCCTAAAATCTTCACAATGTAATCCTCAAGAACTAGAGAATCAGACAGTTTTACAAAATGGTAAAAACGTGGTGGACTAGATTGTGAATACTGAATGTTTTGGGACACAGTCTACAGTACAGGTCTAAAATCAAATACAAGTTGTTTCTCTAAAATCTTATAAAAGACAGAATCTATGAAGGGTCTGTTAATCTGACAAATAAGTCCTCTGCAGTGCATCTGATATTTTTGTTGTTGTGAGTTAACCGGAGCCTGACATCCTCTCGTGTGTTGCTGACCTTCCCCAGGTGCACCAGCACTCTGCTCCCACTGCCAACCCTCCCCAGAAGAGGAAGCCGACCTTCGTGGCTCCTCATTCTGGTGAACGTCCAGAGGTGGTGAATCGTCTTCCCACTCCTCAGCCCTCCACCTCAGCTGCTGACGTGCCTGGGTCAGCAGCGACGACCCTGTGAGGATCCACAACCACTCAGTGGAAGACTACCAGAAGCTCTACCATGAAGTGGTAGACGATATGCTGAAGTATGTTTGAGTCAAAAATGACAACTCTTTAAAACAGATAATTATTATATTCTTCAGTAATTGCTACAGAACAATCTATCACTGATTTTTTCCTGTTTTAATCAAATGAATCATTATGATTAAATGTCTGTTTCTTCCGCCTTTCACAGCTACAAGAGTGGCCGGGTTCGTCCGTACAGTTTGGAGCTTGGACGTCGTATAAAGCAAAAGCTGTGGGAGCGACTGAATCGTCCCTCATTCACGTCCTCAGTCGGTGAAGACGGGCTGGTGAGTGTGGACGCATCATACGGGGCTGGAGTCTATCCTCCCTTGTGTGATGTCGACACTTTGGGAGAACCAAAGCCGAGGACGCCACCATCAAAAAAAGCTAAGACTAGTTAACATGTAACAGTTCACTAAGATGAACTATGTAAATAATATTGTGATTTAAGAAATGTGTTAATAATATTGTGTTTTTAAGAAATGTGAAAATAATATTGTGTTTTTACGAAATGTGTAAATAATATTGTGTTCTTAAGTGATCGATCCTCTACCAACAGCCTGTTCCAGCAGCGACAGACCTAAACTCTGCCTTTATACTACAGGAGCCATCTGCTGTCCTAGCCTCCACGCATGCTCCACCTAAAACCTCTTCTAGTCACATTACACCATCTCCTCCTCCGCCTCTAACAGCTAAAATGAAAACCAAAAATATTCCACCTGTAGCCTCTGCCAGCAACCTGCAGCCGCCTCCACCTGCAGATTCTGGCAGACAACTGCAGGCCAAACCTCCACCCAAAGCCTCTGCCATCAACCAACAGCTGCCTCCACCTGTAGCCTCTGCCAGTAACCTGCAGCCGCCTCCACCTGCAGATTCTGACAGACAGCTGCAGGCCGAACCTCCACCAAAAGCCTCTGCCATCAACCAACAGCCGCCTCCACCTGTAGCCTCTGCCAGCAACCTGCAGCCGCCTCCCCCTGCAGATTCTGGCCTACAGCTGCAGGCCAAACCTCCATCTACAGCCTCTGCCATTGACCTACAGCCGCCGCCTCCACCTGCAGCCTCTGCCAGCAACCTGCAGCTGCCGCCTTCACCTGCAGATTCTGGCAGACAGCTGCAGCACGAACCTCCACCTGCAGCCTCTGCCGGCAGAGGCTGCAGGTGGAGGTTCTCTGTCTACAGTCTTTTACAGGAACCTACCGGAAGATTCTGACAAAATGCTGCAGCCCAAACCTCCACCTCCAGACTCTCCCAGCATCCTGCAGCCTCCGCCTGTCACCCAGAGAGCCCTTAGAACATCATGAAGACGCAGAGGTAAGACTCACATTTTAAACATTTGCCAGATGAACAGAAATTCATTTCATGCATCCCTATTAATGACTAAAACACAAATTCCTTCTTCAACATTTACAGAGAAATTGAGCTATTTTCATCATGAATGAAAGTGAAAAGATTATGTGCCTACAGATAATGCCGAGGAGGAACTATCCAATTTCCATGTTAAGACCTGAGTGGAAGAACAGAGGCCAGGGACACACTCAGTATGGTAAATATAACATTTTAGATACCATGCAAATAGATAACTGTGTAATATTTCTACCATTGACTCTGACTGTAATGGGATTTTTTAATGGCGGTTTGGAGCTGTATGATATTTTCACATGACACATTTTCTTTGTGGTATTTCTTCAGGCCCTGGTAGACTTCATGAACATCCCAGAAGAGGATCCCTCCTCTGTTGCTCTTCCTGAGGCCTGTTTCATTTTTTTCCCTGTTAAAAGGTTTTTTTTGGGGGGAGTTTTTCCACATCCGATCCTGTACAGACGTCCCTGAAGAGGATCCCTCCTCTTCTGCCTTTCCTGATGCTTCTTCCATTTTTTTCCCTGTTAAAAGGTTTTTTTTGGGGGGAGTTTTTCCACATCCGATCCTGTACAGATGTCCCGAAAGAGGATTCCTCCTCTGTTGCTATTCCTGAGGCTTCTCCCATTTTTTTCCCTGTTAAAAGTTTTTTTTTGGGGGGAGTTCTAAGATAATTCCTTCTATGAGAGCTGTACATCAAAGATGCTTATTCCTCCTCCTCATCCTCCATGTTCACCTCCAACTGTTGCTCTTCTCAAAGCTCAATAAATTCCACCAATCTCTACATTTATCAGATCAGTCATTTGAGTCCACAGGAATTAGCATAAAACAGATTCCTTAATGTTTGACATCTTTTTGTAATTCTGAACGCTATTTTCTCATTTACTATCATTGCAGTATTTTTATTGCAGTGGGCCAGCATCTACCTGTTCGTATTAGTTTCAATGAGGAATGCTAAAAGTGATCAAGAAGCTACTGTGATGGATATATAAGCCTATAACTTATTGATTGGACTTCCTTAATTTTCTTTAGCTTAAACTACATGCTAATAGTTTTTATTAACATGCGAATAATGTATCCGATAGCAACGTGTAGTGCAACCACTAAATGTATCCCATGTGTTGTGACTGAAATCACAATGTAATAATAACAATAATATAAATCAAATGTTTGTGTGCTTCAAAAAAAAATTCCAATCTTTTGTTTTGTTTAATAGCTTTGACATATTTTTTAAGAGAGATCAACTGTTGGCTGCTTTTCACAGTAAATTCCGACTAGAGGGTTTTAAATGAGATCCTTATTCATGTCAATTTTATTGAGCATTACATCTGTGTTGAAAAAAGATGTAGCTCACATTGGGCTTCAGATGCCTCTTTTGAACTTAAAAAATAATGTGTTCAAATAATTAATTATAAAAATGACTTGGGTGAATCAATCACTTAATTATCATTTGAGGATTGCCTGGATTTAGACCTCTGAATTGCAGCCAAAATTGCTGCAACAGTTTTTCAGCATTTCCAATAATGAAGTAAAAAACAAATAGCGTAGCTGAAGGCACAGGTGTCCAACTTCAAGACACTGGGATAAAATGGGAGGATGTGCATGTGTCCTATCTGGTGTCTTGTAAAAACAAACAGTTAATAGGTGAATATATCATTTACATCAGTGTTATGTTTTCTCGCTAAAAATGAGAGCTACATACAAATAAACAGTTATTGCTCGGCTGTCTTAAGCATGAAAACTCAAATTAGCAATGTTGCACATTACATTACACAAAATAACACATTCCTTTGTTTAAAACACCTCATGTGGGAAAAAAAACTGTAAATTTTGAATTTCTTTTTTTGTATCTATTTTTGTGTGAAAAAGCAAAACCGAGTGATATGTAGAAATCTCTCGGGAGATTTAAATAGGCCTCATTAATGAAGTTTCAGATGCTGTGCCACGTGTGTGCGAGGCTGAGGATTTCTTGCATCTGATAAAGACTAAAGAATCACAGAGACTGACGACAGCGACACAGCCAACTTACATCATGGAAAATGTGAGATTTGAACACTTTAAAAGTTTGCACGTGGGAGAAGTTTTGCCTTCAGATCTTTCTCGCAGAAAGAGTTTATTTTAACCCAAACCATTATCTTTTTCTAAACCAAACTAAAACCTGAGGAGATTTCTGAAGGTAAACTTCTCCCATGTGCAGTGTTTCTATGTATTTTGTAGTCGAGGCTTTCAGAGCCCTCATGATACATTGTTAACAGATTCTGTGGTCACATGGTAGGCCTACAGAAGTACTTTAACGGTAAATAAAGATCTCCAAAATGTCTAAAATAAGTACTATTTTTACTGGGTGTCACTGAGTGTTTTAGTGTTGGCTCTTTAGTTCTGCTCATGGTTAACTGAACCAGTGAGATTGTTGTTTTTAAAGAAATAGTGTAACATTCTGGAAAATATGCTTATTTGCTTTCTGTCCGAGAGTGAGATAAGACATTTAATATGAGTTTTATGTCTGTGCATTAGTATGTAAGTATGGAGCTGGAGTCAGGATATGTTTAGCTAGCCTGATTCCACATGAGTCACTGCCCACTCTCTGATTTGGTCACCGATTCATTCAGAATGAATCACCTGCTTGTTATCAGCCGATTGAATAGGCGTTATCAGTTGTTATTATTAGCCTCATAGATATGGGTTAGAAGGGGCCTGCTACACCTACTACTAGGTTCAGAAGGCTGTATTCACATGGCTGATCACCGATATGAATACAAGAAGACGATGCCGACCTCTAGTGGCCGTAGTGATTATGACAGGAGCGAAGGAGGAAGTCAGGTGACGTAGCATAAAGAGCATCAAAGTCCGCGTAGGGATGAGGTTGGGATGGATGGATGGGTCAAACAAACACAGGACTTTTCGTGTCCAGTGTGAAACCAAAATTCAACACTTTGACTTATTTTGACTTACGTACGCATACTTACGTATGTAACTTAAGTTACGTAACAAACATAATTAGTTATTTTAACCCAAACTATGGTCTTTTGCTAAACCTAACCAAGTAGTTTTGTTGCCTAAACCTAAACAAGTTGTTTTATTTCAATTCACAATGTTAACAACATGCTTAAACTGTGACCGTTTCACTTTCACAACATGTGGGTAGGTGCAGTATAGCCTGTCTGAAGCATTAGAATGGTAGTGATAACAACTGATAACGGACATTTAATGGGCTGATAACATTCAAAATAGGTGCACCAGTGAATTAAGTCAAACCAGATAGCAACTGAGTTTGATTATCAGGTTAATGTGTAGCCTAGCTTAGCATAAATAGCAACAAAACGTATCTCCCCCGACAAATAGAAATTGCTTTTGTACGGATTAAACAAAGGTGATATAACAGATTAATTAGTGAGTTTTAGAGATGCTGCTGGTAAGTGTCTTTTGTGTATTTTCTACTGTGGACAGAGTAAGCTAGTTGTCCTGTCTTTATGCTAAGCTAGGCTAAACAGATCACGATTCCAGCTCCATACTTGACACACCAACATTAGATTGATATAAATGTTCTCACCCTTAAGAAGAAATAAAAGCATATCTCAAAATATTGAACTATTTTTTTTATTTCAGTGTTCAATAACATTTTTTTAACAACGGCATGAATTCGTCTGTATGTATTCCATAGACTACATAGACAAGTGTAGCACATTTTTTGTCTGGCATAATTATTGGCTAGTGCGTGATGAATCTGCATTGGATTAAACTCACTGTGCATGCCACAATCATAAATAATACAAATATCATCCCTATGCTTGAGTAACACCAGGATTTGGAAGACTCCCCTGCGTTCAGTCACTTGCTCTTTGAACAATATTCTCTCATATTTCTCCACACACACACGCACGCACGCACGCACGCAAACACACACACACACACACACACACACACACACACACACACACACACACCAATTTTTCTCTGCAGGATGACTCCAAATGTGAACTTTTTACTGCTGAGTAATTTAAAACATTGCTGAGATCTTAGATGATAATTGTGACTGAAACAAGGCTTTATTGTTCTGCTCCTGTAAGGCCTGAGGGGCTGCTGGTCCTGGTTTGGTTTGGATGCCTTACAGAAACAAAGAACCACCTCACGCTGAGTAGATAAAATGCAGTGAAATGATTTGCTTGTCATTATGGGTGTATAAATCTTGTGAATGAAAACCTTCAGTACTGCTGTTTCAGATTTTGCACGGATGTTGTGCAAAGCCTTTGAGTGATCACAGGCAAGCATTGATTCATTTAGAACTGTTGAGCTATAAATGCAAACACAGTGAGGATAAACTAATATATGAAGTACTGAAGAATTATTTGAAGGATGCAGAGTGAAGTTAACTAATGATTCATTCTTGATTCAATTTAAAGTTTTTTTGACTGTAAAGTTATGAAATGCTGTATTGAGGCTACTTTCACAATAAGTAAGAAGTTATGTGTTAAAGGCTTACTTAAATGTGTTTTTTCATAATAAAATTACTAACTTTAATTGAAAATTCAGTGTTGCACTTGGCCTCTGACTACATGTATCTTCATACAGTACAAGTTTTCCAGTAGAAGTATAGCCAAGCTCGCAAGGCTAACATAAAGGCCTCATTACCCTCTCCCTACCCACTTCCACGCCGTTTGCACGTTTGTGTGGAGGGTTCGCCACATTAAAGCTGAAGTAGGCGAGATTGGAGCAAATGTGATAAAAAAAGTTATTTTTTAAAACGGTCACTATATCCTGACAGTAGTACATGAAACAGGTAACCTGAAAAAAATCATGTTCCTCTATGTCCTCCGGTGCTCCTAACGGCATATGCAAGATTTCAGACTGCAGGAAAACAAACAGTCAGAGATGATCTGGGATCTGCTGTCCATCGGCTGTCTATGAGAGCCAGCTGTCAATAACTCGCAAACTCCGACCAAACAGTCAAACTAGGCAGCGCTGATCAAATATGAATCAATATTATGTTATGTTAATGCCTATTTCTCTCCCCAAATGTTTTCAGAATCATCTCGTAGTGTACGGTTTAGCTGTAAAATGAGAAAGTTTGTGACTCGGCGGCCATGTTGAGATCAGGTTGAGATGGCTTGAAGGAACACCAAGTACTGGTCACATGACCGGAGCACAGCCAATAGGAATGCTGTCTCTCTGAAATGACCTGTGATTGGTCAAAGTCTCCCGTCACGGGCTAGATTTTTTAAATCCTGAAAACAGAGCCATGATGAGGAGCAGAAGTCTAGTTGTCTTGAATTACAATATGCTGAAATGTTATTATGGAATTTTTGCTCAATGATGGCAAAAATATACTGCCTACTGAAGCTTTAAGTGCTATCCCAAACCATTAGCAGGGATTGGAAGTGGGATATAAAACTCTCCAACATCGATGCCGACAAGCTGGCCTTACTGACGATGTGCAATGCCATTTTGTGTTCTTCATGTAATATGCTCAGAACAAAGTTCGTTGCAACTAACGGTACAAACAAAAAAACGAAACTGCTCAAGCTAAAATAGACATTTAATATTGTCATACAGACATTAACAACTTAAAGGTTACGTAGTATTTAGGATCAAATATACCCTTGTGTAGTCTAGAAAACGGTAGATGTGTTCATTTGATTGCAAAAGATTGTAAATTTATAGCCTATACAACATATACTGTATATATATATATATATATATATACATATATATATATGTATATATATATACATATATATATATATATATATATACTGATCAGCCATAACATTAAGACCACTGACAAGTGAAGTGAATAACATTGACTATCTCGTTACAAAGGCACCTGACAGTAGGTGGGATATATTAGGCAGCAAGTGAACATTTTAAACTTTGAACTTTGTGTTGGAAGCAGAAAAAATGGGCCAGTGTAAGGATGTGAGCGACTTTGACAAGGGCCAAATTCTGATGGCTACATGACTGGGTAAGAGCATCTCCAGAACTGCAGCTCTTGTGGGATGTTCCCGGTCTGCAGTGGTCAGGACCTACCAAAAGTGGTCCAGGGAAGGAAAACCGGTGAACCGGCGAGACCCAAGGCTCATTGATGCACGTGGGGAGCGAAGGCTGGCCCGTGTTGTCCGATCCAATAGAAGAGCTACTGGAGCTCAAATTGCTGAAAAAGTTAATGGTTCCGATAGAAAGGTGTCAGAACACACATCGCAATTTGTTGCGTATGGGGCTGCGTAGCCGCTGACCCATGTCCACCGCCAAAAGCGCCACGTGAGCATCAGAACTGGACCACTGAGCAATGGAAGAAGGTGGCCTGGTCTGATGAATCACGTTTTCTTTTACATCATGTGGATGGAAACGAGTTCGAGGTGTTGACTTGGCCTCCAAATTCTCCAGATCTCAATCCAATCGAGCATCTGTGGGATGTGCTGGACAAACAAGTCCGATCTGGACTTGTTTGTGCAGCTGGATCACAGCCAATAGGAACGCTCTCTCTGAAAGTCTCCTGATTTTCTAAAGCCTGGAAACAGAGCCATGAGGAGGTGCAGAAGTCTAGTTTTCTCTCAGAACACTTGAATTACAATATGCTGAAAGGTTATTATGGAATTTTTGCAAAAATGCAAAAAACTATTTGCCTACTGAAGCATTAATCATAGATCCCATTTTTCAACATTATTATTTGCACCGTTGTTATATATTGTAGTAGGCCTATATATAATTTACATATTTCTTATTTTCTGATAAATTCTCTGTTATTTATTTCTATTATGGAATGGGAACAACTGTAACGTAACCCAATTTCATGTGGGTCTAAAATTGTAAAAGCCTGAAGAACTTTTGTGACGTACACTGTGCATCCACGTATCAACTATGTAAAAATAACAGAGTGAAAAAATTGAATTTCCCCTCGGGGATTAATAAAGTGCCTTTCTTCCTTCTTCTTCTTCTTCTTCTTCTTCTTCTTCTTCTACAACTTAGCAAGGATGGGATGGCATCCTGAAACACAGTATATACACTTCTCTTACCTCTTCACATTGCACTATAGTGCAATGCTACATCACAGCTGGCTGTAGGCCTACAGGATGTCACCCATAGAGGTCAGTGCCGCAATGCTTTTCATTCCACTACATCCAACGTGGATTTCCTCTTAAAATTCAGGGATTCAAACATTTCATGTAGTTCATTTAACACATTTTCATGGGTTTTGTTTTCAGCAACACATTTTAAAAGTAGAACTTTTCTGTTTTTTACCTCCTTGAAAATACTTAAAACTGACATAATATTTAAGAAAACAAATTAATTTACATTTACAGAAAATAAAAAACCTATATGTTCGGAAACTCCTCTAAAGTACATCCTTAATGAAGCCCCACAAATGATCAAAACCGATGTCAACATTGAAAAATGAGATCACAATAGATAATCAATCATCCATACCATTTTACTGTGTAATCCAAACATAGCTGTCACTCTCAGCTGTTGGTCCGTAAACTCTGGCTGTGATGAAAGCCAGATGCTCATTTCTCCTCGAAGTTTTTCGGCCAGACCTCCCCACGGGTCTGATCCCTCTGCCTGTATACCAGGAGGCATCGATGTTTGGATCTGGACAACACAGACGTTGAAGGGACATGAAAATACGACACAAATGGCTATATTATGCCAACCAACCATTGTACAGTCCTAGCTACAAATGCAGCTACTTAGAATTTCCCCTCCCTCTGTGATGGGGCCCATGGAGGACCAAAATAATAACGTAACCCCTATAACATGATATAACAATACTGTATCCTTTATAATGTGTTATCAATAATTGAGAGAAGAATTGTCATGTAATTTGGCCCATTTATGCTGACAAGAAGGATACTAAGAATAAGAAGAGGAATAGCTCTTGGTATCTAGCCATGCAAATTTGTGTGGTGATCACAGCGCTGTTCTTGTTTTAAAAATAAAAAAATAGAGTTAAAGCAGCAGTGGGTAGAAATTGCGCAAATTTGATTGAAAAAAAATATTTTTATAAAACGGTCACTATATCCTGACAGTAGTGCATGAAACAGGTAATCTGAAGAAAATCATGTGCCTCTGTGTCCTCCGGTGCTCCTAATGTGATCTACAAGTATTTCACAGACCGGAGAAAAACAACCAATCAGAGCCGAGCTGGAGCCTTGCCGTCTCTGAGCAGCTGCCAATCACTTGCAAACTCTGATCAAACGGTTAAACTAGGGAGCACTGATCAAATATGAATCAATATTCTGCTACCGTAAATGTCTGTTTCTCTATGGAATGTTTTCAGAAACATCTTGTAGAGTTCTGTTTAGCTGTAAAATGAGAAAGTTTGTGACCCGGCAGCCATGTTGAGATCAGTTGAGGAAATACCAAGCACCGCCCACCAGCTGGAGCAAACTTTCTCATTTTATACCTAAACAGTACACTACAAGATGTTTCCGAAAACATTTTACACGAGAAATAGGCAATACAGTCACAGAATATTAATTCATATTTGATCAGCGCTGCCTAGTTTGACCGTTCGATCGGAGTTTGCGAATGATTTAAAGCTGCCTCCGTTGAATGAACAGCCAATCTCTCTCTCTGAAATGACTAATGATTGGCCAAAGTCTCCCGTTACGGGCTACATTTTTTAAAGCCTGAAAACAGAGCCATGAGGAGGTGCAGAAGTCTAGTTTTCTCTCAGAACACTTGAATTACAATATGCTGAAAGGTTATTTTGGATTTTTTTTCCCCAATGATGCCAAAAACATTCTGCCTACCCTTGCTTTAAAATCATTGTTATCTAATTATTAAGGATGTTTGGTACTTGTATAGGGTTTGTATTTATACATTTTTGCTATTTCTAAGTGGGAATTTATCTTCTTGCCACTAATCTGAATCGGATTTTTTTCCCAATGATGCCAAAAATATTCTGCCCATTGAAGCTTTAATTGCATGGAGACCCAAACTGCTCAAAATGAAATAATAAATAGTATATTATGAAATAAAAAAAAAAAAAATGAACCAGTAAAAAAAAAAGTGTATAATATAGCCATTAAAGTCTCAATTCATAACTCCATTTTGTTTTACATCACCATATATATATAAAAAATAAAAATTAATTTGAAATTGTAAAATGGGTTGAAGTTATGTGATTGGTTATCCGACAGCCAATCAAAGATTATGATGAAAAGTGGCATTGTATATTAAAACAGAAGTAAAAACTGACTTTGGAAAGAGCACATTTTGAAATATAAACTGCTGGAATTGATTAAAAATTGCCGACAATAACCTCTGGTAATGTGGAAAAAAGCAGCATAAATTAACATCTCATAATAAGTTGAGAATTCAAATGTTTTGGATTATGTTACAATATCATGGTTATATTATATATTTTGTGTGTATTTATTCATATCATTATTGGTTTCATAATGTCTTATTCATGTTGATTTTGAACATATAATTCCCATCTTACTTCTGATACTCATGGAACGGTCTCGGTGAGATCCACTCAGAGCTTGACTCAGCAACAGCAAGACAGCACAGAGCACTGCACACACCCTCATAGCAGCCTGACCTGGAGCCAAACAACAAACATAAAAACAGTCACATCTCAACCCAGAACATGGTGTCAAATGTCAGTTTACAGCTGATATGAAGGACCATCAGAGCTGACACATACAGGAAATACAATTACAGTACTGGATTGATTCGTGCTCTGCAATGATGAAGTACACTACAAGGAAATTTCATTTTGAATTCACAGAGTATAGCCATACATTTCCATTGCAGACATCAATGTGTCAACAATAGCAAATCACTGGAACTTGCAGAGTTGCACGTCACATGCATGTAGTCTACATATTGGATCTCTCTTTTAAAAATCCCCTTGAATGCTTAAACACTAATTTCTGAAGGATTTTTCTCCTTAATCTCTGGAGAAATCTCCTTAAACTGACAGTTTAATCTCTTTAAACTGACTTTCTGGCTCAACTTTGGTATTACTGCAATACAATATTTGACCTGATTTTGCAACTCACAGGAATATTGACCAAATGTGAAGAATTACCGTTTGGAAGATATTTTGTTAAGATAGTTTGCCAAACCAAACTCCACTGGCTCTTTCACTACCTCCCAGTAAAAACCAGAGGAACTGAACAGGAGCAGGAATGATGACTGAACCAGAGCAAATCCTTCTCTCCCCCTGGGTGTGAAAGAAGTGACAGCCTGTTGTAAATCCCAATGAGTGGACACAAGCAAATACTGTAGTGAGACTAAAAGACCAAAGAATGGGTTGTCTCTGAGCGAGCTCTCACCTGCTCGATGAGGTGGATGCACTTCTGAGGTTCTGGTGTGTCAGTTTATCCGCTGTTCCATCACCTCTTTATATTCCAGCAGGAGGTTGTGTTGCTGATGTCACCCACCTCTCAAGAACAATATACGACACACAATATTTCCTTATGGAGCTGCACAATCTGTGTGTGACCTGGCTTTCATGACAATAGTACACCAAATAGCACCAAATCCAAAAAGTTCCCAATGAACTGGGAGAGTATTTTGGATGTGGGGGTGCTGTTGGATGAAAAATCAAACTTTAAAGTGGCCATGTGTGAGATTTTCTGAACTATAGCAACATTGACCTCAGGAATGCCCAACCATACAGGAGTATTGGAAGGAGATAATAATTACTTTATCCATTGCCACAAAAGAGCAGCTTCCACTATGCCCTAAATTGTGTATTTTTGGATGTTTCCTAGTGAACTGTAAGCTTAATAATACGAATAAGAAGATGGTTATATTCTGTTTACTTGAAGCTTAACATAAAATTGCTTTGCCGTGGAAATCTATTAATAGACCAAGCAAACGAAGTTGGGTTGATGGATTGTTGTATTATCTGGCTATGGAGAAAATTACATATATAGTAAAAGGGAAATATAACACTTTTAATAAGATTTGGGACTCATTCAGGAAATTTCTGGAGGGGGAAGACCTTATATTGATCTACTGTTCATTTTTTATTTTAATTTATTTTATCTTTTTCCCCCACCAAGATGTAATTTTAGTACCTTGTCAGCAAGTACTACAGCAGAATGTGCATTACTTACATTATATTCAAAGTGCCTTTATGTGTTGTGTTTTTTGTGCTCCTTTTATGTGCAATGTAAAGTGTATGTTTTTTATGTTATGTTTTTTTATTATGTTATTTTTAATAAACATACACATACAGTACATATATAAAAAACAAACTACTGCAACATCGTTATGCTTTTTGTACTTCACTTCCCAGAGTCATCTACCAGTCAAACACTATCCGTGGTAATAATAAGATCCTTTTCAATGAATTGTCCGTTCATACATTTTACTGTAGGTGGTTCTCTTTTCTTTATTCAGTAATGGCGGCCATCGCTGATCATGCTAACTACTCAGTTCTTCTTCTGTTTATTCCAAACAACAAGCTGTTGCTTCACATTTTGCAAATACTTTACTTCGTGTCTGCCCAAGGATTTCAAACGGTAAATACATTTTCAGAGAAGCAAATGTTTTCATAAAACCACGGCTATAATTATATATTGTGAGTCATGTTATTGATATGAAAATGTTGTGTATTTCTACTTTAATATTTCTGTATAGTAAAATAGCCTCTGGAATGTCCATTTTTCTTGTTACTACTTGTGTCGTTTTACTAATATGTGTACTACTCACCTGTGACGTTTTTGGCTGGACCGCAGAGGGCCAGCCCTACAAACGCAAAAGTCTGTCCCTGACTGACTTACTGACTGACTGAGTGATGAAGTTACAGGATTGGTCGGCTGACTGTTGGAGTTTCCTCATTGGTCGTTGCTCTTTCAAAATGAAAAGGCGGAGAACAGTTCTGTGTTTACGTTTTCTGGGGAGCGTGTCAGCGGTTCAATGTAACATTACATAGTGCTGTTGTTGTGCATGTGCTATTGTTTATGTTCGTTTAAGTTACGTTATGTTCGCAAATTTTCGCCTCGCTTTCCTCCATTTCCGCCATGAACTGACTATCTAGCAGCCACACGTCACTACTGCGGTATGAACCCAAAATAAACAGACTGTGCGGTGATTTAATTGCAATAAAAGGATCAAAATAATGCCGAAATAACACATAATAAGTTGAGAATTCAAATGTTTTGGATTATGTTACAATATCATGGTTATATTATATATTTTGTGTGTATTTATTCATATCATTATTGGTTTCATAATGTCTTATTCATGTTGATTTTGAACATATAATTCCCATCTTACTTCTGATACTCATGGAACGGTCTCGGTGAGATCCACTCAGAGCTTGACTCAGCAACAGCAAGACAGCACAGAGCACTGCACACACCCTCATAGCAGCCTGACCTGGAGCCAAACAACAAACATAAAAACAGTCACATCTCAACCCAGAACATGGTGTCAAATGTCAGTTTACAGCTGATATGAAGGACCATCAGAGCTGACACATACACGAAATACAATTACAGTACTGGATTGATTCGTGCTCTGCAATGATGAAGTACACTACAAGGAAATTTCATTTTGAATTCACAGAGTATAGCCATACATTTCCATTGCAGACATCAATGTGTCAACAATAGCAAATCACTGGAACTTGCAGAGTTGCACGTCACATGCATGTAGTCTACATATTGGATCTCTCTTTTAAAAATCCCCTTCGATGCTTAAACACTAATTTCTGAAGGATTTTTCTCCTTAATCTCTGGAGAAATCTCCTTAAACTGACAGTTTAATCTCTTTAAACTGACTTTCTGGCTCAACTTTGGTATTACTGCAATACAATATTTGACCTGATTTTGCAACTCACAGGAATATTGACCAAATGTGAAGAATTACCGTTTGGAAGATATTTTGTTAAGATAGTTTGCCAAACCAAACTCCACTGGCTCTTTCACTACCTCCCAGTAAAAACCAGAGGAACTGAACAGGAGCAGGAATGATGACTGAACCAGAGCAAATCCTTCTCTCCCCCTGGGTGTGAAAGAAGTGACAGCCTGTTGTAAATCCCAATGAGTGGACACAAGCAAATACTGTAGTGAGACTAAAAGACCAAAGAATGGGTTGTCTCTGAGCGAGCTCTCACCTGCTCGATGAGGTGGATGCACTTCTGAGGTTCTGGTGTGTCAGTTTATCCGCTGTTCCATCACCTCTTTATATTCCAGCAGGAGGTTGTGTTGCTGATGTCACCCACCTCTCAAGAACAATATACGACACACAATATTTCCTTATGGAGCTGCACAATCTGTGTGTGACCTGGCTTTCATGACAATAGTGCACCAAATAGCACCAAATCCAAAAAGTTCCCAATGAACTGGGAGAGTATTTTGGATGTGGGGGTGCTGTTGGATGAAAAATCAAACTTTAAAGTGGCCATGTGTGAGATTTTCTGAACTATAGCAACATTGACCTCAGGAATGCCCAACCATACAGGAGTATTGGAAGGAGATAATAATTACTTTATCCATTGCCACAAAAGAGCAGCTTCCACTATGCCCTAAATTGTGTATTTTTGGATGTTTCCTAGTGAACTGTAAGCTTAATAATACGAATAAGAAGATGGTTATATTCTGTTTACTTGAAGCTTAACATAAAATTGCTTTGCCGTGGAAATCTATTAATAGACCAAGCAAACGAAGTTGGGTTGATGGATTGTTGTATTATCTGGCTATGGAGAAAATTACATATATAGTAAAAGGGAAATATAACACTTTTAATAAGATTTGGGACTCATTCAGGAAATTTCTGGAGGGGGAAGACCTTATATTGATCTACCGTTCATTTTTTATTTTAATTTATTTTATCTTTTTCCCCCACCAAGATGTAATTTTAGTACCTTGTCAGCAAGTACTACAGCAGAATGTGCATTACTTACATTATATTCAAAGTGCCTTTATGTGTTGTGTTTTTTGTGCTCCTTTTATGTGCAATGTAAAGTGTATGTTTTTTATGTTATGTTTTTTTATTATGTTATTTTTAATAAACATACACATACAGTACATATATAAAAAACAAACTACTGCAACATCGTTATGCTTTTTGTACTTCACTTCCCAGAGTCATCTACCAGTCAAACACTATCCGTGGTAATAATAAGATCCTTTTCAATGAATTGTCCGTTCATACATTTTACTGTAGGTGGTTCTCTTTTCTTTATTCAGTAATGGCGGCCATCGCTGATCATGCTAACTACTCAGTTCTTCTTCTGTTTATTCCAAACAACAAGCTGTTGCTTCACATTTTGCAAATACTTTACTTCGTGTCTGCCCAAGGATTTCAAACGGTAAATACATTTTCAGAGAAGCAAATGTTTTCATAAAACCACGGCTATAATTATATATTGTGAGTCATGTTATTGATATGAAAATGTTGTGTATTTCTACTTTAATATTTCTGTATAGTAAAATAGCCTCTGGAATGTCCATTTTTCTTGTTACTACTTGTGTCGTTTTACTAATATGTGTACTACTCACCTGTGACGTTTTTGGCTGGACCGCAGAGAGTCTGCGGTTAAAGTGAGTTTTAACTAAAAAAATACAGTAAAACAGGATACCATTTAAAAAATCTACAGATGGGTGACTAATTTTGGGAAAATCTGTGACTGTAAAGGCCATATGATTTGATTTATATCATTGTCATCCAGTGACCCTTTGTAACCTGCATGGAGGCGTCTGCATTTGTGTTTTTCTCCAATTTTCAATTTAGGTTTGTCCTTTAGTTTGTCACCCGTCTGTATGTGCAAACAGTTAATGAAAGTCATTAAACCATCATCAAATCAAAAAATAGGCAATTTCTTTATCAACTAAATGAAAAAAATTAACATGAACATTTATAAACGTATAATGTGCATCATTCACTTTCAAATAGTTCCTGAAATATCAGAAAGACTAATCATATACAGTATATTGTCAGTGTTATAAATTAACCACAAGACCCAATTTTTAGGAACATTTTCAAATGCAATTTGAGTATACAGCTATACCGCATTATAAATAAGATACAACTTAAAGGGACAGTTCGGATTTTTTTCATTTGGGTTTTAGGAGATACTTCTCCATAGTCAGTGTATTACCTACAGTAGATGGCGGTCGGCACGCCCCCAGTTTGGAGAAACCCACAGGAGTACCAACACAAGAGCAAAGCAATGTACTGCTGTGGACAGGGGCAGCAGCAAAATGTGTTTAGCCACTTAAAAGAAAGGCCCACCTAAAAAATCCGCCATCTACTGTAGGTAACACACTGACTATGGATAAGTACCTCATACAACCCCACTTCAAAACACCTAAAGTATCCCTTTAACATAAAACTACTGATTGTGTTGAAGAGTAAAAAGTCTTTAAAGCTCTTATTGGCATAAATATATAAAGAAAAGTTTTTAAAATTCACAAGTTTACTATAAATGCCTTTAGATATTATGTCATAATAAACACAAGCAATGTGCATCACTGTCTACTGTATATTTATTTGATTCATATACAACATAATGTAACTAACAATATTAGAATATATATATATAGAATATATATATTGGCATTGTAAGTTTCAGCAAACCAGGGATATGTTGAATGTCTATGTTTTTACATTTGGTCAGAGCAAGTGATAAATAGCGAAAATAGACTAGAGGTGGATGAGCCCAACAAACACTTGATGAAAGGCTTTCATCCAGGAGACCGCTGTAGGTGTCCCATGCGTCACCTTACAATTAGCTGTTTGTTTGTGTTAACTTTACAAATGTAGTAGTTTTAGGCCCAGCCATGTAGTTCTTTCCTAAACCTAACTATAGTGGTTTTGTTGCTTGTTTGTTTTGTTATGGTTGTTACGTTACGTTATGTTGTTACATTATTATTTGAACACAAACCATGATCTTTTTTCTAACCTTAACCAAGTAGTTTTGTTGCCTAAGCCTAACCAATCATTTCACAACGTTAACCACACGGCATTGCATTTCTGCAAGCCTGATATGAAATGGATTTATGAAATGTATTTTTGGTTCAGAAACGTCACCATTCAACGTATCTGTGGTTTGCAGAAATGTCCAATGCCAACATTTTTTCTGGCGACTGGGTTGGTTTACAATGTTTACTGAGGTAATAAATCAAGTGAGAAGTAGGGTCATTTTCTCATAGACTTCTATACAATCAGACTTCTCTTTGCAACCAGATGAGTCACCCCCTGCTGGCTATTAGAAAGAATGCAAGTTTAAGGTACTTCCGCATTGGCTTCACTTTTCAGAACCGGAGATTGCCGCCTGAGGCAAACTTTCTTCTGAAGTTGTAGTTTGTTATTGCAAAGTTTTTAGACTGGCTGCAAATAGCATGATTTAAAATGTTGCTTTAATCTGGAAACATTTTCATTTTGTTTCAATGTTTTCATTTGTACACTGTAAACCGTGGAATAAATAACTAGATTTCAGATTAAAACGGCAAATGTGAATGCTTTTGTGCATTAAGGCGAACGCAACTTGCAAGTTAATGGTATGGATCTAATCCAGTAAAATAACATAACAACATCACAAGGAAACTTTTAAATAGAAAAATAAGCACTACCATCCCTGTTGACAGTCTCTGAAATTTAATTAGGAATCTCTTTCATTCCAGCTGAATTTCAGTTTATCACAAACTGCAATAACACATGTGGTCATATGATGCTCAGCCTCCTTCTCATGAGCCCTGCGTCATTACTGGTTTCTGCAAACAGAGAGAGACAGACAGAAACAGATGATGATTGGCTCTTTATAACTAGATAATCAATCATTTTGTGCTTTGATTGGGTTAGTGAATTCATTGTTAGCCATGAAATCATTCATAGCAACTGAGACACAAACATAAATACATGAGGAACTACAAGGTCTATAATGTGTATGCTAACCTTAACAATAATGAGTCATCATGTGAGATGTGTGTAGAGAAGACTATGGAGGGTGGATACTAAGCAAATAGTGACAATCAAAGGAAAATGAAAGCTTTCATTTAACAGTGAACTACGTCATGATTACGTCATGGTGTTAGCTGGAGGCAAAACAAAGGAAAGACGGGAGGAAAATACGAATCTCCTCAGAGTAGCGGGCTAAAGTTACACATCTATAATGTCATCTTGCTGTATTGTTGGGTGCCAGAATCCATATTGCAAACATTTGAGATGACAAACTGTAATTCAAGGCTCTAGCGAGCTACAAAATCAGCAAAGCGTTTCAGAGATGGAGAGAAAATGTTGCTAATAATTTAGCTTAGCCTTCATAACCGAAATTAGCTGTTACGGCTGCTGCAGCGCAGCGGTGAGCTCCCCACTTACACAGAGGGCTACACTGGTAGAGAGATGGAGAGAAAATGTTGCTAATAGAATAAATTATTAGAGGTGGAGAGAAAATGTTGCTAATAGGCTAAACTATTAGAGAGATGGAGAGAAAATGTTGCTAACAGTTTAGCTTAGCCTTCATAACCAAAATTAGCTGTTACGGCTGCTGCAGCGCAGCGGTGAGCTCACCGCTTACGCAGAAGGCTAAACTATTAGAGATATGGAGAGAAAATGTTGCTAATAGGCTAAACTATTAGAGAGATGGAGAGAAAATGTTGCCAATAGGCTAAACTATTAGAGAGATGGAGAGAAAATGTTGCCAATAGGCTAAACTATTAGAGAGATGGAGAGAAAATGTTTCTAATAGGCTAAACTATTAGAGAGATGAGAGAAAATGTTGCTAATAGGCTAAACTATTAGAGAGATGGAGAGAAAATGTTGCTAATAGGCTAAACTATTAGAGAGATGGAGAGAAATGTTGCTAGTAGGCTAAACTATTAGAGAGATGGAGAGAAATGTTGCTAGTAGGCTAAACTATTAGAGAGATGGAGAGAAATGTTGCTAGTAGGCTAAACTATTAGAGAGATGGAGAGAAAATGTTGCTAATAGGCTAAACTATTAGAGAGATGGTGAGAAAATGTTGCTAGTAGGCTAAACTATTAGAGAGATGGAAAGAAAATGTTGCTAATAAGCTAAACTATTCCAGAGATGGAGAGAAAGTGTTGCCAATAGGCTAAACTATAAGAGAGATGGAGAGAAAAATGTTGCTAATAGGCTAAACTATGAGAGAGATGGAGAGAAAATGTTGCTAATAGGCTAAACTATTAGAGAGATGGAGAGAAAATGTTGCTAATAAGCTAAACTATTCCAGAGATGGAGAGAAAGTGTTGCCAATAGGCTAAACTATTAGAGAAATGGAAAGAAAATGTTGCTAATAGTTTTGCCTTCTGCCAACCATAGCTGCAGCTGTGAGCCTTTGGCTGGGGTTAGTAGTAACTAAACTAAAGCAACATTTTTTCTCCATCTCTGAAATGCGTCGCCGATTTTGTAAGTGTCTTTTTTTGATAAGTCAAAGTCTTAACACTAACACTCACGCTCCCTGAGAGTGAGTGACTGTACATATTCAGAGAAACTCGTATTTTCTTCAGCTATTGTTAAAGAAGCATTAGCCAAAGTGTTCAGAGAATTATTCGGCCTTAACCTACGCTCCGCTCACAAAAATAAGCCATCGTGTTTACAACAGAAAAGAGGTTTTAGCTGTGGCTTCGTCCTGGACTGCTGGAGACTGGACCTGCAGCTTGGATATTGTTGCATTTGGTTCCCACACTAATAAAAGTTTAAGAATTGTGAAAAATATCTCATTCATGGTGGAGAAGATTTCTTTTTTTAACAGGATACACCTGAGAAGTATATTACATGGCTGTCTTTCAAAACTTTATCATTAACTTTAAGTACTTTTCAGAAATCTTGGCAGTCCAACCAGTGACACCCCTTCAGACAGATATGTGTAATGCAAGAAAATGTGTATTAAATTCTCATAATAGAAAATACATTGAGGTATTTAACAGTAAACAGCCATGTACTGTTCATATTCATTGTTTTTTCCCTTATCTAATTCAACATGTGATGGTTCTCAGTTGTTTTGGCAGGATCCATGCACTGCTTTTTTTTTTAAAGTAAGGCAAGATGTGTGTAAAAGTAGAAAACATAATAATTAATACAAGTACTCAGAAAAAAGATTTGGTCCTTATCTAGTATAATGAATTAAGAAAATGAAACAACTTAATATTAGCTTGAATAACGGAATAAAGTTGGCACATTGATCATACATTCTCAATAATGCAGGACTTGCACATAATTTGCATGTTGATTGAAACAGAAGAAGCAAAAAATGAAAGGAAATACAATTATATAAAAGCGCCACAAAGCCTGAACGGAAACCAACCACGAGGTGATACACCAGCAGAAGAAGTCAAAGCCCAGTGTAACCAGTAAATGAAGAGTTTGTTTCCAACAATAGATCGATTTGGAAAAAAAAACTAGGGCGACATTTTTGGAAATACACTTATTTGCTTTCTCATCAAGAGATGAGAAGATCAATACCACTCTTATGTCCATCTGTTAAATTCAATGTTGCAGCCAGCCATTAGCTTAGCTTAGCATTAAGTCTGGAAACAGGGGGAAACAGCTAGCCTGGCTTGGTCCAAAGGTAACAAAATACGCTCACTAATTAACATGTTGAACCAACGGATTAAAAACAACGGGTAGTGGTGTAAAGGGGGGTTATGTGCTGGACTATTTCTTTGTTGGGAGCAGTGACTATAATGTGTTAATTAGTGAGTTTTGGAGGTGCTAGCAGGATTATTTTGTTACCTTTGGACCGAGCCAGGCTAGCTGTTTCCCCCTGTCTCCAGTCTTTATGCTAAGCTAAGCTAATCACCTCCTGGTTCTAGCTCACTACTTAACGTGTAGACATGAGAGTGCTATCGATCTTCTCATCTAACTCTCGGCAATAACGTTCAATATCTTTAAGACAGACAATCCAGACTATTCTATTTTCTTCATTGTTGCTATAAATACTTCTGTCAGTGTAGATGAGGCTTTTTTCCAAATGGTAGCTATATATTGTTGGAACTGAACTCTTCCCTCCACCCAGTAACGTATTGTGGGGTCATACCGCACAGACAGCCCTGGTCTTGGGCTTGGCCACTGGGTTCCTCTGTGTCAGGGAGCCCCTGTAGAGCGAGTTCCTCACAAACCTGTCAACCTGGTCTGCAAACATACAGCAATTACATTGTACATTCATGTTCTACTGGCTCTCTTTTTTTTAAACTTAGTACAGTTATGAAGACAGATTGTAGTTTCCTCTGTAATTTTGTTACAATCCTAAAATTGTAAAATTCCAGTAGGAGACTAACAATAATTGGGAAAGTGAATTAGAGGCATTCAGTCCTCTCTTAACAACAATACTTGAGTCCAAATTGCCTCAGTAGAGCTGCTCAGTGGCAATGACCTCCTGTAAGGTTAACAAATGTTTGTTTATAACCACTATTCTGCCTCAAAATATTCTACCATTTATAGTACAATATGCCTGTGGGAGTTCTGCATGTAGATTATTTGATTATCTGACGTACGGCTGGGAAAATGAAAGCTGTAGTACAATAGGACACAGTGTTCACCAGCTCACAAAATAGATCATCATGTTTTCTGAGTTTAACAAGGTTAAGATGTTTTGAGTCAGGCGGAAGGCCCTGGGGATCGTGCTCAAGGGCAGCAGTGTCGGTTCTTACTTGTGGGAAAGTTGTGGGAATTTTTTCTTTTTTGGATCGGGATTGCAGACTAGAAGAAACCAAAGAGGATAACAAACAGAAAAGAAAAAAGTGAGAATGTGAGAAATAAATGGCCTATCAGCCATTTTGACAACTTGGAGGGTAGAAATATTTATCAGAGACAGACCTGCTGAGGAGATGGAAATTATCTTATTGTTTGAATCTAAGAGGGCGGGGCCACAGAACTGGGAGTCATATTCAGGACCACCATGTCAAGTCATTAACGCTATAGTCGGCAAGTTTAATAAAAATAAATTTTTGTCATATTTGCTGTCACTATATCCTGACACTAATACATGAAACAGGTAATCTGTGAAAAAATCAGTTTCCTCTGCCTCCTTTTAGTGCTCCTAATGGCATTTGCAAGACTCCACCGCGCCCGAAGGAAAACAACCAATCCGAGCCGAGGAGTCTCTACAGCAGCTGTCAATCACTGCTCGCGAAGCTCATGAACTCCAATCAAACTGTCAAACTAGGCAGCGCTGATCACATATGAATCAATATTCTGTTATTGTAATGCCTATTTCTCGCCTCAAATGTTTTCAGAAACATCTTGTAGTGTACGGTTTAGCTGTAAAATGAGAAAGTTTGTGACCCGGCCGCCATGTTGAGATCAGTTGAGGAAATACCAAGCACCGCCCACCAGCCAGAGCAAACTTTCTTATTTTACAGCTAAACAGTACGCTAAAATATGTTGTAGCACTGCGTTAGAGACTCCTCGGTTTTGATTGTTTTTTTTCGTTTGGGCACGGTGGAATCTTGCAAATGCCTTTAGGAGCACTCAAAGGAGGCAGAGGAAGATTATTTTTTCACAGATTATCTGTACAATTATCATGTACAACTTTCAGGATATGGTGACAGTTTGAGCAAATATGACAAAAAGTTCCTTATTAAAGTTACCGACTGTAGCTTTAAGTCAACCAGTAAGATTAAAGCTGCCTTCAGAACAGCTCGGCTCATACTTGCCAACCTTGAATCTTCAAAAACAGGGAGGATTTCAGAACCAAAGTGGGGGGTCTGGGGGTCCTCCCCTTTGTTTCCTGCATTCTGGTGACTTTTAAAGAATGAAAATAACAAAATAATAAGTACACTGCAACAGCCTTTTTTGTTAAATAGGCTTACATTTAATTTTACTTTTAATTTTCAGGAAAGAAAACTGAAATATTCATGTTTTCATTCATTCATTCATTTTTTTGCCCCTGCTTGAGTGTCTTTTTACTCTCCATTTCTCTCTCCGTCTCTCACTCACTGAAGGCCTTTTCAAACACAATCCGACAACTGTACAGTACCAGATACAGGTGGAGATAACGAAAAGGCAAAATTATGTGAAAAATTTACATATATCGGGAGAAATGCGGAAGAATTGTGACCCCGGGAGGAAACCGGGAGAGGGCAATGAAAAACAGGAGTCTCCTGGGAAAATCTGGAGGGTTGGCAAGTATGGCTCAGCTTCCCAAAATAACTCTACAATATGAAAAGTATTTTATATATGCCAACATTTTCATATAATGATTTTAAACAGCTGACTCTGAAACTCTGGCTTAGACTCAAATAAAGTAAATGTCTTTACCCTTCTTCTTTTATCCACTGGCATGCCGGCAGCGTTCAGGGCAGCAATCCTGTCCTCTATGTAAGAGACCTTGGGATAAAAAGAGAGGCAATGACTGTGCACACTCTTCTGTCTCTTCGAAACAAATCTCATATAAATAAGCTTAACTAAGCTTCTGGTTTTTCCTTACCTCACTCTGGGCGTTCTGGACACTGGCAGCTGCTTGAGCTACCTGGTCCTCCAGCTCAACCAGTAAGGCTGTGGAGCCTTTGAAGCTTGCCTTTGACCCCTCCTCTAGGGGGTGCCACTTCCTCTCCAGGCTCTCTGCTGAGTGGTTTGTCTACAAGAATGTGAGGAAATTAAAAAAATGTTAATTTGTTTTTCACATAAAATATTCCTCAAGCACTGCTTTGTGGGGCTGATGGGGCATTTTATGCCTTCATTTAAGAATCAACAGTAGAGAGATGACAGGAAATGATGAGAAAAAGAGGAATGACAAGCAGCAAAGGTTCCCGATGGACTCCACAGCCGGGGATTTTCATGGTCACTGCTTTAACCCCGAGGCCACCAGTGAACCCTGACCCAACTCTTGTTCGAACATAAAATCCCATTAATTATTTAAGTATAGAATATGGTGCAAATTACTGAAAAGAGAGTTGACACCTTGACATTTGAAGTGGAACACTGATATGATAAACAGTATTTCAAGTTACTAAAGATTTTGTGTATCCTTCATTAGCATGCAACATTGTAACTATTTGCTTGTGCCTATGTTAAACGTCTTGCAGCAGCAAATGTTAGATTGTTGCAGATTGGTATCGACATATATTTTAGTTGATGAGTAACAAAGAACGTCAGCACAAATATGTCAAAGGTATGTTTGAAGTCATTTAATGTCTCCATTACATAGTTTGTACACTAGCGAGTGCTGACAAGTTTATTATTCAACTGTAAAAGTGCTCAGTACGTATCTTATTTACAATTCTTTAAAAAACTATTTAATGGACTGTTATTTGATATTTTAATGATTTGTTTACGTAAAAAAAGAAGAATATCAGCCAATATATCATTATCTCATTTCAAGTATATGTTTTTATTTAAAGCCAGAGTAGGCAATCTCCAAAAACATGTTTTTTATATTTGTTGGAATTCTCATTATATACCGACAGCAATGAATAAAACAAATGTTCTGAGAGAAAAAAGAAAAGATTGGAACGCCTGGCTGCCTGCATTGTGCGTCACCAGAGTTTTCCCAAGCTGCTAGCTGGACAGCTGTGAGTACTGAGCCATGTTCGTTGTTAACATTCATAATGATAATTTTGGGGGAGTGGCTTTGGAGTGAGGCCTGAAGGGATAGACTGTCAGTGTTGCTGACTTGGCAACTTTCTCTCTAGATTTAGGGACTTTTGGAGCTAGGGCTGCTAGCTACTTTCATTGGAAAAGAGTCGGCAACACTGGGCTGGGTTTTTTGGTTGAATCATTTTTAAAATCTAGCTTACTCTTGGCTAGCTTCTCAACATTACCAACATTTAAACTATGTGTTCAGAGTATTTTCAGAAAATGTTTGTTTAGCATTGGCTCTTGTCTTGTGAATGTGTACTTTCCGTCAATTTCCAACCATTCATCACACATTTCATTTTTAACCGTTTTGGTAAGCACTGACAAATAACGTGGTCCTGTTGGAGGACTTGTTATGGAGCAATAGTTTGATGAAAAGTCCAAAGGAACCTTAAATGAAAGGATGAATTTCCAAGTCAGCCATATCATATAAGCTACAACAACCTCAGCTGCAGCAGCACAACAAGGTCTTAGTATTTATTATATGAACAGCATCTTATCCTGTAGTGGCAAGCTGTCATTCAAAGCTCAATGAAGCAGAAAAAACTATTTGGGTTGATAAGAAGCAGAACAGAAGGGCTGCTGGGAGATCAGAAGTTGATAACAGTTGACCTTTGCACCCTTCAGGCATACTAGAAACAAGACAGTCACGCTGCAAGAGCTTCACAAGTTTATCAGGTTAAAACGTCAGAGGAGTGTGTTCTTCAAGCTAGTGGTATGTGATACTTTAAACCCTTAAGAGAGGGCATGCAGTTTGAACTGGTCTGTTGTAAAGTGATGTAAAAAAACACAATATCATTACTCACCAGAGCACTGTTAGCTTTGTTACTTTTAAGGGAAAGAAATGCCAGTGAAAACAGTACAGGCAGCTTAGCACAGCAACTAAGAAGGCGTTATTTTACTAGTCCATTCTGTTTTTCAGGAAATCTGGGAGCGATGGCTGCAAAGGAAAAATAAATGCTAAGGTTGAGTGACTTGATTTATGACTACAGTATGTGCTTCAAGTGAATTCCTGCAGTAGTGGTATGGAATTTCATGAGCCAGGCTGTTTTCTTAAAGTACAGAATGTGCAACAATCCAGATGTGCAGTATATGTTTCTGATGAACTTTCTGGCATCAAATGCTTGTGTTGTGAATACAGACTTTTAATTACCTCTGCTGGTGTTTTACTCATTTAATTCTATCTACCTTCTGAGAGTCAGTCAGCTGAGGCTGCTCTTCCTCAAGTCTGCAGAGAACAATGCTTGTTCTGGATGTGGGTCTGGTAGGTATTCTGGTGGGCTTGGCATCCCCCTCTGGGCTCCTCCATGCTGGGATCTCTTGGGAGGAGTGTGGCCTGCTGGGCTCGTCCTCATCAGAGGTTAGGCCGTGGTCACTAATGTTATCCGTCATCTCGTGCAGCTTCTGTCTCAGTTGCTGCTCCTCTAAGTCCACTTCCTCACACTGAGGGAGAGGAGAGGTGCTGTTTGGAGTCAGAGGAGCCTGGCTGGTCTGTAGGAACAGAGCAGAGAATATGTGGCTGAGAAAAATCATGCCTTTATTGAAAGTTTATATAAAGTGGTGCAAGAATGAGTCCTAAAACGCGGAAATGAGTTAGCATTTTAGCACTTCTGGTTTCCTCGTCTGGAAGTTAATGGGTTTTTTGAATGGGTTTTTAGTTAGATGCCTGAAATAAGGTCTGTGGTTAACACAAGCTGAAGAGATTTTAACGTTTTGTTCTACTATATAAAATACATTAGTAAATATCCCACTCGTCAACTTTGAAGCTTTTATATGTCTTAAAAATGGCGGTTGCTAACAAGTAGCTAAATGACACTTCTAAACCTCATCACTAACGTTAGCTTTTTACTTCTGCCGATTGCATTTACGGTTAAAAAATCATAAAAGTGGTGTTCATTTGTGAAGATTATCTTAAGGAACAAAACGTGTAAGTATTATAATAATCAACTGTTTGCCAAAGAGCTTATTTTCTGCAATGATCCTAAACCCAATGGGAAAATCCCATTGGCTTTTTGTCAAGGGAACCTGTGATTCTAACTACCGGGTTGGCCAACAAAAATACGTCATCACCGGAGCACTCTATTTTGTGTCTTTGTTTGAATTAAAATGCATTGCTTGAGTGAAAGCAGTTGGCGCAATGCCTCAGGGATTTAGCACGATGAATAGTATGGTAACTACATTTTCATTTATAATACTGTACTATAATACCAGCCCAGTCTCATTCCTAGGGCGTCAAGTGCCAATGTTTTGTCACGCCCCTTGGTGTCTGATACCAACGCACCGGGCTTTCCACTAACGCCAATGTAAACCCATCCACAGCAATATGAGACGCTCAGAGCAACTGCTCCGGAAGTCAGGTAACGAAATATAAAGAGCGACAAAGTCTGCGTAGGGATGAGGACGGAGTGGATGGATGGGTCAAAAAACAAAAGACTTTAACCCAGGAGACCACTGTTAGTGTCTCGTGTGAAACCAAGAGGCAACGTTGACTTATTTTAATTTACGTAAGTGGTGTACGTTATGTAAAGTACCTAACTTACGTCACAATAACGGCTACGTAACTGAATTTATTTTAACCCAAACCACGATCTTTTACTAAACCCAACCAAGAAGTTTTGTGACCTAAACCTAAGTGACGCCGAGCATGTGACGAGTTTGGAATGAGAACGGGTTGATAATACTAGGGCTAACTAGCTCCACACTTCAATACAAGAACAATGAAGCTCCTATATTTACGCTACAAGTCTTTTTTAAGGATCATCAGCTGGAGTGGATGTTAACTTTTTGTGTGTTCTGAGAGAAAACTAGAAAACTAGACTTCTGCACCTCCTCATGGCTCTGTTTTCAGGCTTTAAAAAATCTAGCCCATGATGGGAGACTTTGGCCAATCACAGGTCATTTCAGAGAGAGGGCGTTCCTATTGGCTGTTCATCAATGTTTAGCTGTAAAATTTGCTCCGGCTGGTGGGCGGAGCTTGGTATTTCCTCAACTGATCTCAACATGGCTGCCGGGTCACAAACTTTCTCATTTTATAGCTAAACAGTACACTACAAGATCTTTGTGAAAACATTTGGGGAGAGAAATAGGCATTACAGTAACAGAATATTGATTCATATTTGATCGTCGCTACCTAGTTTGACCGTTGATAGAAGTTTGTGAGTGATTGACAGCTGCTCAGAGACGGCAAGGCTCCAGCTCAGCTCTGATTGGTTGTTTTCTTCCGGTCTGTGAAATCTTGCAGATGCTGTTAGGAGCACCGGAGGACACAGAGGCACATGATTTTTTTCAGATTACCTGTCTCATGCACTACTGTCAGGATATAGTGACCGTTTTATAAAAATAACTTTTTTAAATCATATTTGCTCCAATTCTCACCTACTGCTGCTTTAAGCTAAGTTCACACAATCAGCGACATAAGCAACAAAACGGCCAAGTTTGGTCATTGGCTAAAACGAGAAGTCTGCTTTTATTTACTTCTGTGTGAAATCAAAGGCCCATTGTTCCAACAATTGCTACAATTTATGAATTGGTAAATATGCCACTGTCACCACTGTAAACTGCTTGTGTGCAGTTTCAGAACAGACAGATTGACAATTGTAGCAACAGCAACAAAGTAGAGCGGGGCTTAGTGAACGGTTAATTGCACTTAGCCTATGTGACCGACTTTTATAAACCGTTGACTTGTTCAGCTGCGTTGCCCTGCTTTCTGTACAATGCATATTGGCCCCACAATGACACTGACACGGCTGTGACCTTAAACAGGAACTAGCAGGTCTAGAAGACAAGTAGATGGATCATACAGTACATGGATACATGAAAGCACGAGAACTCTCCTGTTACACTAATCAGATGGACATTAACACACACGTGTTGCGTGCACTCTGCTCTGACAACACCGGCGAAACATATGCTATATGCAAATTGATTTAAGCTGTGCATGCTTTCCACAACAGAGAGGAAGAGCACGAATCTATCAAGAACAGTTCTCATTTGAAGCAGAATAGCCACTAATCACCAGGCGAGCTTCGTTCACGGTTTGCTGCTTTTGTGGGTTGGCTCATTCTCTGATGATATTGGTGTGGATTTCAGAGCCCACGTCCCAATAAAAAACAGACACCAAACCCACATGACACATCACTGTTAATGAGACAAGGACGGATATGAGTGACTATGAGCTGCAAATAAAATACCTTGTTATTAGGAGGGAGCTTTTTTCTAAAAATGAAATAATCAAATAAATAAAGCCACAGGTCATGTTTATCTTTACCAGCAGGTTAGAAGAAAGGTAACGTGCATTCACAAGTTTGAACTTTTTAAACTACATTGAGAAAGTTGACGCTTAAATCTGCATTTATTTATGTTTTTTTGGCCACTTGGGGGCCGTAATAAGCTGTAAACATGACACTGACATATTATCACTTTGTAAAGCTGACATGTGTTTGTCATTAGGGAGCAACACTTTTCACTTTACACATAGACATTTGAGCCATTGTTCATATAGAAATATTGATAAGTGCAGCATTAAACTCTTAAACTCTGCGTCCTCGGCCAACATTACTGCCTTTCAGGGGCTGTACCAGGCTCAGAGTGAAGATACTGGTATCATATGAGACTAGATTGCCTAGGGCATCTATTGGCATGTGAGGTTAGCTTGTCGGGAAGGGGGCTAAATAACGCTCCAAAGCCAAATTTTGGTGAGGGAAAAACTGTCATGGCCATATTCACAGGGGTCGCTTGACCTATGACCTCAAGATATCTGAATGAAATTTTTTGAATGCAGTATGAATGTGTTATTTATGCATATTCTAAAAATGGTATGCTTGAATACTGTATTTCTGCATACTGGTGTCCCTAAACAGTCTTTGAATTGCATAAATTGGGTATAACTGTAAAGCTGAGACTCTTGTGGATCCAATGAGCCCAACTGTATTCATGTGTGGTGATGTTAGTCCCCATAGCCATTTCATATAGAGACAATTTTTTGAAATTTGACCTCACTGTATAAAATGACCTATGGTGACCTCTAGGATAATCACAGCCTCATGAAACTTTACAGCCACAAACTAGAGGCCTAGGGCATTCAGAGGATGTATGTCTTTCCTAGGTAGATTGACATAAGGGGGTTTCTGAGCAGTTTACACAACAGAAACGCTCGCCATCCAATCACCGAAAAATGCAATTCTTGCAGAAATCTCCAAATGTCAAACATTTTTGATACCAAATTACAGCATGGCTTTTTCTATGATATTCCTCAAGATGTTGGTGTCTTAATGTGGTATTTTGGAGGGATTATTGATAATTTTGATCAATTCTCGAATGGTAAAAAATGGTTAAATTTAGCACCAAATCTGTGTAACAAATGGTATCAACCCAAAAATTGCAGCAACAACTTATGAGACCTAACAGAGCATGGGGATGACCATCATATACTTCTATCATAATGTTCTAAGCCCTTATATACTCTAAACTTTCAACATTTGAAAAGGTGCCTCACCAAAACACAATGTTTATTACAGATTAATGACTAGAAGAACTTGCATGCATTTCTGTGGCCAGTAAATTGCAAGGTTCATATTTCACATGTAGTTTAATAAAACTGAGTATTTGTTGCTCACTCCTCTATTGTTAGTATGTTACTTTCTACTTTATGTCATATGTAATGAGACCAGCTGGAAACAAAGCACTAATCACAGTCCCTGTTGCTATGGTTATATAAGCATGTTCTTGCCAGCTTTTTTAATGTTTTTTTGGTTTAAACTTTCATTCTCCTCCTCATATAATTCCCAAAGCATCCTTCTGCAACAGCTGGGCTGAGATTTGATGATGATTATGGTGATTATTTGGCAACTGCAGTGTGATATTTAATGGATTTACCTCATCGTATGTTGAGGTGACCTTCTGCTCCAAGTGGTTCAAGAGGGTCTCAATGGCTGACATGCGTCTGTTCAGGTCAGTGATCTGGAAAAAGACAGGGAGAGTCAGGGAGGCTACAGTCAGATGATGAAGACAAGATAGGATAAAGAAATGTTAGCAGATTTCAGAAGCATAGAAAATTGATTGTATTAAGGAACATAAATTGGAGAACTCAAGACAAGAAATTACAACACACATGTATTAATAGTTTCAAAACAAGATGTACAGTTGATAGTTTACATGATGCTGTTGAACAGCAGGCCATATGATATCAATTTCACTCAGACTGAACAAATCAAACATCATTAGAGTCTGAGCTCTGAGCCAAATCACCTCCTCTCCAAATCTGATTTCACTGTAATTGAGAGGGTCCGCTCGAAAATGACTTGTATGTAGCCAGTCCAGATGCAGAGAGAGAGGAAATTAAAAAACAAAAAATGATACTGTGTACTATATAGTGAAATAAAAGAAATGTTCTAGGGCTGTCAAAGTTAACGCAACTTTTTAGGTTATAGCGGGCTCAGTTTTAAAGCTAGAGTGGAGATACTGGGATTGTATGAAAACCTAAGGAATCCATTGGTACCAACCATGTCATAGTAGCTTGTGGGGAAGGAGGCTAAATATCGCTCCAAACGTATTATAAATTTTGGTGAGGAAAAATTGGCATGGCCGTTTGCAAAGGGATCCTTTAACCTCTGACCTCAAGATACGTGAATGAAAAGGAGTTCTATGGGTACCCACGAGTCTCCCCTTTACAGACAAGCCCACTATAGCATATTTTTTATGCTAAATGCGGTACCTGTGAGGGTTTCTGGACAATATTTGTCATTGTTTTGTGTTGTTAATTGATTTCCAATTATAAATATATACATACATTTGCATAAAGCAGCATATTTGTCCACTCCCATTTTGATAAGAATATTATATACTTGACAAATCTCTCTTTAAGGTACATTTTGAACAGAAAAAAAATGGGTGATTAATTTGCTATTAACTATGGACAATCATGTGATTAATCACGATTAAATATTGTAATCGATTGACAGCCCTAGACATAATACAATAATACCTTTTCCTATGGAGTCCCTGGGTACAGAAACAATCAGGAAGTCAAGCAGACATGAGACATATCTTGGATGTTCAGGGACTTTCTTGCCTGAGGTTGTGGCTCTCAAACAAAAAGTTCCTCTCAGACTATGTTGAAATCCCGCCTCTCTAATCCGCTCATTCGTAGGATTCCAAGACCTAGTCCATGACCATGACCCTATGCCTAACCTAACCCACCTATAACCTCATCATCATTAGGTGTTGGGGGCATCCTGTGTAGACAGCTGTATTGTAGAAGCAATTCTGTTCCATCAGATGCGTGTGAGACGGATGACTGAAAAAGACTGAAAGGGCTCCTGTGCCGACACGCCATAGCACAGTCAGTCCAAAATGTCCCTTAGGTCTTCAGTTGGGTTGAGATCTGGATCTGGACATAAAAGCATTCAGTGAGCCCTCGTGCCTTGGAAGCCTCCATTGTTGTTTATCTCTGCTCATTTATTCCTTTAATTTGTCATTCGTCTGTATATTAAACAAGTAAGCACTTCTTGACTCATGCATGCCGATGTCTTGTCCAACAAACAGAATCAAATTGGATACATCAGTTGACTTTCAGCCTCGCTTGGCGCCTTGAGTGTTTTCCAGATCAGTATCAAGCGGGAAGCGTATGCAGGAGGAGTGGACCGCGCAGCCAATGCAAAATATCACGGCTGTTTTTGATATCTGACAGGCACATGTTTGGGCTGTCTGTTATTTGCAGTATCCTGTTTTTGTCTCCCAGTCAGTGTGTTGCCCAGCTGTGAGACAAATTTGCCACATGATGCCACACTAGATAATAAGGTGGAATTCAGCACAGGCCAGGTGGGACTGATAACACCGGTCCTTTTATTGTCATGGGCGCCTTCCACCACAGAGCTTTTGATAGCAGAGTATGGATAGCCTATAGTGTGAAACACGCCTGCCTATGTTCTCGATGTCTTTGGGGCGCAGCTGCAAAATCTGCTGTTCTTCCTGCATCCAGTGATGTGAAAGTGACATCATAAACTAGCTACGTTTCCAACAGCGAAAATGCATCCCAAAATATGAGCGCAGAGTGTGTTATGGTTGAGGATTTTTTTTACAGTGTAGGATTTACAGTTTTTGGCTGACTTGCATATAGACCCCTTTCCTGTTAGTAAACATGATGACGTATTTATTGGGCGGAACATTAAGTGGAGGCAGAATAATTCTCTGAAAGATAGTTAACGCTGGCTAGCAGGTTTTGTTGGCTTGGTTTTTTTTTAACAATGGCTGAAGAAAATACGAGTTTCTCTCAATATGTTCAGTCACTAAATCTCCGGGAGAATAATGTTACTTCGGGAGAAGATGACTACTGGCTACTTAGCTAGCTAGCAAGCTAGCTTGTCCGGAGACTGACAAGATAGCTAATGCCTGCTCTCCTCCCGGCGAAGTAGTCTCCTAGCCGCGAGGAGTGAGGCAGAGGGACCATTAGACCCAGCACTGCTGCTGGGCTTATTTTCCAGTGTTGTATGACAGCATGGCGGAATTAAAAGCTAGCTAATTAGCCAGCTGTCCGATTAGCGGGTCGGTGGCGAGCGGCAGCGCTGTAAAGCTAAATTGACGGCGTATAAAGCTTTGGATGCCTATAGTTAACTATCCTGCAGTAAAGTCAGTCAAAAAGAGAGTCGTACAATATCGGCGAAGCGTTTCAGAGATGGAGAGAAAATGTTGCTAAAAGTTTAGCTTTCTGCTAACCGCAGCTGTTAGCCAATGGCTGAGGATAGCAGAAGGCTAAACTATGAGGAACATTTTCTCTCCATCTCTGAAATGCTTATTGTAGCTGGCTACATCTCAAATGTATGCAATATCAATTGTGGCACGTTTGCGTTCAATACCGACGCTCAAGGCAACCATTAGCGTTGGTATGAGACGTACAGGGTTTTCCATTAACTACAAAGCAAACCTATTCGCGTCAATATAAAAACGCACAGGGAAAGTACTGTGGTGATGTAGTTAAAAGAGTTAAAGAGACACACCGGGCACATGGGAGGGGAGGTGGACGAGTCCAACAAACACAAGGCTTTCATCCAGGAGACTGCTGTTCGTGTCCCGTGCGTCACGTTACAATCAGCTGTTTTTTCGAGTCCCGTGTTCACAACGTTCAGTGTCATTTTCACTCTACAAACGTAGTTTTAAGGCCAACCTGTTGTTTTTTCCTTAACCTAAGCAAGTGTTTTTTTTTACTTTACAACATTAAGCACGTGTTTACTGTGACCAAAAAATGACACGGAGGGGTCTGACAAAGCGTCAGTATATGATGAGTTGGGATGGGATTGCGTTGACTCCACAGTAAATAGGTGTAATAATTAGGGCTGTCAATTGATTAAAATATTTAATCATGATTAATTGCATGATTGTCCATAGTTAATCGTGATTAATCGCAAATTAATTGCACATTTTTTATCTGTTCAAAATGTACCTTACAGGTAGATTTGTCAAGTATTTAATACTCTTATCAACATGGGAATGGACAAATATGCTGCTTTATGCAAATATATAAATATATGTATGATTGTAAATCAATTAACGACACAAAAAAATACAAATATTGTCCAGAAACCCTCACAGGTACTGCATTAAGCATAACAAATATGCTCAAATCATAACATGGCAAACTGCAGCCCAACAGGCAACAACAGCTGTCAGTGTGTCAGTGTGCTGACTTGACTATGACTTGCCCCAAACTGCATGTGATTATCGTAAAGTCGGCATGTCTGTAAAGGGGAGACTCGTGGGTACCCATAGAACCCATTTTCATTCACATATCTTGAGGTCAGAGGTCAAGGGACCCCTTTTAAAATGGACATGCCAGTTTTTCCTCGCCAAAATTGAGTGTAAGTTTGGAGCATTATCTAGCCTCCTTCCCAACAAGCTAGTATGACATGGTTGGTACCAATGGATTCCTTACGTTTTCTAGTTTCATATGATGCCAGTATCTTCACTGTAGCTTTAAAATGAGCCTGCTACAACCAAAAATTGCATTAATGTGTTAAAGATATTAGTGGCATTTAAAACGAATTTGCATTAACACGTTGTTATCTCGTTAACTTTGACAGCCCTAATAATAATATTTCCTTTATTGACATTTTGTGTGTTTATTTTGTTTTGAGTTTATTTATTTTGTTTATTGTGTAACACAGCGAACTCGCGGCTCGCGCGCAATGCATCCCGGTACATGTAGGCACAGCTGGCACAGCAGGAGAACTCAGCTTTCCATTAATATAGCATGCACTGGGGAATTTATTTGACGAATGTTCCCTTTAAGTTCCAAAGCCTGTCTGAATCAACTCAGAGACACCCAACTTTAGGGCACATGAGGACACGTGTAGACTCGTTGATTTCTGACAGCAGTGAGAAAAGCAGCCCACTCATAGCCAGCCAAACTAATGGTGAACAAAGTCTGTTTTATATCTGCTTCCCATGAACACAACAGCAACAGTTGTCGTGATCATTTCCAGTGACTCAGTTGTATTTCACATTAATAGACACTGATGTAATGTATGTAACCTCCCTCTGATCTAGCAGCTGTCTCCCCCACTGCTCAACGTGTCAGCGGATGAACTTGTGTGTGCATGTGTGTATTAGAGGTCCAACATGTGCTGCTAGAAAGACCTGGAATATCAAAAGGAAAAGCAGTTTGCTAGCCGTTGTCTTTCAGAAATGTAACTCCAAACCACAATTAATTATTGTACAGATAAATAGTTTGGTTTATGCCAGATCCTTCTTACAACCCAAACAGGGCAAGATTAGATTATAGTTTTAAGAGTTTTCTTTATGGTCTTATCTTGGCCTTTATTGCTCATTTTAATGATGCAAATTCCTTCCAACACAGCATGTTGCAGTGAGCTTAGAGCTATACCATGTGGTCAAATGTTGCTAGTTGAATTTTTACATTGTCCTTTCTTCCCCTGAGTCAACCCCTTGGTCCAAACACTTTAGTTTGATTCCCAACTAGGCTAGTAATACTTAAAAATGCCTCAAGATGATTCAGTTTGTTCCCTACCAACATGCCAAATAAAAAGTTTTTTTAGAGACTTTCAACATGTGAAATAAAAAGTTTTGCACGTTAAACTTTTACGATAAATCAATAAAAGCCATATGGGTTGTGTATACATCAGTAAAGTTAATTGATATCAGACAGAACATCTGCAGTGGTGGGAATTGATTGTGTAAGGAGGTTTCCTTTGTGTTTTCTTGTCTTTAACCCTTCCCTGTGTTTCTAGTACTTCTGACTGTCTCTCTCTCTTCTCATTTCTCAGTTTGTACATTCTTGATTCCTTTCCTCGCCTCCCCTCCTCGCGGCTTAGTCCCTCCCACCGAAGTTGCAAGGGAAGGAGGCGAGGAAGAGACGCGAGGAGAGAGGAGTCGAGGCAACAGGCATTTAACGAAATGAGACATCCGTGTTTGGGAGCTGCCATTTTAAAGCGACGCCAATTAAATATGACGTGTGGCACTGCTGCATCAGCTGTCCATAGTCACGCTCTTTTATGTGGAGCGGCTGTGGCTCGCCCACCAATTGGAAGGTCGGCGGTTTAATCCCCGGCTCCTCCAGTCCACATGTCGAAGTGTTCTTGAGCTAGATACTGAACCCCAAATTGCTCTTTAAGGCTGTGCCATCGGTGTGTGAATGAGTATTTAGATTAGATCCTGATGGACAGCCTCTGGAATCAGTGTATGAATGTGTGTGTGAATGGGTGAATGCTGACTAGGGCCCAAATACAATCTGGCCCCTACACCCTGTCCCTACCCACTTCCACTCTGTTCACGTGGAGGGTCCGCCATATGAAGTGGGTTATAAAACCCTCCAACAGCGAGCCTACATCAATGCCAACTTAACCAGCTGCCCTTACTGACGACGTGCAACGCCGTTTTTTCACACAAATGTGTGTATGTGTTAATACGTGCAGACTAGGGGTGGGCACACAATTGGTTTTGATTCGATACCAAGTAATACCAGGGCCAGAATCCCTTCTATTGATATTGTTAAAATTAGCTAATATACTACTATGTGGGGGAGAAAAATGTGTCATGATTTCTGAGCTGAATGCATCATTAATAGGCTACTTCAGGAAACTTAAAGATATTAATAAGAATCATATTAAAGACCTGTGGTGGAGCGTTTGGTGAGTTCAGGCTCTCCTGGGAGGCGTGGCTGCAGGGGCCCAGATGGGACTGGTAGAGAGGGTAGTGTTGGCAGTGGTCATCCTCCTCTGAGTCTTCAGGGCCGGGCAGAAAGCTGCTGCTGCCCTGGGGGCCCCAAGCACTACCACTACCACATGAGGAGTAGCTGAGCCGGGAGATGGAGCGAGATGGAATAGTTTGGTTGTCTGGGTACGCGAGGTCATCTGGGGAAAAAAAACATATGAAATCAGGAAATAAAATGAGCAATACTGTTTCCACATTTTCTTCAGTAGTTAAGGCAAAAGTCAATCTCATGGCTGCAGAATAAAAATGTCATGGAAAATATGATTTCCAGCTGTTCATTACTAGTATTCAATCAATGCTACACAATATGATAATCTAAAAAATAGCCATACGGTATCTATCCTGATCAGTCACCATCAGGGCCGGCTCTAGCCCTTTTGGTGCCCGAGGCAAAATTCAGATTTGGAGCCCCCCATAAGCGCCATAGGCGGCGGCGGCGGCGCTCTAGGGTGAAACTCTAGGGTTAGGGTCGTAAACCGCAACACACATCAGACGTCAGAATGGTTTTAAGACAAAAATTAATATTTTTATTTTCATAAATAACTATATTTATTATAATACGCGGCTGGGCAGATGAAAAAATGTGAGAAGGAGAGTTACAGGGGTGAAAAGTGTATTTCTTCCTTTCTTTATTTGTTCATTTGTTACCTCAATGCAAAAAATGAAGAAGGGCGCCTACCAGCATTTGTTTTTTTTTAGAGGGCAGCAGGGGGCACCCAGAAGGTGGCGCCCTAAGTGACTGCCTATATGGCCTATGCCTTAAGCCAGCCGATCCGTGTTTCCACCAAGCAGTCCAGTTCAGTTCAGTTTGTTACACAACGATTATTTTTGCGTTCCCATTAGCAAAACTTGTGGATAGTACCTGGTACCTGGTACTTTTTTTGGTACCACCTCGGTCGAGGTTGCAGGCAAGCTGAGCAGATACTAGAAGGTGGAGTTAAAACACTGCAGACCACTGATTGGTCAGAGAGAATCGGCACTAAAACCCGCGATTTTTTACATAGCCAAGCTCCCGTTAATAGTGTATTTTTAATAATTTTTGTATTCACCCAACCCAGATTTTTAAAAAATGTCAGCCTGCAAAACTACGCTGTACATTATGACAAAGCGCAGATGTTCCTCTGTTTGGTTGCTGATAAAAGGATTTAGTGACTGTCCCATTGAAGATGATGTCACGGCAGTTTCACATGACATGGAAGTAATGTTAGCTAAAAAAATAGAGACAAATATACGATGAGGAAAGGTGGCCAAATTTCAAATTTAAGCGTTGCTGAGCTCTGTTAACTAGTCAGGCTGTTCTCATGCAATGTTTGTAGCTATACCTATGAAAAGTAATGCACTATAATTTGTATATAACACACAAAATTAATTATAATGTAAATGTAATCCACGTAATCGTGAGCCAGGGAGGGTGACGTACTATAAAAAGCGACAAAGTCTGAGTAGGGAGGAGGTCGGGTGGATGGGTGGAGACCGCTGTTCGTGTCCCGTGTGAAACCAGAAGTCGTTTGCGTTTTTTTTAATCCAAACGTTGATGTATTTGTTACGTAACGTCCGTACTTGAAGGTCCTCTTCACAGAGAGCTGCCATGTTTCTACAGTAGCCCAGAACGGACAAACCAAATACTGGCTCTAGAGAGGGACATTCGTGTTGCATTCTGCAACCTCACCACTAAGTGCGGCCAAATCCTACACACTGCACAACTTCCGTAGTTATTTTAACCCAAACCACAATCTTTTCCTAAACCTAACCAAGTAGGGCACACTGATTGCTCGTGTTGCCGGACATTCGTAGGAAAACACACAAAAATTAACACAACAAGCATTGTTACTAATTAGGGCTGTCAAAGTTAACGCAATAATAACGCGTTAACGCAAATTCCTTTTAACGCCACAAATTTCTTTAACACATTATAGATATTTTGGAGGTTGTAGCGGGCTCAGTTTTAAAGCTAGAGTGAAGATACTGGTATCATATGAAACTAAAAAACCCAAGGAATCCATTGGTACCAACGATATCCTAGCTAAATAACGCTCCAAGCTTGCACTAAACGTTTGCTGATGAAAAACTGTCATGGCAATTTTTAAAGGGGTCCCTTGACCTCTGACCTCAAGATATGTGAATGAAAATGGGTTCTATGGGTACCCATGAGTCTCCCCTTTACAGACATGCCCACTTTATGATAATCACATGCAGTTTGGAGCAAGTCATAGTCAAGTCAGCACACTGACACACTGACAGCTGTTGTTGACTGTTGGGCTGCAGTTTGCCATGTTATGATTTGAGCATATTTGTTATGCTAAGTGCAGTACCTGTGAGGGTTTCTGGACAATATTTGTCATTTTTTTGTGTTGTTAATTGGTTTCCAATGATACATATATTCATATTTTTGCATAAAGCAGCATATTTGTCCACTCCCATGTTGATAAGAGTATTAAATACTTGACAAATCTCCCTTTAATGTACATTTTGAACAGATAAGAAATGTGCAATTAATTTGCGATTAATCATGATTAACTATTTTAATTGATTGACAGCCCTATTACTAATACTACAGTATGGGATCCTTAACTTGTGACTTGCTCCTGTTGTGGCTCCTCTCCGCGTACATGTCAATTTGCTGTTTTTATCCACATGTTCTTCAGTGAAAGTTTGTTGAAACCATTTAGGTGACCTGACATGTGTTTTCTACTCTCTTTACCTTGCTGTGGAGCCATTCCCAGGTCCAGACCTTTGTGTTGTTCCACCAAAATCTGGTGGAAAACAGAGGCCATATCAGCCTCAGCAAGCATCGACTCCCTCTCACCTACATCCATGTCCATGATGTCATGGGAGACTGGGGCCTAAGAGAGAGGATGGAGAGTGGTGAGTGTGACAAACTGTTCATCTGTACTAAGGAGCTGATGAGGCTGTTTCAGGCTCAGCTAGAAACTTTTAGGCACTGGGGTTGTCACAAAGACATGATTTAATAAAGTGAGGGTAAGAAATAATAACAATAACTGGGAAATTCCAAAGTGTACTGTCACTTCACATTTATTTCAAGCTACATGAATTCCTTTTTTAAATTTTTCATTTAGATTATAAGAGAACCCCAAAAAGTGGTTATTGCATTAAGTGGATTTAGTTACCAGCTACAGTAAAATCATTAATGGTGGCATATTGTTTTTCATACTCTCCACGCAAATTAAATACATTTTTTCTTATATGGATTAAATATAGAAGTAATGTAGTTAAACAAAGATAATGATATCTATACAGTACAGTAATAACAACTGTACTGTACAGCTAATAAGTACAATAAGCTACAATGAAAAAGTGGAGGCACAGCAGTGAATTATGTTATACTGCTCAATTTTGATAAATGTTACGATCAAATCTATCTATATTTATAAAATTACAACTGAGGTGACCGACCCCTTAATTTAGTGTTATGCTGGCATTAGTTTGGTGTGTTGGTCATGGCAAATAATGCAACAACCCCAAGTAGCAACAACTCTGCTTTCACAGTTCATCAGATTTATTTTTAAGATATAAACACAGGAGATTGGGGGGTCTATTTCCCTTGTGATCTCTAAATGATTCAGCCATTGTGACTTGGTTTCGTGCCACTTGAGTCTCTGTACATTTGGTAAAATGTCAGAGCAGCATTCTGTTAATGAGCTGACAAGATGTCTTCGTATCTGTGGACACACGAGTATACACATTTGGAGAATGAATAATGACAGTGCTCAACACTAATGTAATATTGTCTTGCCAAACCAGACAAGGTTTGGCAAAGAAAGAAAACAGAAACAAGCTAAAGAAGAAACAGACAACGGGCCCCTGATAGGAAGGCATGCAGATTAGTTTGGTTTGGGGAAAAGCTGGTTCTGGGGTGGTCCAGCTTCTACCTCATTTTTCCGTCCTCTTGATTCGATGAAGTAGTCGCAGCCCAGTTCGAAATCAATGGGATCAACAGTTAGCCGCCTTTTGGTCTTTTTCATCTTTGGAGAGCAGAAAAGGAAACACCATCACCAACAGAGAGGATTGAGTAGAGAGGAAAGAAAGATGGTTGGAATAAAAAGGTAAAAGTGTAGTGTAGACGAGAGGAAGGATTCAGAAATCCTTACCACTGCAAAACACTTCTCACTTTGAGATTGCCAAAAATTAAGCACAATGTAACAAATTTACTAATCGTTAGTTTATTCCTCTCAAAATACATACGTGGCAAGTTTTAAAAAACACAGAAGTATGATTAACAATACTTACTGTTGTTCTGAATGTATTGCCACAAAGACTCTTCTAACCATCTGGATAAAAAAAATTATCAATCTGTTGCACAAAAAACAAAAACTAAACCATTTGGCAGCCACAAATGACATATGTTATTACTCTTTTTGTAAAACATTAGCAAAATATAAAAGCGTTATTTTGTATGAAAATATAAAATATCGTAAAGTAACATCAATATCAACCCGATATCACGCCAAAGCGTGTAATAGCCCCCCTGTCCACCAAAGGACAGCGTGTCAGTGTCACGTTTTGCCTCGCAGAGACGTGAATATTACACGCCTGTATTAACGTGCAGTACCAGCAGGGGGCAAAAAAAAACACTCATTTAGGATTAGGCAACAAAACCACTTAGTCAGGTTAAGGGAAAACATCATGGTTGAGCTTAAAATAAGTACGTAAAACTAAGTAAAATCATGGATGTATAAAGAGAACTGGCTACAGCGTTATAGGCGGGCTCCCGTTCACTCCTATGAGAGTTGCTCAGTGGCGCATGAAGCCAAAATGGCTCGACTGCCGAGTGATAAAGTACCCGGATCATCCGGCGATCTTCCGCATCCATTGGGGACATAGAGCAGGCGCAGTAGCGTTTCTTTTTACCCCGCCTCCCAACACTCGGTCCAGCCTCGGTCTGGGTCTCATTCACATGAACGGAGGAAGGAAAATAACTCTGGATTCGGCTATGAGTTCATTTTACAACTTTTAGGACCTAATGATTTAAATAAGGGCTGTTCAAGTGTTCGTACAGTGAAGTTAATTCACCTCAAAAAAAAATATCCGCTGAGTTACAGACGTCCCTTTTTGGGCCCAATGGCATCATGTGACGGACACGGAAGTTGTAGTACCAACGTTTGGCCACTAAAAATAAATTAGCTTCAAAGCCCGCACTTCCTGGGGCCTTGAGTAAAACACGTACGGAAACAATGTTACGTCAGTGCGGAAAACACGTGACAACCGTCACTGCAAAACATGTGACAAACATAACTAACTTTACTTGCAAAACAAACAAACATGGGTCTCATGCTTGAAAGTCCCCATCTTTCTCACTTTATATTCTATGTAACTAGCTCTAAAGGTAGACTTCTGTAACTACACAATACGTGACAAACTTTACGTGACAACCGTCACTACAAAACACTGCACCTTCATGCAGGTGTGTAATATTCACGTCTTGGCGACACAAAACGTGACACTGACACGCTTTCTTCCGGTGGACGGGCGGGTCTATTACTCGCTTTGCCGTGAGACTGGGCTGTCAATATATGCCAATATAACTTAATAATAAAGTATAATATAACTATTACATTTTCTAATTTTGGTTCACACCGTACAAATTGAGCATGCACTTATGTCATTGCCGGCTACCATCTCTGTTTGGATTAGGAAAGTGGCAAAACTTGGGAAAAGAGTTCACAATAGTTTTTTTAACTGGTTATGAAACCGTCTCAATTTAATACCGATGCCTCTATATGACCTACATAAGTAAACGAGACCATCAAAGAGAACATTGGCTATTTCTATTAAGTTCTTTTTAATGCTTGACATCGGTGCCACCGAAATCAGAGGAAATCATGCAGGTTCCCCAGCGGCGTGACCTCCAGCAGCGACCAGCCTGCAGAGGACAGACCCAGATCCGGCTTCGCTGCCGCCTTCGACCTGCAGTCAGAGCTCTGGGAGGTGGAGAGCTCCGTGACTCTTAGCAGCGGCTTCTCCTCCGGCCAGGAGCAGAGCTTCCCCTCGCTGCTCCGCCGGTCCCCGCTGGAAGCCGACACTGACACCACGCTGCTGGAGGCCCAGGCTGTATTGCTGGGCCCACTGGAGGGAAAGGAGACACGGGAGAACCAGTGGTTTTCTAAAGGGACTCTGGTGCTCGTTAATACCGCTTTTGTCCACAGGAACCGTCAAAATCAACACAATGAAAGTTCCTCGAGCAGCAGACAGAATATTACATCATCCAGATGGTTAAAAGAGTCTTTCGGAAGAGTGGTAAGTGTTGTTAAACAACCTGGGTGACCTAGAAAGACAGGGACTTCTTTTGAGACCCAGGCTCAAGCCCTGTGTTGCTGACGAAGGATCCACTTCACCCAAGAATCGTTGAGCAAGATACTGTATCTCTACAGGCTCCTAAAACCCTCTCAGTAACATCACATCTCTGAATGGGTGAAAATGTCAGGAGAGTTTCCTCAGTAAGGTGTTTCAAAAGGCAGTACTCTGTTTGGAACAGTAGAGGGCACTCTGTCTAAGTGAAAGTCAAACTAGGGGTGCAGGAAGCACCACTTGGCCTTGTTGTAGTCAGCCTTTTTGTAACCTCCATCAAAAGTCCAATCATATAAGATATAAACAAAACCTTAATCGGTAGTCACATTGGAAACAAAGACAAAGCATCCGTAGACCCAGCAGAGCCCGAGAGTCCTGTCAACCTTTTTTTTCTACTCAGCAGCCGCTGCAGTGATTGAAAATAAACAAAGCTTAGCTCCCTCATTACACAGAGACTGTGGCATAAACAATAGTAGTCATGGTTTTATGATGAATTCCAGTGGACTCGGTGCCCCTTTTTTTACAATCTCTGGACTTAAACCAGAGGCTCTTTCAACTCTGCTCCGACTGTTTTATGTCCGCGATTATGTGTGACAGCCTGGTATTTACCCACAGTGCACCGCTGCCAGTGCCGGTTGGACCGTGCCTAACCTTAGTCGTCACAAGCTGTCAAGGCTTCCAGTTGTTCACGAGGGCTGGCCTAGATCACACAGATAACCCGTGTAGAAAACACCTCTGCTTTTCAACAGAGGAAGGAGCCGTCAGCATGACGAAGATCAGTGGTAAGCACAGCAGAGCGTTGCAAACTCAAACTCAAGAAACGTGTGCTGCAAAAGAAAGTGGAGTTATCTGTTTGGCATTTGGCAGCTTTGGTTCCCCTCACTAAAACATATTTTAATGAAGAAATAAAGAAACAGGAAACTATGAAATATACAGCCCTGCCAGGACCCCCAGCTGACATCTCCAAATATCAAACTATTTATTGATTTATTTTGTACTCCTCCCTTATTTTTACCCATTTATTGCCTATTTATTTATATATATAAGTTTTTGTATGGTTTAAACAAGTGAGATAAAACTTGTTAAACCGTTTTATAACCAGTTTTAGAGGTGCTGGTAGGTCTGTTTTGCTATGTTTGGACAGAGCCAGGCTGCTTCCCTCCTTGTGCAGTCTTTATGCTAAGCTAAGCTGCTGGCTGTATCTTCATACTTATCATAGACACTCTTTGCAATATTTTGAATCACACCTTACAGTACTATGTTATTGCTTTTCCACCTTTCTTGCCAGATATTTTATTGCGATTAAATTGGTATTTCCCTCCTTAAAAGAAAAAGAAAAAAGGAAAAAGAAACAGGAAACATGTCAGGTGTGGGCAACAGATCAACAGAACTGAGGTGAAACAGATATTTGTTTGTAGGTTACAAAGTGTTGAAGTCTCAACATAATTTAACAGAGACAAACACCAGAACTACTAATGTTCTGCTGTCTGAGCACAAATTGATATCTGCTTCTTGTTTTATGATGCATATCAATGGAATGCTTTAGGCTGGCCACAAGCTCACTAAAACTTAAGTACCTACAAAATAGCTACAAGATGCCTGTTTATTTAATGTTCCCAACAAACAAACAAAGAGGCAGTTAAAACTGTAGTAGGCAGACTGGAGCAAAAATGATTAAAAAAAGAAGAAGTTCTTTTTATAAAACAGTCACTATATCCAGACAGTAGTGCATGAGACAGGTAATCTGAAAAAAATCATGTGCCTCTGTGTCCTCCGGTGCTCCTACAATGGCATTTACAAGATTTCACAGACCGGAGGAAAACAACCAATCACAGCCGAGTTGGAGCCTTGCCGTCTCTGAGCAGCTATCAATCACTCGCGAACTCCGATCAAACGGTCAAACTAGGCAGCGCTGATCAAATATGAATCAATATTCTGTTACTGTAATGCCTATTTCTTGCATAAAATGTATTCAGAAACATCTTGTAGCGTACTGTTTAGCTGTAAAATGAGAAAGTTTGTGACCCGGCAGCCATGTTGAGATCAGTTGAGGAAATACCAAGCACCGCCAAACATTTGAGGTGAGAAAAAGGCATTACAGTAATAGAATATTGATTCATATTTGATCAGCACTGCCTAGTTTGACAGTTTGATCGGATTTTGCAAGTGATTGACAGCTGCCTCCGTTGAGTGAACAGCCAAATAGGAACGCTCTCTCTATGAAATGACCTGTGATTTGCCAATGTCTCCTGTCATGGGTTAGATTTTTTAAAGCCTGAAAACAGAGACATGAGGAGATGCAGAAGTCTAGTTTTCTCTCAGAACACTTGAATTACAATATGCTGAAAGGTTATTATGGAATTTTTGTCCTATGATGCCAAAAATATACTGTATACTGAAGCTTTAATAGGGAAGCACATGGAAAAGAACCACATGTACTAGTATACTACTAATTAATTAAAAAATTAGTTGCCATACCCCCTTGTAGTGTCGTGAATCTGTTGCATCCATACTGTGCTCCTCATATCCATCTGCTGATAAAGAAGGCAGACAAGTTAGTTTTAGTAACCTAAAACTTTTGAGAATAACTGAATGACAAAATACTGTGCAATAAAGCATATGATTTCTAAAGAAATGCAGTGCACAATTAAAATCATCTGGCTTTATTCTATGTGCATGCATTTGTGAGCACATCTGCAGACTAAGTCACATTATGCAGACTAAGTTCACCATCCTGTAAAGAATTACATCTTTTAAACCAGCTATATAACTATTTACAGCAAGATGCAAAAGGTGGGTTGTGCAGCAAATCAAATGTTTTTTTATTTCCATCTGGCAGAGCAAGTACAGCACAAGGAGGTAAAAGGAAGGAACACTGTGTTTTCAGCCACTCTTTATGAGAGCGTTTATGAGTGAGCTGCATTTCTACGTTAACAGTTCCCTCTTGAGAGAGGAAGGATAAACTGGGAACAACAAAAGCTGCAGAGTAAAGCAAATGTTCAATAATGAGCTTCCCAGATGAGCAGATACAGTGATGAAGTTGAACGCTTATGCAGAACAGCAACATTAGGTGCACACACATGTGAACCGTTACTGCACTAATCATCATCATCTATCATTCCCAACCTGAATCCATTTTATAGACTTACATCACTCAGAAATAATCTGCAGAAAAAAATGTGCAGATGGACATAAAACACACTAAAAGTAGCATTATTACAACTACTACTACTACTACTGCCTCTAATGATACTGATAAAATACTTTCCACTGACATGTTTTGTTTTAAACCTTGTTGACTCTCCCTGACTAAAACTTCCCTGGCTCTGCTCCTCTATTCTTCATATGCCAATGTGAATAAAAGCCAGGCGAGCACTGACTGTGCCAGCCTAACCAGAACCCTTTGGCCTGTTCCAAAACCACTGTACCCACTGTATGAGACATTCAAACCAGCAAGGTTTAAATGGATCATTTCAATAGTCTCACGAAAATATTCAATACTGAGACTACATTTCACAGTACCTTGATTTACAGTATCATTCCGATTATTAATTACCATGATGAGCAAAGACTCAACTTTATTAAATATGTATTTAGTAAACTAGGCAGCATATAGTTATTAAACATTCATGTGACTCCAGAAGGAAGACCTAAGAAGGAAGTCTAAAGACCACACACATGCCTGGATTAAGCCTCTACGGGGCCCCGGGGGAAAAAAAGTATGGGCTCAAATTGTGGTAATTTGGCAAAACAGATTCATTTAGGAATATGAAGAGCACAACAACAAAACAAGTAATAATGAAGGAGCCACCTAAAAGTTTGTTAAGGAAGATTCTCAGTAAACCAACAAAAAAATGATGCATACAGGGCAAATTTTCCTAGTTGGTAACCCAGCCTTGACCACACAGACTCACTGAAAAGGACTCAAAATGTCTGAAAATCAGTGCACATAATGTGAACGGCACCACTGCGCTCTGAATCCCATTATTTCCAATGGCTGTTGCAGCGCAACAACAGCTTTTCGCTGCGCCGAGCAAAGGGCAAGAGCAGCAGAGTGATGTGCGCTCAACCCAGCGGCGAGCGCAGCGCAAACCGTGTTCTGTCTGAAGGGCTCATAAGGTAATCCTCTGACTTTTCATCTAGCATAGTCAAGGTTTAAATTTGTCCACTACTTTGGTTTATGACCAAATATCTGCAAAACTAATAAAAGACATTCCCATGAGTCTCAACTCTACTTTGTGTTTAGTGCTAATTCATCAATGTTAGCATGCTAACACCCTAAAGTAAGATGGTGAACATGGCAAACATTAAACCTGCAGTGCTAAGCATCAACATGTTAGCATTGCGACATGAGAGCATGTTAGCATGGTTACATTAGAATTTAGCTCAAAGCACCGCTGTGCCTGAGTAACCTACAGTCTCACAGAGCTGCTAGCTAGCATGGCTGTAAGTCTTGTTTTTAGGCTGCTTGGTGTAAGATTTGATAAAAAAGCACCAAACTGTTGAATAAAATGATGATTAATGATGATTAATCGCACAATTGTCCGTGATTAATCGCAATTAATTGCAAATTAATCACACATTTTTTTATCTGTTCAAAATGTACCTGGAAGATTTGCCAAGTATTTAATACTCTTATCAACATGGGAGTGGACAAATATGCTTGCTGTATGCAAACGTATGTATATATTTACTATTGGGATTCAATTAACAACACATAACAATGACAAATATTGTCCAGAAACCCTCACAGGTACTGCATTTAGCATAAAAAATATGCTCAAATCATAACATGGCAAACTGCAGCCCAACAGGCAACAACAGCTGTCAGTGTGTCAGTGTGCTGACTTGACTATGACTTGTCCCAAACTGCATGGGATTATCATAAAGTGGGCATGTCTGTAAGGGGAGACTCGTGGGTACTCATAGAACCCGTTTTCATTCACATATCTTGAGGTCAGAGGTCAAGGGACCCCTTTGAAAATGGCCATGCCAGTTTTTCCTCGCCAAAATTTAACGTAACTTTGTAGCGTTGCTTAGCCTCCTTCGCGACAAGCTAAGATATGGTTAGTACCAATGGATTCCTTAGGTTTTCTATTTTCATATGATACCAGTATCACTCTAGTTTTAAAACTGAGCCCGCTACAACCTAAAAACTGTCAACGATATCTGACCTTTCCTTATGATTTAGATCATTATTCATTTAGTTTAGTATACTTACTGAGGACATCCGGTATGCTCTGTGTATCATATTCACGAGGCTCTGGAAAACAGAAAAGATAAAAGAAGACTTATTTAGTTGTGTTTAATTACAACTTGAGATAAAAATTAATGAGGTGAGGTTTGCAATTTTCCAATTCAGTAGGCTGACTAAAATAAATAGCTAAGCAAATTGGGATAATTCAAGTAGTCCTTAGCCTAGGCTACTTTCCACATAAAATTATAATCAGAAGCAGAAGCAGCAGTAGCACCATTAAACTGAGGAGCTGAGGTCAGCCAACTAATTGAGTTACACTCCTTTTTATACAACGCATGTGAACAAAGACTCTGTTGTAAGCATTAGAGTTACATTTGCACAAAGATACTGTACACACAGGATGACACCCTCCGAGCTTTGGGGGCCCAACGGACCACAGCAGCACATACAGTCAAAAGACAGCAAAAGAATGTGTGTGTGCGTGTGTGTGTGTGTACGGTCATGCATGTTGAATTTAATCCAGGTGGTCACATGAATGTCTGCATGTGATGAGTGGCTGGTCATTTTAAACATAATGCACCTGTTAACATGCATATTTATGGCTGTGTTTCATAACTAAAAAACATACATCTGTGCACGCATTCCTCATAAAGACATGACAAATGAAAGTTTTGTTCTCCCTCCCTCTCCTCTCTCTCTGTTTCTCTCTCTGCTTCTGGTCGGTGGAGCTCTGCAGAACAGAATCTTTCAATTCCAGGCACAGAATGAGAGACATGTGACTCCATGATCACAAGGCCCGCTGGGCTGAGCTTTCTGTATCCTGTCCCAAAATCCTCCAGGGTGACTCAGCGTAAGCAGTACCAGGAGCCCCGGCTGTCTCCTTATAATTCATTGATCTCCTGATGCTATGATCTCACTTGGAGACCTACTGTGTATAATAATGCTTAAAGCTGATATACAGTGTGCTTCAAGGGCACTTGTTTTATAAGCTCTGGGTTTACTACTAAGTGTGTGCGGGAATTGACTTTTGTTCTGTGGCATTGGATATTCAGGGGAATTGATTCCCTGCACCTCAAAGGAGACAAAGCAAGTGGTGTGCGTGTTGCCTTCTACTCGTCTCATGCTCTGGGTTTTGACCAGAGGATATTGGCAATGTTGCGGGAGCAACTTCAAAAAGAGAGCAAAAAGTGCCGGAAAGGTTTTGATGAAGCCTCATACCGTCACTGCTTCAGACTTTAAACACGAGCAGCAAACATAAACAGGACCTTTCCACCACATGGGAATAAAGTCTCAAGAGGTACAACAGGCAGTCTAAATGTCCCACAAGGCTGAGCTTCCAAGGGCACTGGTCAGTTAAGGACAACAACTTGACATTGGAGGGCCTGGCTTGAGCTCTATCTATAGGCCTGACACACTAGTCTGTGACAGCGCTCGGCACAGCTGTGAAGAGCCAGAGCTGGAAAAACAGCAGAGATGGAAAATTATTAAACCCTGTGACAGATTTGGCAGCCTGTTGATGATGGTCGATTATCTGAAAAAGAGAAAGGAAATGAACTGCTGTGACTCATTGTCACAAAAATGAAGGGTCTCATAGACAGGTGGGTGACAGATTGAAGAAATACAGCAACATGAAGTGTCCTGGGAGCTGCCAGAACAGCTTTAAGAACACCATTCTTTCAAATGATATTCCATAATTTTAGTTTTTTTTCTGATGGTGGGGAGCAGTGTCTAATCTCCCCTATGTGTTCCATTGATTTGAGAGTTGGTGACTGCAAAGGCAATAGCATTCAGTCCAATAATGTTCGTGCCACTTGCATTAACTTGAGGAATATGCATTTTGTTGTTCGCTGGGATAATACGAGCTCCACTAGGAAAAAAAAAATGCATTACCAAGTCCAATTCCTGAACTTGAACTTGAAAACTGACACAACCCACACATGTGACGCACTTGTCATGGGGATGTTTTATAATTTTCAGATTCAACAGACTAATACACATTCTCCGCAAGTCACAGTACAGAATGCAGCTGTTGAATCTTCTTGAAGCCTTTCATTTATTGGGGATTTCTTGGGGTAAGCTCAAGCTGACTTCCAGCAATGCTCTGTGATTTCCACTTCGGACTTGGAGCACCTCCAGAGGGCTTGTAAAGAAATGAGTGGAACAGATGGAAATTTGTTAAGGTTGTCAAGTCACCTTGACCTGAGATCTGACCTTCTATCACATTTGTAACATTTGATTCGCACTGCTTCACATTCATACAGACATTCCCACTTGGCAGCTGCCCAGAACAAGTACAGTTTTGGACCGCTGAGCAGCTTCAGTCAGCTGGAGTTAATCTCTTTGCTGAAAGGCCACAGTGACAGTATTTGTTAAGTAAATAGGTGTTACTCATTGACTTACCAATTTTCCCATTCATTTCATTTTCAGTGGATCAAGGATTAAAAGATTCCAGACACAAGTTTTAAAATCACTTTTCACAACGAGCACCATGTTGGGAAAATCCTGAAACCCTTCACAAACGAATGTGGTAACAAATCCTCACCTTTATTTTCTGTAAAGAAAACCACACACAAAGGCATCCTCCTAATAAAAACTCACCTTCAAGGTCATTCTGAGAGCAGCTGCGTTCTCCGCTCAACCTCTTGAAGAGCGATCGCATCACCTTGGCACTGCCGAAGCGCTTGAACCGGGCACGGACGTTTTCATGGTACCACTCCAAAGTACCAATCTTCAGGACCCTGTTAAAAGAAATGGAGGAGACAAATATGTACTAATGACTTCACACACGGATAATTCACCAGTAATTACAGAAAATACTTGTGGGAATACAAGAGCAAGACATTATTGACTGCTATGGTGAGTGCAGGTTTAAGACACGAGATGTATAGCATGATATTTTCCAGACATTGAGGCGCTTTTTGTGCGCAGCCACATCTGAGCAAACAATAGTATAATGGTTACATATGGAGCTGGAGTGAGCAGGTTGGATTAGATCCTATTTCAAAAACACATAACTCATATTCAGACCTCAGTTGAACTGCCAAGTCAAACCAAAATATTTGTCTACTAGCTGCTGAAAAGCGTACAAATGTATTGATTAAGTGCTTTCATGCTGAGTCATAACTGACTAGTACCAAAATTCCATCAATAGCTTTGTGTCAGACACCCAGGGTGCTATAGATGTGGATTTACACTACCAAACAACATGGTTTCATGTTTTTCTTAAAGAACTTTTGATTGCAGTAAAAGGGAAAGAAGTGTTGTTGTAAAAAATACAGGGCAACAAGGCCATGGTGCAGTGATGTAGTCAAGACCTAAACCGAGACCAAGTCATGACCAAGACCAGAGTGTATCGAGACCGAGACAAGACCAAGACTTTGAGGGGTTGAAGCGGAGTCCAGACCAAGACCTGACCAGTGCGAGTTCCACACTGCATGAAACAATTACAATAAACCATAAGCACTCCTCAAATTGATATGAAAGATCCACATTCCCATAAATCCCTGTTTGTCGATAAGTATCACAAACATGTTCACAACTAAAACTGGGCTCCCAAGCCAAAAAAAGTTGAGAACCTCTGATTTGGTGGTGATTTCTTTAGTGATCAGTGCTCCTATAGGACTGTATTGTGCACAGCTGTGCACCATGACTAGCATGTAGCTAGTATATAGCTTTAAAGACATGATCGGACTGAACATGAAGGAGAGTAGGCCACCAGTTGCGTCGCCTCACGTCGCCTTTGTCTTGGCCAAAAAGTTACACTCGAACACACCGCAAAGACTACAGCCGACGGCCAACTACCACATACGTTCCGCGCCTGCGTGAGATGAAATAACTCTCCACACCAGCAGGTCGCGGTAGTCTGTATTTGTCATTCAAAAGCGAAACCCGAAGACTGAGGAAAGCGGCGTTTGCCGACCATTTTCACACCACTCTCACTCACCACTTAGCTTCATTCCAGATGGTCATGTCGTTGTGAAAATATCCGTGTATTGGAGTGATCAGATGAGATGAAGATGAAAAATGAGAAGAGCCTTCTGTGTTTTTCCTCTTGACTTACCTCGTTGGCTTGCTTTCCTCACGTCCGTTTCTCCTCTCGTGCACTGATTCGTTTAAGCTGAACAGCCAATCAGAGTGATTTCTCTCACCGACGAGCGCCGCCGCCGATACAACATGCTGAATCGGAATCGGAACATGGTGAAACCCTCCGACACGGGCAGACTAGAGCCGATGGTGCGGGACACACCAAAAAAACTACGCCAACAGACGCTCACCGACGGCCCCAAGCTGTCCGACAGTTGACCGTCGGCTTACTGCTTGCTGCCATTTGGGTAAACAGGCCCAAATCAAGCAATAAGCTCTGAAATGTCTCTCTCTTACCTCTTGACATCACCAGATGTCCTCTGGAGAAAATAATTAATAACTTTTTGTTTCCAGAGAAAGACCACCACTTTTTGAGTGGATCTCTACTATAGACACTACTACAGTACTAGAGAAGGTTATCCAGCTTTTGGCCATGGTATTGGTTTCACTATGATTTACTACTGGTTTAAATTTTTTAATTTCTCATTTCGTACCTGGCCATGCGACAGGGATCGCACACCCAGCCATGCTCCTTCTTGTTGTAGAGACTGCAGGACTTGCAGATGTAGAGCTGGCAGTCCAGACACTGACGCTTGCTGTTGACCAGGAACTTGAAGGGCTGGAGACATCGAATACAGTGCGACTCAGTCAGGCTGCTCTGGTTGCCCAACAACTCTCTCTTGGTGTCTTCTTTTTCAATCTTGGTCTTTAGCTCCCTAAAAAAACAGGGTTGGAAATATAGTTGAGTGAAGGCATAGTTCAACAAGTGCACACAGTTTTCTTTATAAATATTGTATATAGAGGTTTTATTTCTTATTTCATTGTCTGTCATTGGTGCTTTTTATATATATTTATATAATATTTATGTAAAAACCTAAATTTCCCATTACTTGTGGAACATAACAGTCCTGTCTATTCTTTACCTTTATTTGTCCAGCTTTGTTGTCCTTGTCCCTAGCTGTTATTTCTATTTGAGCACATCAAGAGATATGCAAAAAACAAACCTCTTGTACTCAAACTTGGCCAATAAAGGTGATTCTGATTTTGCGTATTCACCTGTACTCAAAGGGTGCAAGGTAGGCAAGCTACCAACTGACAAAACAAATTAAAAGAACAAAACAATGAATCGTCGCTGCCTGTGGTAAATTTTATTTCACATCTAGTATCATATCAATAGTAAAAGCTGCACAAATGACCCCAGTCATTTATCTCTTTCTCTCTAGAGACCATAATCAAATCTACTGTATGGCGTTAAATAAAAACATGCCATTATTTATTGTTTTCATGTATTTGTAAAGAGACCATTTGTTAAACAGCATTGAAACACATTAGAGCCGTGCTATGAAAAGAAAGGGCAAGCCACATCTGTTCACTACTTACAGTGAAATGGATTTAAAAATAAATAAATAAATAAACTTTATTTATTCAGGGGAGTTTCACTGAGAGGAAGCCTCTTTTATGCAGGAATGCCCTGATCAAATTCGCACAGTTACACACATTCACACCTGGAAGCTGCCCAGTACAACCACAGTCTGATCTGCTGGCCTCTGAGCAGCTCTACTGGAGCAGTCGGGGTTGAGGGCCTTGCTCAAGAGCACTTCAGTGGTGGTAATGAGGGAGGGGCATCACGTTCCCCACCCAGATTTATCCTGCCGGTCCAGGGAATGGAACCCACGACCTCCCAGTCACTAGCTCACTTCATAACTTGTGTATAACGTTTTTCTTCGACTTTAATGTATCCTTGAGTCAAAGGTTTGTATGTATTGTAGTTAATATGCAGAACTCATCAAGCAAGAGAAAACTTTTTACTTTAGGGGTCGATACACTGAAAAGGGTGCCTATATTGACTTTCCTTTTTTAAAGATTTTTTTTGGCTGTTTTTGCCTTTATTTGATAGACAGGACAGATAGACTAGAAAGGGGAGAGAGAGGGGATGAAATGCAGCAAAGGGCCACGGGCTGGACCCGAACCGACGGCCGCTGCGGTAACGACTCAGCCTTGGTAGGGGCCCACTCTACCAGGTGAGCTACCTGGGAGTCCCGCTATATTGACTTTCTAATAGGACTTGCTGCACTTACATGGCTTCATTGTGCCAATGTCACCATCTGGTATGCTTGGCAGGCTTTGACCAAGGTCTGTATTTAACATTGAAGCAGGGTTGATTACTGTAGGTCTACTGCTAACTAATATCTTGTATATAGTAGTACAGTAAACATGGCTACAACTCAGAAATAGAGAAACACTAACAATGCTGCAAAAAAAAATTCTGTTCTAAGTTAAGACTGGCTTCAAATGAGGTTTGCACACTGTTTATGATAAAACTCAGCCAAATTTTGGTGCCGTCATGAATGCTCATTGTTTTACATTTCTGTTTATGTATGGGTACATAAAACAAGACAGCTTCAGAGTTGCTGGTACTGTAGGTGTTTTTTTTCAACTTTGGACAGAGCCAGCTGTTTCCCCCTGACTCCAGTATTTATGCTAAGCTAAGCTAACCATATCCTACACTACTCATCTCACTCTAAGAAACTAAGCCAATAAGCACATTTCCCCCTAAATGTTGAATTAATAACTGCTGAATATATTTGAAGGTAAATGTCTAACTTATTACTCACTTTATGTTTTTACAGCTAATAAAACAAACCTTATAGCAATTCATTATACAACGTTTTTATGAGTCAGAATGCTGGCTGATGATTATGAGTGAAAAGATGGTTGTCAGCACACGGATGGCTTCATTTGGGCAACTTTGTGTCAACATTATGTCAGCCTTGTTACACAGGAAATGTCAGTAAAGCCAAAGAACCCTGCAGTGCTTCTCCAGGAACATTTAGTGCACTTACAAATAAGAAAAAATGATCAAGATAGATGTGGTACAGCTTCACTGTGCATGGCCCTTTGATTTAGATCTTAATTGCTGAACCATTCATAATACTGAATAATGTAAATAAGCAAAATGTTCTTCGAAATATTCTCATGAAAATAAAGTTTAGAGAACTTTTGAGTGTCATGGGTGTCATTTCTGTGGGCGGAGTGTAAGTGGAGGCTGAATAAGGTTGTGTCTAGTAGGTAACCCGCAAATTTGGCAAAAACTTGCAAAAAGTCTTGCGAGACTCGCTGCCCGACGACCTATCCTAACCGTAACCATTCGAGGGTCAATGCCTAACCTTAACTATTTTAGATCAATGTATAACCTTAACAATCTTGTGAGAGTTTCTCAACTCCTGGGTAACCTTCTAGACACGACCGACACAAATATTTCTCTGAACACGTTAGCTAACGCTGGCTAACAAGTTTTCTTTTAACAATGGCTGGAGAAAATATCTCCAATATACAGTATCATTTCTGAATAGGCAGTCACTCACTCTCAAGGACCACAGGTGTTAGTGTTAAAACAGACTTATCAAAAAGAAGGTCTTGCAATATGGACAAAACGTTTTAGACTACAATACTTGCCTCCAGCTAACACCATGGCGTAATCATGACGTCGGCACTAACAGGATCTATAGGCCTATTTCTGTCATTTGGTTTAACCCTAGTTGATTGACTGTATTGTAGTTTTTCCAAACTTCTAAAACAGTTGCATGATGCATACTTTTGTTCCAGTGTCAAAGCAGCAGTGGGTAGAAATGGAGCAAATATGATTAAAAAAGTTATTTTTATAAAACGGTCACCATATCCTGACAGTAGTGCATGAGACAGGTAATCTGAAAAAAACATGTGCCACTGTGTCTGCAAGATTTTACAGACCGGAGGAAAACAACCAATCAGAGCCGAGCTGGAGCCTGCCGTCTCTGAGCAGCTGTCAATCACTCGCAAACTCTGATCAAACGGTCAGGCTAGGCAGCGCTGATCAAATATGAATGATTATTCTGTTACTGTAATGTCTATTTCTCTCCTCAAATGTTTTCAGAAACATCTTGTAGTGTACTGTTTAGCTGTAAAATTGGAAAGTTTGTGACCTGGCAACAATGTCGAGATCAGTTGAGAAAATACCAAGCACCGCCTACCAGCCGGAGCACAGCCAATAGGAACGCTCTCTCTCTGAAATGACCTGTGATTGGTCAAAGTCTTCCGTCATGTGCTAGATTTTTTAAAGCCTGAAAACAGAGCCATGAGGAGGTGCAGAAGTCTAGTTATCTCTCAGAACACTTGAATTACAATATGCTGAAAGTATATTATGGAATTTTTTGCCCAATGATGCCAAAAATATACTGAACATCAACAACATCAACAACATACAACATCAGTGAAACTTCAATAAGTAGGCCTAGTTTTGTTGAAGCCTCACATTATACATAAAAAAACCCAGATCGTCCTAATTATGCAGTGGTTGTTTGGTGGTAGACAAGATTTTGCTCGAGTTCTCACTAATGATGGCTGTAATGAGTTATTTAGTAACACACTATACAGTCACATTTTAATCTATTTCAGGACCATGTTCATTTTCAGTAATTATATTGCAATTAGCAAAAACATCTATCCCAGCCTTTAATTTGTTTTCCACCATATAAATCAACACTGTGTTCTTGTAGCCACACTCTATTGAAATTGCAGAAAAGTTACTTCCTTTCTTTTTCCCAATGATTACATTTGAAACAACTCAGCTCATACCTACACGGTGCAATAAGAGCTTCAATAACTTCAGTCAAATCTTACTCAATTACTTCTCCTCTGTGTGACTTGGCAGCTCCTTACATGTGTGTTATAAATGATTGCTTCCAGTCAGACTATTCTCTTCAGCAAAATTTGGAGCATTTTTGTGCTGATTGTTGGAAAAGTAACAGCCTCACTCAGCGCTGAGAGATGCTGACGGTAGTGGAGAAGAAAAATTCAGATAACAAATCCCAAATGTCAAACAGCTTGGGTGGAGTCAAAACACCCTCTTAGGATCAGAGGATGCTTACTGTTAAAGCTTTTTTTTATAGGCCATGCTTTTTAAATTATAGTCCAGATCATCTGGATTAATTGGATACTTTGTTAGAATCCCATAACCTTTTGCAGATACAGCTGCTGGCCATTAGATTTAAAAGTGATTCTGGAACTTCAAATCCCACAGATACAAGATGCCCTTCTGTGACTCAATAAGATGTGTGCTGTTGGCAAAGCCTTCCAAGCACTGATACATGGCTGGCAACGTCAAATATCAAACATTGTCGCGGGGGTATAATAAATTAATAATTATTATTAATAATAATAATAATAATAATAATAATAATAATAATAATAATAATAATAATAATAATAATTATAATACTACTACTACTACTAATAATAATTATTATTATTATTAATACATTTCTTTTTTCATTTCTTTTAAAAATGTTAACATTCAACAGTGGCTCATTGGCCATACATCCGACTGTGACAGTAAAGGCACTCAAATGCTGCCATATTGTCAATAAGAAAAAATAACAAAAATAAATATATCACAAATGTAAATGTAATGTTGATAATTCCTGAACTGCAGCTTGCCTTCATTTATACAGGCAGACTTAGTAAAATGCATGTGAAGGCATATTGTAGTGAGACTCAAACACTTTGACCATATGCTTTAATTCGGTATTGTTTACGTCAAGTGTGGTCGCTTACGCAGTGATAAACAGTCTTATAACATTAGTTACTGGCACAGTCTGAATCTGCAGTGGGAGGCTGGCTGAACGCTGTGGAGAGAAGGACTCGCCGTCCAGTCTGTTTTTGTTTTGTTCCGCTAATCGACACATCCAGGTGATGCTGTCGCAGATTAAATGTTTAAAGTGTATCCACAGCTATACCAAACTTCAGTTGAACAATGTCGGCATTCAGTTTGACAGAAACCGTTGTCCATTGAGCTCGACTAACCGGGCTAAGCCGATAGACAACAACTGGTGCGCTTACAAAACTTTCCGGGTAACTTGAGCTCCAGAAATTGTGCTCTGTGCGTGCAAATAGTAGACGTTAATGGACTTTTTTTTACAGTTTGGGTCACAGGGCATACCTAAAGAATGTCACACACCAAAACGAACATCCTATACGGTTTGGGACGAATAGACATACCGTTCCATCCCGGCCCCCCCCTACATTATACATATTGTTAATATCAAAATATCAGTTAGTGCTGCTTTAAATGTAGACTGCTGCCCCTCGTATTTCTTGTACCTCCTTAATTTATTTCAATTTATTTTAGTATTTTTTTTATTTCCCGGTGCATGTCCTTCTGCCCCTCAGACTTAGAGGCAGCTCTGCGTTGGAGTATGCGTTCAGTCGCACGACATAGCCTACTTCTTGCCTTGCTTTAGACTTCATCGAGCTCGCTCTGGATCGCGCTCTCTCACACACAGTGGTAAACATTTGGGCTGCACTGGCTGCTCCAAACGCCATGAAAAACATTCTGCTGCTTGTATGATCAATTTACTTTTTGAAACTCTGAATTTTATATTTTAGAAATTAGAAAAAGGTCAATATTCAGGAAACAGACATATCTTTCCATTCTCTCTTTTCTTTTTCCATACTTATCCAGACTTGGAAATTACTAAAATCAAATTCCATACTTTCCCATACTGCGTAGGAACCCTTGTACTATAGACCAGCTTTTTATTAGTGGGTCCCTGTTCCGCACATGAGGACACACCTATATGTGCATCTACGCACATGTGACGCAATACACAGTCATGCCACTGGTTTGCACTATTCCACTGCAAGCTAGTAAACGTGGATGTAAACAAGGCTGTATTCAAACATTTAAGAAAAATGAATGAATTCAACATGTTTATTAGACCCTAAAGGATACATACATGTTTTGGTGAGCACCATTTAATGTAAACATAACTTTTGTTTGTTTTAAAGAAAAATCCACCGGGCACCTTTAAGGTGAGAACTTACATTTATTTACATATGAAAGTTATGGATAGAAATATCACAACAGCACTTGTGAGATTTCAAAGAGATCAGAAGTATCTGCAATGTTACAATTTATCTTAAATCAGAATGTTTTCTCTTTCTCCTCCCTTTTTCATGCTGAAAAAGTGTTGGTCATAAAGAAGCTTTACATTATAAATAGTAGACGTGACTGTGCACATTTTCTAAGCAGTTTTACCAAGTAACACGCCTAAGTATGTCTTCAAAATCCTCACTTTTCCTCAGTATTTGATTAAAAGCAGGTACTGCAGAGTTTACTCTATGCTTAACTGGCAAAGCTCAGGAATCCGGGTTCGGCAGCCAGATGTTCACTTAGACACAGACAGCTATGAAGACCAAAGTAACTGAGTGTTCCCATACATGGTGATCTTCTCCCCGTGTACGTCCACACACATCAAATCCTCTCTAGTTTAAATTAACCTCCCGTTTCAGACGGTCTTAACCGAGTTTGAGCTGGTGTGCCTATCTCTGTCTTTCATCTTAACATTATAATCTCATATCCTCCTCTTTGCCTCTCTTACTGTAAGTCAATTCTAGAATGTGACAAGTTACCATATACGTACCAGTGGGGCTGCTGGTGAAAGTGAGAATGAGAGAAAGAGATAAAAAGAGAAACTCACACAGAACTAAAACGTACAGCTTTCCAGACAAAGACCCAGCAGCTGCACATTAGCCTTATAGATATGTTTCCATTTTGATCAAGACAATTTTCAAACAGACTATTAAAATAAAACAATAATGACATTTAATGAGTTAATGCATTACCTGGGTTTTACTGCAGATATATATCTATATATCTATATATATAGATAGATAGATAAAATAGACAGATAAATAGATAGATAGATTGATGGTTTCAGCCATTGATGGCCATTGTGCTTTTATATTCTGTAAAATCTTTCCTCATATGACTGTGAACTATCCGTATTTATCCCTTACAAGTAAACATTAAAAACAACACAGTTATGAATGAGCAGCAGCTTAACTTAATTTAGGTTTCCGTTTCAAAATGAAATAAAGGTTATTTTTATCTCTGTGCAGGAAGCTAATGCCATTTGGGGTCAGCGGAAACAAGCTGTAAACACAACACTGACATATTACAACACGTTCTCATCCCAACTCGTCACATACTGACGCTTTGTCGGGACCCTCGGCATCCCTTTCTAACGCACTGGTTAGCAGAGAACACGTGGTTAGCATTGTGAATTCAAACAAAAACACGTGTCTGGGTTAGGGATGCTAATTTAGATTTTTTCTTCTGACCAATAGACGACACTTATTAACTGATCATTAACCGTTAACTGACAAAATTAGTGCGTTGCATACAGCGGTGCTGTAGTTGTAGTGCCTAACAAGCGGTCCAGCTGTAACGATAAGCCGATGCACAAACAGGTAAAATCATAATTATCACCAGCTGCAGTGTATGCGCAAAACTGCCAACTGAGTCCCCAGTTCACCCATCAGGGAGAGTTACTTTAGCAGCTAGGTACGTTAATAATTAACGGTTTAATCGTTAGGTTAATTAAGAACTTTAACCAATTAATGCTATCGGTTAAATGGTTAAAAGAAATATTAAAAATGAATTAAAAAGCTGAGCAAAACTCAGAGGAGCAGCTTGTCACTTTAAGGAGGAAAGCTGGTCCACCTTAACAGCCCATCTTAACACTCTGACGCCGTGAACGCACTGGACGCATTGTGGCCGCGTGGCATCTGCGTCGCGTGGTGGCTGCATGATTGAGGCGTCGGTCATCCACACCAGCTGCGTTTCAGCTGCGTTTCTGCTGCTGCCAGCCCTTTCTTTCTACATAGAGTTTGCCTTTCATAATAGCCATCATTTCATTATAAATATCATTTATATTTATTTTAGACAGAGAGAGGTTAAGAAACGTGTGGTAATTTGTAAATAATATTAATAAACCACAATTAAAACCCGTACTACATTCATTCATGGAGCTCTCCAAGTCACTGCCTGTTCCACAGCACTGTCTGCACATATTTCAGAATAAAAGCCTCGTGTTAACAAATGAAGGAATTCTGTCCACAGAAAAAACGCTTGAGGGCTTTTATTTTGAAATGAAAGCAGGAAGTGTTGATTTAAAAACAAGTCTTTACTTTTTTTCATCTCCGTAACATTTTCTACAGATAGAGACATGTAAACTGTAGTAATCTTGCTGGTATGATGTTAATATACAGTCAATAGATCACTTTCACTGTCTGTGACATATTCTACAGATGTCTAGACATTGAAACTTAGTAATCTTGCTGATATGATGTAAATATATTGTCAATAGATCACTTTCTCTGTCTGTTGCTGCTGTGAACCGCACGCGGCTCGCGTCAAAAATAGGCGAAACCTCTGAGCTCTAGAAGAGACGCAGCTGAGACGCGCGTCTCACGCGGGCAGTGCGGATGCTCTAACCTGTTAAAACGGACGCCGAAATAAAAAACAACAGGTAACGCAGCCGCCACGCGGCCACGACGCGCCCAGTGCGTTCCCCGCGTGAGCCAGTGTTGCAAGATACAGGAAGTTGGCTCGGGTCTTGAGCTGAGAAGTTGTAGCATTTATTCACTGACAAATAAACTCTAAACACACTGCTACAGCTACGTTCACAGCTATAACGCCACCAACAACCCCACAATCACTGCCGCCACACACACACGGTCTGTCGGACACTCACTAAAGTTACGCCGCGCTGACAGACCGCATGTGAGACAACGGAGAGCACGAAGCCACCAGCAACGCTACAGCTGCAAACGTAACACATAAACACACACACGGTCTGTTGGACACTCGCCAGCGTTATACCGGGCAGACACACAGCTGACAACCATGCAGCTAAACTAAATGATGCGGTGGAGACTTACTGGGAAAGTGGCTGCATGTGTCACTACACTCAGCACCGTGGCTGCTACAGTGACCCTCCCGGACGTGCACATACACTGCAGCTGGCGCACCGCTGAATGCAACGCACTAATCTTGACGGTTAACGGTTAATGATCGGTTAACAAGGGTCGGTTAGCGGTTAATGTTTTTTTTTTTAAAATTAGCAACCCTAGTAGCAGCCACAATTGTCGTATTGTCGTAAACACATGCAGCCACTTTCCCAGTAACTCTCCGCCGCTTCGTTTAGTTTAGCTGCAAGGTTGTCAGCTGTGTGTCTGCCCGGCATAACGCTGGCGAGTGTCCAACAGACCGTGTGTGTGTTTATGTGTTACGTTTGCAGCTGTAGCGTTGCTGGCGCATCGTTTAGTTTAGCTGCAAGGTTGTCAGCTGTGTGTCTGCCTGGCTACTCTGTCAGCCCGGCGTAACGTTAGCGAGTGTCTGACAGAGCGTGTGTGTGACCACGGTGAGTAGCAGTGCAGTGTGTGTACAGTTTATTTATTTGTCGGTGAATAAATGCTACAACTCCTCAAGAACCAAGCAACAACTCCGGTTCAGGCTCACTTAAGGTGGGCTGTTAAGGTAGACCAGCTATTCTCCTCTAAGGTACAAGTCCGTTTTATTCAGCTTTTTATCTAATTTTTTATATTTCTTTTAACCGTTTAACTGATAACATTAATCAGTCAAAAGTAGTATTGTCGGTTAACCGTTAATTATTAACATCCCTAGTTTAGGCAACTAGACCACTTAGTTAGGATTAGGAAAAGAGATCATGGTTGGTCTTAGAAATTACTACGTTCGTAAAATGAAAGTGAAACTTAATGTTGTGAACACAAAGACAAACAACACGTTGTTGGTTTCAGACGGGACACGGACAGCGGACTCCTGGGTGAGAGTCCTGTGTTTATTGGACCCATTCAACACTAGCTCCGTTTGGGTCTTCACCAACTCCTGAAAGAAATATCTGTCTCTTTAGCTACTAAATGCTCCACTATGTTCACCAGCTAGTCGTGTCTGTCTACTGTTTGGTGCTGGACAGGTGTATTGTACAGTGTAAACAATGAGAGCAGTGAGAGTGAACCGTAACACTATAAAGTATAGGTATACCAGTAGTCATGTGATTCAGTGTTAATATTGATTGTAAAGGAATATAAATGCAGCTTTAAATATAGATTTAAAGGCTTTTTGGCTACTTGGCAGCAGTTTTGTCACTTTGCGACTCATTTTACATTACACATATTCATTTGATCCATTGTTAATATCAAAATATTGATTAGTGCATTTTTCCTTGTTATCTTAAAAGATGCTTCACCCACAATAGGAAGTGGTTAGAATGTCTTCAGCTATTAATGCATCTTTCAGGTTGACACTTCCGCAATGGCTACTACTATAAATTTGCTTCATGAGAAATCATATGAGGATTTGTAAAAACCTTGCATCAAAAAACAAAATATTAGCAAAAATTAAGAATTTTAATATAAATCAAACCTAAGTATTGGTAGATTTTTTTTGTTGTTGACAAAACACACTTAATAATAAGAATATGGCACTTCAAACTGTTATTTTGATGGACTTGGTAAAGCAAAACAAAGTCTAAATCAATAAGCTAGGCCTACTTCCTTCTATAATCCAACATATGTGGTTTTACAAGATTTAGGCGTGACAGTTTTATATGTAAACCACATGAAGATCTGTACCTATTTATAGATTGCAGAGGCCCTGGATGAAAACAACAGTTAACTCAGCAGCAAACAACAGCTCATTTGAATGGAAAACAAATAGCTGAAGAAGAACCTTGGCAGGGACCACAACCTAGTGTAATTGGTTGAAATTGAAGGACAGTGCTGCTCACAAACATGGACAAACCTGCATGGCACTATATAGAAAGGGCCAACTCCTCGGCCTGCCATACACATTGACATGGTCTTTATAACCAAAGTCTGACTCTCTTCATACACTTCTTCTTTGGGAAATGCAGGCTGCAGACAAGAAGGCTCTTGGAAGGTCCCTTTTATCATGCACATGCAGATGCACAAAAGCACTTTGTTTAACAGAGTATGGAAAAATAAGGAGCGACAGGAAATCTTCTGAATGAATTCACGAAGTGGCTTAAAGTCTGGAACATTTTAAAGTGGCTCAGATGACAGATATGACCCAGAAACAACACTGAGAAGTATTTAACCCCAAGCATGTTTTGGAGATCATGATGCTGTATGAATAAGCAGGAAATCAATTTGTCTGAGATAGCTACCATAGCAAAATATGTCTTATCAGTACTAAATAATACAATAAACACAATTATAGATTTGCCATATCAAGATGGACCTTTTTATATAGCCCTGCACACCAACAGGTGTTTTCAATCACTCTGGCTGATTAAACCTCCAGGCAGGTGGAAGTTGGGTGGAGCTATATGGAAATTGGGTGATGTCACCAAACTCTGCACTCCTGAACAGTTTTTACACTCCCACACAGTCCCAATGGGAAAACATATGTGTAGGTGGACCATTAGTTGCTTAGAAGATTACAATTTAGAATACTGCAAGTGAAGTTGGATTACCAACCTGACAAAGCAGGCAACTGCCTCCTCAGACACCACAGGGGCCCCAGGAAAATTTGATTTGATCAACTGCAAATTTTGGTAATATGCTGTAAAGCACCATATACACCAAAAGGAGAAGGCTTTAAAACATCCTGCCTTGTAGAGGAGCCTTGTCAAAATCTAGTTTTGATACTTTCATTATTTCAGTTTCTTTTATGCCTTTGTGGTGCCTATTCCTAAATAAGCAATGTGTTTAATCACATTAACTGATGCAGAGGGAACATGAGCAGGTATTCCAGGTTTTCCAGGCAAAAGATAATGAAGCTACCATGTGTAATCTGGCGGGTGGGTGTTAGCCAACAGCTCATTTTTGCCTCATGGTCACACGGTTGATTTATCATGACATGTCCTGATTGCAATTTTCAGTGAATAATTTAGATTGTAAAAAATACTGTGTATAAATTTGGAGTTTCATTCATCACACATTTTGTGGTTCTGTAACTTTATGAATACAAAGCTGTGGACAGATTAGAGATACTGTAGTAGGTGTAAATCTTGCTTTAACAATGTGCCACTGAGCGTGCTTTGCAGAGGTCATCCCACATCCAATTATAGGAGGAAATTCCCTCTAAACCTCTTCCTCCCCACAGCCTGATATCTAAAGCATCCCACAGTCAATACTGCAATGGAGACATGTGGGCAGTATCTCAGTGAGTCAGGAGCAAATGACTGAATCATCTGTTCCGAGACGTATAGCTCAACAAAGTTAGTCCAGCCTTCAGGAATAGAGTACAGTATGTAATTTCCACTCAGTTATACCAAATTTAAATCAAACAAGATAAGCCATCTCCTCTCAATAAAAAAACCCAGCCGATAACCAATTATCCAGCATTATAGGCTTTGAAGACAAGACATGTGATTACTGGCTCACCGTGAACTGTGAGTGCCCTGTGTTTTTTAGGCTGACATGATAATATGATGACTTGCTAGCTAGTCTACTAATTAACACCAGGCTGAAAAGCACACTGCCCTCTCTGGTTGAGAGTTTCAAGCTGAGAAGTGTGCTTTGTTGTGTCAGTGACCACACCCAACAGTGATGTCATAAGGTCCTGGAGTACATTTCTGCATCACTGCAGCAAGGTGAGTTAAGCTGAACCACTGGTGAGCAGGGGCTGTTGGGTAAGTCTTTAAGCAAAACTATGAATAACGAATAAATACCTAAACAAGACAACAGTAAGAGTCTACAGCCATGCTAGCAGCTCCATGAGGCTGTACATATAGGCACAGCTTTGAGCTAAATGCTAACACCAGCATGCGATCATGTGTTCAATGGCAATGTTTACTTGCTGAGGAGCAGGTAAAATGTTTACAAGGGTCACCATCTTAGTTTAGCATGTTAACATGCTAACATTTGGAGGAGAAATAAAAACACCACTGTAGCTATATATTTTTTGACTTTTGAAAAAAAACATAGGCTACTTATACTTATACTAATCTTTTATTATAATCCTGAATTCACAGAATGAGTGATTAAAGGAAAAATTAGCAAAGTCGGTGGAGACATATCCATATCTAAACTAACAAAAGCCCTATGACTACAAAATATTCAAAAAAATTACAGGGGGTGCGCTACACACATGCAATCTTTTATTTTTTTTTAAAATTTATTTAACGTTTATTTAACCAGGAGTAAAAACTCATTGAGATTAAAAATCTCTTTTCCAAGAGTGTCCTGGCCAAGATAAGCAGCAGCACAGTCACACAGTTGCAGACATAAATCAAACAACAATTGAAAACGAAGACAAAGGGCAAATTACAGAATCATAAGGTATCGAAAAAACATTCATCAGCATTCAAAACATCTGCAGCCAGATGTGCTTGCTTCCAAGTCATTTAGAAGCACTTTAAAAACATTCAGTGAGCTCAGCTCTCGAAGTTTCAGGTCATTTTGTCACTGATTCCAAGAAGAGGGAGCAGCATACTTGAATACCCTTTTCCCAGTTCAGTACGGACTTTGGGGACAGTTAATAGGATTAAGTCCTGTGAGCGAAGACAGTAACTTCCCGTACTTTTTTGAAGGATGTAGGTCCGTAGGTAAGATGGAAGCAGACCAAAAATAGCCTTATAAACTAGAATTGCACTCGGAGAGCGCAGATCTCCATCATGGCGTGACTTTAAAAACAGATCACAGCTCACAGCTGGCGGTTACGTGAGGTGGTCGGCTTATTATCAACACGGTGTGTTTCCGTGTAACGTATCGGCGGATGCCTCTCTCATTCAGCAGCCTTAGTATGTCTGTATAACGTTACACTACGTTGTCTGTCATCCCGTCAGCTACAGCTTTTTTCTTTTTCACCCCGGACGGCCAGCAGCTTCCGCACACACATCCACACAAGTATCTCTCTGCTCTCAGAAGGAGGAAGGAGGTGGGGTCACGCGTCATCAACGCGTCATCAGCTACACTGCGCATGTGTTATACTCGTGGTTTTAATGCTCAGGCTGTTCGAAATTCTTAATAATATTCCTGAATCCGGATCATGATCCGGATGGCCACAAAAATCTAATGGATTGTTCATTGTGCCACACCCCACCCCTCCAAAAAATTTCATTCAAATCCATCACGAAAATTTGGAGTTATCCTGCTAACATACAAACAAACCAACAAACCAAAGCCAGTGAAAACATAACCTCCTTCCTAGGCCTTCGGCCTTCGTGGAGGTAATAAGAACAAGCCAGTGGTTCAGTCTCGGGGTGGACAAGGCAGTCCATCGAGCATACAAAGAGCAATGGTGCGTAAGGGCTTTAAAATGTGTAATAAATCTCTGTGCTGCATGGTAGACAGTATCCAGCGTGTGTAGGCTCTGAGAAGATGCATGCATGAATATAACATGGCCATAGTCCCGCACAGACATAAAGCTGGCAGCGACAAGCCTCTTTTTGGCCTTGAAGTAAAATCAAGACTTGTTTCTAAAATAAAAACCCAATTTCAACTTTAGTTTTTTCACCAGCTGCTGAATGTGAGGCTTAAAAGACAGAGAATCATCAATCACAATTCCAAAATACTTGTATTGAGATACAGACTCAATCTCAGAGCCCTGAAAAGTGGTGAGAGGGGGGAGATTCAGTGGCTTAGATTTTGCATTTGAGAACAGCATGAGTTTAGTTTCGTCAGCATTTAAAACAAGTTTTAAGCCACACAGGGTGCTTTGTAGAGTATTAAAAGCAAGTTGTAGCTGACAGAGAGCCTGGATTGGTGAAGACGCAGAGCAGTAAATCACAGTGTCATCGGCATAAAAGTGGAATTTTACATTGGAAACATTTTGAGTATTGATATATTGTATATAATAAAAATAAGTGGTCCCAGGACTGATCCCTGTGGCATGCCCTTAGTTACACTAAGGGGGATGGAAGTGATACCTTCTGCCTGCACACACTGAGATCTGCCTGATAAATAGTTACCAAACCAACTGACAGTTTGTTCCGACAGTCCAACACTGCAAAGTCTTTGTATTAATATCTACAGTATCAAAAGCCTTGGATAAATCGATAAAAAGGGCTGCACAATGTTGCTTGTTTTCTACAAGGACTCAATAAAATCATTTATATAGCATATTTTTCCAAACTAAATGTTGTAGTACAACCATGAGGAGATCATTGATGTGTGAAGTAATTTTGGTGGTACTACACATAATACGGAAGTTATTCAATATTTTTCTCTTTTCGGCGTTGCACTTTGTAGACGGTCCCTGACCACTCGTCTGACAGCCTGCTGCGCATAGAGACCAATGCTATGTGTCTAGCTCGGAGGACGGCTCGTTTTGATCAAAATGAGGTTGTAGCTCGTTGTCTGCCTTACTACGGTTAGAAAGAGCCCTCGTTGGTGTTTTAACAACGTTTTGGTTATGAGTTATTGATCCAGTAAGTTTGTATCTGTCAATATCTTTCCAACTTTACCGAAGTACATCATCTAGGGGGGCTCCGTACATCAGCAATGCGTGGACTGTCAGGAATCATCTAACTCGAGGGAACGAGATAATAAAAATGTTCTCCTAGGGGACTAGGGGGGCTCCGTAATATATGATTCTTTACTACTAGTGTTTTATAAATTCCAACCCGCAAAGAATTCAATTTGGTAATACATGTACAAAAAATGACATAACTCTCAAAAAAATACCCCAAAGTAGTAAGTAGTAGTAGTAAAGTAAAAGACAAAATGGTGAGGTTAATTCTGAAGCCAAAAGCTTCAAAGCGGTGGCTTCTGTGGGTTCGTTGAGAAACAGATGTGTAACAAACAGAAATAAAAGTGATATTTGTGATCTTTAACATACCCAAGTCTGTCCTCCTCTTTCTTCCTCAGGTCGAAATCTCGCTGGACGACTTCCCAAACATGCTTGGCCTCCTCATCTGTGAGCTTGGAGAGATCCAGCTTCTTGCCTGTTGTGGTGCCAGGCATAATTGTGAAGTTGATGCCTGTGAGCTGGCAGTCTGTCTTGTGCTGGGCTACATTTGGACAATAAAACAAAATACAATAAATTGTTCGCAAATGAGACAAAGTTAAGCCATTAGTCAGCGTTAATAGTGTTAAGAGAGGTGTAAGCAACATGAGGAGTTTACATCAATGCTCAACAAGTTCTCATCCCAACTTCTCTCATACCGCCGCTTTGTCACGCCCCTTGGCGTCACTTTATTTTCGGCATCAAGACCACTATAGTTACCCTTGGTGTCTCTTAAAGTTTAGGCAACAAAACCACTATAGTAAGGTTTAGGAAAGAAATACATAGTTGGGCTTAAAACTACTACGTTAGTACAGTGAAAATGACACTGAACATTGTGATGCATGGAACAGGAACAGCGGCCTTGTGGATGAAAGCCTTGTGTTTGTTGGACCCATCCACCTCCACCTCCACCTCTCCTGCCCACCCAGTGTGTGTCTTTTGCTCTTTAAACTACGTCACCACGCTCCTGGGGCACTTTCTCGGTTTAAATTAAAGTTAAACCTGCAGTAGGCAGAATGTTTTTGGCATAATTGGGCAAAAAATCCATAATAACCTTTCAGCATATTGTAATTCAAGTGATCTGAGAGAAAACTAGACTTCCGCACCTCCTCATTGGCTCTGTTTTCAGGCTTTAAAAATCGATTCCAGAGAGAGAGCGTTCCTATTGACTGTGCTCCGGCTTGTGGGCGGTGCTTGGTATTTCCTCAACTAATCTCAACATGGCTGCCGGGTCACAAACTTTCTCATTTTACAGCTAAACAGTACACTACAAGATGTTTCTGAAAACATTTGAGGAGAGAAATAGGCATTACAGTAACAGAATATTAATTCATATTTGATCAGCGCTGCCTAGTTTGACCGTTTAATTGGTGTTAGCGAGTGATTGACAGCCGTAGACGGCAGCTGGGCGGCGGACTCCATCTTGGCTCTGATTGATTGTTTTCCTCCGGTATGTGGAATCTTGCAGATGCCATTAGTAGCACCAGAGGACATGATTTTTTCATCAGATTACCTGTCTCATGCACTACTGTCAGGATATAGTGATTGTTTTATCAAAATAACTTTTTTTAATCATATTTGCTCCATTTCCACCCACTGCAGCTTTAATAGAACGCCCGGTGCATTTCATTCATAATGGGTGCCTTGTGCGGCAGCACCGAACGCCGACGGCCGTAACAAAACCTCGGTATTTGACGCCCTGGGAAGGACAACTGGCTGGAATGCTAATATTTAAGATGAACTGCAGTGAAAACACTACAAATTGTAAAAATAGGTCACTTAAAATGAGGCCACTTGCATTCTTTTTTCCGAATAATCAATCAGTGTTGCACTGCTAACCGTTATATGCAACATTAGGTGCTGAGGTTCACAACTTGACATTAGTGTTAATCCGTTGGTCATGTTATGTTCATGGTACAAATCCGTGTGACAAAAAGTTAGAAATACATTTCTTGCATGAAGTTTGCACGTGAATGTCCCTGCACTCATCAGTGGGAGACTAGGGAATATATTTGATACACAACTTTCTGAGCTGTAATGTTTCACTGACCTTTGAACTCTTCAAAATTGCAGAAAGACAATTTACCAACACCTAATCTAAAGTTAACAGTCAAAAAGGCCCTGTTTACATCCATTGCTTATTCCTCTATTTCTTTTGTTGCAAAAATAACACTGTAAAGTTAAAGGATAGGTTCATATTTTTTGTATCACATGTCAATTGAAAGCGATCCTTTCCTAATACGTCTACACTAGATGGAGGACAAAATCCACGTTCTTTGCAAAAGGTAATTTATTTGCACAATTGCAGGAGGTCGCTCGTCAGCAAAACAGACAGACATGTTTTAAAATATGTAAAAATACTCTGCTATGATTAATATTTTGCTAAATATGTTTTTTCCAAACATAAAAAGTAAAAAAAAAAAACAATGAAAGAAAAGGCCTGGAAGTACACCTATTATTTCTCCCTTGTTGAGAAATTCTGGATCTGGCCTCGGGCTGCCCACCACAGCTGCTCGCACTAGGTTGGCAGTGTGCATCAAGATGGCGACCGGCTTGCAATCTGCAGTGATAGTTTCGGCCTCTGGTCTATTTTGTCCATTAGAGGAAACATCAGAGAGATTCAGCCGTACATGTTTGACTGATATGAGGAGTCTGTTGTGCACCAAAATCGGTGACTAGCAGACGTATCGAAATGGTAAGTGTAGTTAGCATCTTTTATTTGTTTATGTTGTTTGTTAGCATGTAACTGGCAGTGGTTGACACAGCATTACTGGTTGATTTTTGGTACATAGTGGAAGGAAATTCCATGGTCCGGTTTACATCCAAAAACACACTCTACCATGTTTGCTGTCAAAATTTTCACTATGCTAATGCAAACTCTCGTTCTCTATACTGACAAGTCCGCTCTGTGCTTGGCTTTCGAATTTGTGACATACCAAATCTAGCTTGCACGTTTGAATCTCAGATTTTCGAGAAGTGCACCCACATCTCCCCCTTCAGTAGAGGAATGTGAAAACACCTATTAAACTTTGTGACAAACTTTGCACAGATACACGTCAGTATAGTCAAGGTCAGACATTTTAGGGGACATAAACATGAGAAAAACACATTTTTGAGTAGAGGGGAACTTTTAATATAAGTAATAATAAGCATTTAAATAAACAGCCCATGCTGTCTTTTTTTCGGTGGGGACAGTGTATTTACTTATACATTTTACTACTGTCTGTATTGAACTAGCTTTCTTGTGTTTGCAAGTCATTCTCAAGCTGTCAGTCATGAGCCAATGCCTAAAGGCCTTTACACACCGACAACGTTTTTTTCGTGTGTTTAATTTGCACGTCAATATATTTTTTTCGAACTGTTGTTTTTGTCACGAGTACTTTCACACAGAACGCAAATATTAGACTACGCGGAGAAAACGCAACATACTTTGTATAGGATGTCAATATATTTTTTTCCAAACTGTTGTTTTTTTCACGAGTACTTTCACACAGAAAGCGAATATTAGGCTACGCGGCGAAAAAGTGAGCTGCGTTTTTTGGAACGAAGTTGATTTTTCGGAGCTTTGGCACCGCGAATAAAGCCATCAACCAATCACATTGTGCGGAACGGGTTGAGTTGTGCCTGTATTTATGAAACAACACGGAGGCTCCGTAGTCTGAAGCAAGACGGAAATGGTATTACTCCTTTCAACCTTACCAGATCCACTCCTTCCATTCTTACCTTTCACAATAAAAGCCCTATAGACATATAATATTTCGCTTTATCGTGTCGTTTATTCCTCACATCCCTGGTGTGTAAAGGCCTTAAGTCTTACTTTTTCCAGAAAACTGCTGTCAGTCTTGTAGGATGCTGTTTTCTCCAAACAAAACAGACCAGAATAACAGTATTGATCACGGGTCAGTGATTAGGAGCATTAGTTAGGTGCTTACAACGTCTCTGCTACATGCATCTGTCCTGTGATCTGGGAAGGTTTGGCACAGTTCAACCGTCACATTGCTGAGGGATTTGAATCAAGTCTCTGTTAAATGAAGCCTGCCCAAATTATTTCACATGGTCCGGCTACATAATGCCAGAAGATGACGTGACTCCACTCAAGCTGATAGAGCGATGCACACACACACACACTTCTCCTCACACACAACCAATACCACCGAATTGCACTTAAACACTCCTACATAAACAGAAAAGGAATGCTCAGGAACATCTCATAATTGTCTTGTTTACCACACGCCATATCAAAAAACTAAAGCCTAATCTAATTTCTGCTCATGCAATTGGGCGCTAATGGTAAAAACAAGCATGCAAGTTTAACAGAGAAACAAGTCACATCTAAATGGTAGACTCTGAGTGGAACATTGTACTCATCCAGCTATATGAAATAGTGGTTACAACTTTCCCACAGTCAAATCCTTCCACTTGAATAGCCAAGCAGTATACAAAAGCTCTATATGTGTTTGCTTAGCGGGTGTGAGCAACTTGGTATCTTACTCTGTTGTATTAAGTGGACATTATGAAAACATGCACTTCAACATAGTGTTATTTCATTTCAATTAATATTCCTTACAGTATTTTAGTCTTTATTCCTTAGCCAGTGAAATCTTAATGGTATAGTGTTTTGTCTACAAAAGATTTCCTGCATTAAATTCCCTGTTGATGCACAAAACTCAACAGATGCACATTTGAAGGACTCTTTGTGTTTGCAAAAGGAAGGTTTGGCTTGATAACAAGTGTGGGGACAAACACACCTGGAATAGTTTTACCTGCAAAAGAACAGATAAAGCATACATTTTAACTTTATTCCAATCCAAACCACTTCACATGCTCTTATGGAGTTTTAACTGAGGCATTCTTGACGACCTTTCAGTAGATTTAAGAAAATTGACAAAAGCTCCTTGTCATTTGCTTCAAAAACTACTAAATGTGTTTCTCTAATAACAAGTTGGAACACTTTCGGACATGAGTTTGGTCCAATATGTAATGAGCCCAGTATTGCACACTGACAGTTTAAGTAGCAAATCTAAAAAAAAAGAAGCAACAACGGGATTAAAATTCCCTAAACGTCCCTTGGATACAAACACATGTAAGCGTTAACATAATTTTTTTGAGGAGATCAATGTATGTAAATATGACTTACCTTGGTGTTGACAGAGTAGCCTGCAGGCAGTATTGCCTCTGAAGGCAGACCAGGCTGACTGCAGGGCAAACTAAGTAGCAGACAGCAATGCTAATCACATGTCTAGTTAACCAGGAGGAAGAAAGGCAGGGAGACATGCCTCCTCTCCGCCTTCCTTGACTGTACTTCAAAAAGTCTGGCTGTGTACTTTGCCCCCCCCTTGGCCTCATTGACAGTCAATATAATGTAACTGATATTCTTGATTAGCATTCATGTTGGGAAATGACTGATTAATGGTAAATCAATCGGATTGGAAGCAATTTTTTTGGGCTTTCATTGCTTGGACAGTATTCAAGTGTGCAGTGATCATGAGGTTATGTAGAGGCCAGTTGGGCTTAAAGGTGCAGTGTGTAGGATCTGGTGGCATCTAGCGGTGGGGTTGCAGATTGCAACCAACTGAAACTTCTCCCGCGTGCCAAGCGTGTAGGAGGACTACGGTGGCCGACGTGAAAACGTGAATGGCCCTCTCTAGAGCCAGTGTTTGGTTTGTCCGTTCTGGGCTACTGTAGAAACGCAGCGGCCGGCTCCGTGAAGACAACCTGCTCCCTATGTAGATATAAACAGCTCTTTCTAAGGTAACGGATACACGATTCCTATTTTCACGTGATTATACACGAAAGGAAACATTGTTATTAATATTTTATTACATTTCTGCCAATAAATTTCCCTAAGCGCTACACATTGTGCTCTTATGTCTCCAGTCACATGTCATGTCTAATATGTTATAGGAGAGTGGTGATGCATGACATCAGAGCAATTAAAAAGTGACACCTATTTATTAATACCGACATTCAAAAACATTTGGAGCAGCAGGATAGGAATGCATTTTTATGTCCGTTAATGATCGATGTGATGTTGGTTTAAGGGTAATATAGTTGAAGACTGTTATTTGCACAGTGGGTGGGTCAACCTTCTTTCTCAGTGAGGAATCACGCTCCATAGATGAAGTCAAACATTTACACATGGGATTACAATTTGGAAGACAAAGCTGCAATTGTTTATGTGTGTCGAGATCATTACAATTACTCTAATGTGAAAGCCCAGTTGGAACGTGTACGGTTGGTCATCATAAAGGAAACTCCCCATCAACTGTGACAGAAATGTACTCTCAGAATCTGAAAGAATCCAATTAAATGTGAATGAATGAGAACCTGTCTTTGTTCAGGTGTAATTATCTCATTCTCCTCTCAAAAACAAACAGAAGGATTTGCTCCCATTTCCTTCCTTCCTACAAAAAGTTGTTCTCTATCGTATCGAGACTATCTCTCCAGCCTACATATTCCATATGTATGGGGAATGAACCCTCCTGGGGCAGGTGACGTGGATACTTATTTAAGACACACCGGCACTGCCGGCCACGCCTAGATGCGAGTCTATAAAGTGCATGCGTTGGCGTGGGATCATTGCCATTTTGATCTCCACTTTGGAGCAGGTGCAGTACGTGTTATCAGAGAAGACAGAAGAAAGGAAAAGCTAATCCAAACCAGAATACTGGATCAGAGTTACAGCATCGAGTCCACTTACTTGGTGTAAGGAGCGGGCGTCTCTCTTTGGCAGCCTCCCTGGACTGCTGTTGTCCCTGTCTGGTAACCGTGTCTCCGGTGTGCTGCGTGCCGGCTAATCCGGTTGACCGGGGTACCGGGGCTTCCAGGACGTATTGCGAGAGTCGCTAACTCGTCCAGAGGCATTTTGTCTGCTGTGCCGTTAAATCAGCTACAGCAGCGAACGTTGACCGGTGTGTGTGTGTGTTCTTATCCTGCTCCCGCGGGTACGGAGCATGTAGGTTGTGTCTACACGCTGTAGTCACAGAAAGCATTGTTAAGAGAGTTTTCGGATCCCTCTCCCGACCGCAACCGCAGCACACAAGGCCGGGCAGGCTTCCCCGCGCCGGCACCTGCGTTCCGAGAGGAAGGAGACGCTGCCGGCAGTGGCAGCCAACATTTTTCATTTCATAGTTTATTTGATAGGGACCAATACAATGTACATAGACAACTTAGAAACGGCTATCTGATGCAAGTATCATAGTGCTTATAGCGGATGCTAATTTGCAACACCTGTCCCTAGAAGGGCTTTTTGTGAAAATAAGAGATTAAAACAGGAATGAGTACAGGAAAAATAAATAAATACAAACAAGCACACATTTAAAAACATTACATTTAGAAGCTAGACATGAGTACAGATTTGTCGCTGAATTAAACAGGATTTGGTTGCTCTCTTAAAAGTGGTAAAGTTTGCAGCAAATTTCAAGTGATCAGGTAGTGCGTTCCAAGACTTCGCTCCTTTCACAGAAAAAGCTGTCTGAGCAAAAGATGTTTTGCAGAATGGAACTTTACAATTGCCAGTTGAAGCTGCTCTGGTGGATCTGCTACAGCTCTGTAGTCTCATGATGTATTTGCAGAAAGGCAGAGGAGCAAGTCCGTTCAAACATTTAAACACAAGCTGCGTGTAAACAATCTCATGTGCCGCTTCCGGGTTCCATGTATCACGGGACTGGATACCTGGTGACATCACTTCCTTGGCATGAGAGAGTTGTTTAATTTTTTGGGGAAAATAAAGAAAAAAAACAAAGTAGTGAAAGAGAGGCATTTTTTGGATTAAAGGAAAAAAAATAAATCTTTTGTTCATCAGTATGGTAAATACTGCAGGCCATTCCTGTTTTGGTTGTAATGTTAATTTGCCAATGGAGGATGGGCATGACAGGTGTGTTTCATGCTTGGGTTATGACCATGCACTGAGGGCCAAAAAAGACCCAGCGTCATGCATGGATTGTTTTATTATGCCTCTTCGCACAAGGGAAGCCAGACTTCACTTTTTTAGAGGGAAGCGCCCCCGCTCCCCTTCCCGAGTTGAGGGGGGGGCTAAGCGCCCAAGGGCAGTAGTGCAAACCGCACGGGGTCCCTCTTTTTCTGGGTCTACCTCTGCCCGCTCACAGGCTGAGAGTCGGCTGGAGGAAGGTCCTTTCCCCGCCTCTGTGCCTCTGGATGAGGAGGAGGAGGAAGTTGATGTGCTTTCCCCTTTTCCTTCAGAGGATGAGGCCAATTTGCCAGCTTGGCAGCAGGCCGAGCAGAGCTCAGGGGCAGCTGAGCCACCTATGGCTTTAAGGAGGTCATTGACAAGGCAGTAGGAGCGCTTGAGATTCCTCTGCCCGAGAACCCTAGGGCACCGCCCTCTCGGTTTGAGGATGAGAGTGAAGCTCGACCTGCCCCTAACAGAGTATCCCTCCTTCCAGATTTTGAGGAGGTACTGCAGAAGCAATTTCTTGCACCTACCGCAGCACACAGGTGGTCTGGTGTCAGTTGGCGGATGGCAGGCATAAGTGGAGCTGAGAAGATTGGTTGTGGGCCACTGCCTCCAGTGGACCAGACATTAGCCGCCCTTATGTCTCCTTCTCAATCTATGCTTGGTAGGATGAGCGGCCCTAGCAAAAATTGCAGGACCATGGATGGTCTACTATTTAAGATGCACAAGGCTATGGCTGTTCAAAGGAAGCTTGCCAATACTGGTGCCATCCTCTCATTGTATCTGCGTCAATTGTCACGCAGGTCACAGGATGAGCTGGGGGATGTGGGCCTGGCAGAGGAGATACACCAGGCTTCTTCTCTTCTACCTATAATAATGAAGGAGCAGGATGAGGCAGCAGGCAAAGCTATGGCGCCCTTTGGACAGTGAGGCGCCACCTATGGCTGTCGCAGTCCCGGCTGCAGCAGGAAGACCGAGACACGCTTCTACGGATTCCTTTTGAGCCCTCTGCCATGTTTGGTCCAGATGCGGTAAGTATGTTGCAGCAGGCCAGGGAAGCCCGGTGCTATGCTAGGGAAATGTCGAGTGCACTTGTCCGGCGCCGTGGGGGCCACCGGCAGAGGGCATCTCGACCCCAGGATTCTGTTGAGCAGCCCCAGTGGGGTCAGGGAGACCTTAGACCCCAGCTGGAGGCATTTCGTAGGCAGAGGGCTCGGTGGCAAGGAAAGAAAGGGGGCGGTGGCCGAGGCCAGGGATCCTCGAGGCCATTACCTCGCTCCTGACGGTGCGCTGAACCCAGACTGCCACTGGCCCCTCTCGGCACAGGAAGCGGCATGGGCGGCTCTGGACGCAAGTCCCTGGGTCTTTTCTACCATGACCCAGGGATACCGGTTGCAATTTTTGTGCAGTCCTCCTCTGGAAAATTCAGCTCTCCGGCCTACAATGGTGGACCCGAAGCACAGGGAAGTGTTGCAGGCGGAGGTGACTTCACTCCTGACCAAGGGAGCCATAAGGGAGGTGGAGCAGGGCAACCAAGGAAGGACAAGGACAGAAGGTGTTGTATCCTGTACAGATTGTAAAGCCCCCCGAGGCAAATTTGCGATTTGTGATTTTGGTCTATACAAATAAAATTGATTTGATTTCGATTTGAACCGGCAAGCAGGGTTTTACTCCCATTATTTCCTTGTCCCCAAACGGGACGGGGTACTCCGACCAATCTTGGACCTCAGGGGGCTCAACAAGTATCTCCGTCCCCTGAGATGCAAGATGCTGACAGTTCCGAGGGTGAAACAGGCGATCAGCCAAGGTGACTGGTTCGCTACTATCGACCTCGAAGACGCCTATTTTCAGATACCAATCTGGGAAAATCACTGGCACTTCCTGAGGTTCGAGTTCAAGGGCAGGACCTACAATTTTCGAGTCCTCCCCTTCGGGATCTTTTCTCAGGGCCTCAAGGTGTTGAATTACCTGGACAACTGGCTAATATCTGCCTCCACAGAACAGCTGTGCCGCCATCATGTGTCCATGCTCCTGGAGCACATCCAGGGTTTAGGCCTGCACCTCAACACAAACAAGAGCAGGTTGGAGCCCACCCAGGTAACACAGTTCCTGGGAATGATAGTGGACTCCAGGTCTGCCACAGTGACACTGACCTTGGAGAGGCAAGAGGCCATAATGGCCTGTCTCTCCCAGTTCCGGTTAGGAGCAAAGGTCAGCTGGAGACTGTGTCTCCGTCTCATGGGCCTGATTTGCAGCTACGGTTCAGGTGGAACCCTTGGCTCTTCTGCACATGCAGCCTGTGCAGAGGTGTCTCCTGAGCTTGGGGTTGTGCCCTCAGAGGTCCCTGTCAACCAAGGTGTCGGTCACCCGGAGGCTTAGTGTGGCCCTTCACTGGTGGGAGCACCCAGGCAACATTGCAAAGGGAATAATGTTGGGTCCAGTGGTTCTTCACCAGCTGGTAACAGCAGATGCCTCTCTGGGGGGTTGGGGTGCAGTTCACGAAGGCTGGGGTGTCAGCGGTCACTGGACTGGCCCCTGGGCAGGTCAGCACATAAACGTGTTGGAGCTGAGAGCAGTTCACCTCGCACTCAAGCACTTTATGCCACGTCTCCGAGGGCATCATGTGCTGGTAAGAACCGACAGCACCGTAGCCGCAGCCTATGTCAACAGGCAGGGGGGCCTGGGCTGTCCCCTCCTGTGTCGGCTGGGACACAAGCTTTGGACATGGGTGCACCCCCAGGTTCTGTCTCTGAGAGCAGTGCATGCACCAGGCTCTACAAACACAGCAGCAGACCGGCTGTCCAGAAGGAGTCTGGACCCGGAGGAGTGGAGGCTACACCCTGAGGTTGTATCAGAGATCTGTCGCCGTTTTGGGCCAGTGGACGCAGATCTGTTTGCCTCCAGGGAGACAACACATTGCCCGTTGTTTTTCTCCCTGGGGAGGGACAGCCCCCCTCTCGGGACGGACGCTCTGGCGCATCCATGGCCTCAGGGCCAACTGTATGTCTTCCCTCCATTCAGCCTTCTCCCGCCTCCTCTTCGGAGAGTGCAGGCGGAGAACAGGAGAGTGATTCTGGTGGCCCCAAACTGGCCACACATGACATGGTTTTCCAACATTCCAGCTCTCCTGCACGGAGCGCCATGGGAGCTTCCAGTCAGGAGAGACCTGCTGTCTCAGGCAGGGGGGGCCACTGTTCCACCCCTTCCTCCGGGGTCTCAAACTCTGGACCTGGCCCCTGAGAGGACAGGGTTCCTTGCTATTGGGTTGGCAGAGCGGGTAGTCACAACCCTCCAAGGGGCTCGGGCACCCTCAAATAGGGCAGCCTACTCCTATCGGTGGGGGGTGTTCCTGTCATGGTGCGAGGCACACCAGGTGGACCCTTTTGCCTGTAAAGCTCAAGACATCCCGCGATTTTTGCAGGAACAGTTGGATGCGGGGAAGTCCTCCACCAACCTCAGAGGTATGGTGGCTGCTATTAAGGCTGCTCGGGTTGGGGAACTCAGACTCCCCGGGAGCTGCTGTGTTCTGATCTCGCAGTTCCTCAAAGGGGCCCATAGGCTTACAGCTCGTAGTAGAGGGCCAACTGTGCCCCTCTGGGATTTGGACCGCGTCCTGTGGGCATTGCAGCGCCCCGCTTTTGAGCCTATTGAATCTGCGGAGCTGAAATGGCTGTCACTTGAAACAGCCTTCCTTCTGGCAGTGACCTCTGCGAAGAAAGCTGCTTCAGGTTTCTGCTGGATGGTGCGGGTGTGATCCTTCGCCCTAATCCAGCTTTCCTCCCTAAAATACTCTCTGAAATGCACATGAGCCAGTCAGTTGAGCTTCGTCCTTGCTACTCCCCTCAGACTAAGTAGTCTGGCAGGGCCTGTTAACCAGTTGGAGTGTAAATAGTATACATTTGTAAATAGTTCGTTTGTTGAGGTGTACATAATTATGGGGCTGCAACGTCTCTTTGCGGTGTGTCTTACAGAGTTCCCCATACATATGGAATATGTAGGCTGGAGAGATAGTCTCGATACGATAGAGAACGTTTGGTGAGCATGAGGCCGCTCGGAGACACGTTACGATCAAATCTAGCAATGATCCCACGCCAACGCATGCACTTTATAGACTCGCGTCTAGTCGTGGCCGGCAGTGCCGGTGTGTCTTAAATAAGTATCCACGTCACCTGACCCAGGTGGGGTCATTCCCCATACATATGGAATATGTAGGATGGAGAGATAGTCTCTCACTCAGAGAACAAAGGTTACACAGTAACCAAACGATTTGAGCCATGTGACCCATGTGTCAAGCAGGCCAATTTTCTTGTTTGCTCCACCACCAGGCCCTATCATCTTCCTGTGGAGTATATACGTATGAACAAAGTCTTTGGAAGAGATTAGTCACACAGAGTTTTTTTTTACACTTTACATTTTTGTGAGATGATTACATTCTGGTGAGTGATTCTGTACAGTAGTTATTTTTCATTCAGCCACAATAAAGGCTGAGCTGGTAGTCCAGGGCAGTGTCCTGCTGACTGAAGTAACCTATGACATTTTAAAAAAAGAAAAAGAAAAACCTGAAATTTAGTTGTTGACTTCTCAGCTCAGGAAAATGTCTGCTGTTTAGGCAGTGTGAGAAAAATCATCCCCAGTTCACCACAATCTTGTCTTTTCATAACTGATTGTACAGTTTTTGACCACTAGTAGTGCTTTCAAGTTATGCTTTATGAAGGCAGTGCTTTACAAGGCAGTAAAGTACAAAGAAGAGTAGCAAGGCGTCAGCAAAGGCAGTGAAAAAGAACGGCAAGCAAATAAACATCGATAAACAGGGAACAATTTGAAGAATTCAGAAAACTGTGAAGAAAATATACAATATGAGGAAGGCAATGTATTCAATGCGTATGTTAGACCTCTAGGATTCTCACAATGCATTTTTGGTGAGAAACACTGAATGTAAACAACTTTGTTTTCTGTAGCTCCACAGTGGTGTTCCTTAAATCCAAACCAAACATTCACATTTTGGTCAAAGTATGTATTTTGTTTTTTGCGTCGAAAAGCTATTTTCCCAAGCCCTTCTAAAAACTTTTTACAGCATGACCTGATGTAGTTTTCTACATAATGATGCTGCTACATGTACAGTATATATATACATCCTCATAGTCAGTTTATCAACATTATATACAGTAACTTAGATGGCGGTCGGCACGCTCCCAGTTTGAAGAAGCAGACAGGAGTACCGGCATGGAAGCTAAGCAATGTACTGCTGTGGACGCCACGTTAGTTCGGATCCGAAAGTCATGGACTATGGTCTGGCTTTGAAGACTGCAATATAACGGCTTAATTTCCCCGTCGGAAAGGGTTGTCTTTCGGTGAGGTAAAGCTATGAAAATATTCTAAATATAGTGTACAGTTCAAATGATTTAAATTTTTTTAGGTGGCTAAAATATGTTGTAATGTTTTTCTGCTGCACCCGTCCACAACCGCTTTACCTCGCCGTCAGACAGCCCTTTCTGACAGGGAATTGAAGCCATTACATTGCTCTCTTCAAAGCCACCAGACTACATTCACAAAAGCAGTCATTTTACCTCGCAGAACACGGGAGTATACATACATAATCTCACAACTTTTTGCAACGGCTGAGTGGGCGTTTCCATTTGAAAAAAAAAATAGAACAGAACACAGATGGACCTGCCCTTCAAGTTTTAAAATACTTGTTGAATCACCAATTACACTCACATGATCTTACAAAAATCAGCCACAATATACAACTTGGACAACCAAAAAGATTGTATGACAGAATTTACTGTTTCTTTTTTTTTTTTTTTACCATTTATTGAAAACATCTTAAATTTGGCATTTTAAGATTGCTGGTCATAATGTAAATTGCCAGATGAGTGGATATCCCCCTTAAACAGTAAGAACTTCAAACAGACTTTGAATTCCATGAGAAAAAAAAAAACACAACAAAGGTTTGGCTTCAGCACAGTCAGTTCCTGCAGTTATATGCAGTTGGTTTTAGCATTTATAAATTCCTCCCATTTTATCTTGGACAGCACCCAGTGCAAACAAGCTAGTATAAAAGTCCTGGACAGCACGCGATAAACAGGTTTGATTTCCACTTCCCCTGTCCTGGCCTGCACAATGCAAACCAGAGCTATTTACGTAAGGCAACTAGAGACTGAAGGGATGCGTCACATGTAATATATCAGAGTGCTAATATACATGCATCTCTGTTCCTTAAAGGTTTACTGTCAATTTAATAGGAAAAAAAACAAATTCCATATAGTATTATAATGTTGTGTTTGTGGTAGTTATTTTTTAAGACTACAAGTGACATTTCGCAATGATGGATGTTTCATTTTGGAATAAAAATTGGTCAGAATTGAAGTCAACCTATTCTTGTACTTATGCATGTGTCATCACATCAAGTTTGCTCCATCCACTATTAAAAAGAAAATATGGGAACAATTCGACACTGACACACACGCACACACGCACACACACACACACACACACACACACACACACACACACACACACAAACACACACCTCTAATGTCAGCATGCTAACATACTAACAATGACAATGCTAATATGATGATGTTTAGCAGGTAATGTTTGCATGCTAACATTTGCTAATTAGCACTAAGCATAGAATACAGCTGACGCTGATGGGAATGTCATTAGTTTTCAGGTACTCAGTCATGATGCAAGTATTAGTAATCCAAAGTAGTATTAGTATTAATTTTGTCCTGATGATGGTGCTAGATGAAAGTTATGGGATCATGGCAGTCCATTGAATATTTGCTGAGACATTTCACTCAGAAGCACAAAAGTGACCAACAGACATTGCCATCCATTGAGCCACAACATGGCTAAAAAACAAGAAAAACATCACTACAACTAATTGACATGCAACTGCATTCTTAAAATTACAAGTGATCTCTTAGAAGAGTGGTATAAAGACAGCACAGCAATGATTAGTTAACAACAATGTTGCCAAAAAACAACAAAAACCTTGCATATTAATCATTGGGGGTTACAGAGCCCACAAAGGATGACAGTGGGATTTTTTTTGCATTCCCCTGCAATATGTTTTGTGTTACATCGCAATTACTTTTGTGTTCTCTCGCAATCATTTTTGTGTTCTCACAATAAGTTTTGTGTTCCATCGCAATATCGTTTGTGTTCCCTTGCAATAACTTTTGTGTTCCTTCACAATAACTTTAACGTCATATTAACTTTTATGTTCCCTCGCAATACGTTTTGTGTTCCATCGCAATAACTTTTTTATTCCCTCGCAATAACTTTGATGTTCCCTCGCAATCAGCTTTGTGTTCCATCGCAATAAGTTTTGTGTTCTCTCGCAATAACTCTTGTGTTCTCTAGCAATAAATCTTGTGTTCTCTTGCAATAACTTTTGTGTTCCCTTGCAATAAGTTTTGTGTTCCCTCGCAATAAGTTTTGTGTTCTCTCGCAATAACTCTTGTGTTCTCTAGCAATAAATCTTGTGTTCTCTTGCAATAACTTTTGTGTTCCCTTGCAATAAGTTTTGTGTTCCCTCGCAATAACTTTTGTGTTCTCTCGCAATAACTTTTGTGTTCCCTCGCAATCATTTTTGTGTTCTCTCACAATAAGTTTTGTGTTACATCTTAATAACTTTTGTGTTCCCTCGCAGTCATTTTTGTGATCCATCGCAATAACTTTTGTGTTCCCTTGCGATAGCTTAACTAACTACGGCTGCATTTGTGGTTGAATCTATGATGCTATGGATATGGCTGCAGTAGCTGTACTGTGACTTTACTGCTCCTACTCACATTAGCCAAGAAAGCATCATTAAGTCACACAGGATTTGAACCTGTGGTGGTCTATCAGATACACCCCAGGAGCTCAGGTATAGCTTCAATACAATGCTCAGCCGGCACAACCATCTCAATTCATACACAACCACTGCATGTAGTTAGTGTTACATCCATTATAAAATAATGTTTCACAGCCATAAGATATTGTGAGGGAGCGCAGACGTTTTTGCAAGGGAATGCAAAAGTAGTTCAGGAAGACAATTCCCTCTGTGACTCTTTGGGGCTCCGTAGGGGGCCATATGTACAGGAAACCATCTGGTTTTACTGAACACACACTGATAGCGGCTACAATCCCTTTAGTTAAACAAATCTCTAGTTTAAGAGTTTATGAGTTTATATTAATGTATTTTTTTATTAGACATGTCATGATCAGTAAAGTGAAGATTATATGGGGAGCTCATGTGACAGAGGTCATGACCCCCATTCAGACCTGGTTTAAACTAGATCTCTGAAACTAATGTGGAACTAAACAATTGAATAGAGCGAGTGAAAGAATTTAAGTCAACCACAAATTTCATCAACATTTTTTTCTTCTTGACCAGTCATCATTATGTGGTTTTGGAGTCTCCTTCTCTTGCCTGTTTTTTTCCCCCCCGTTGTGAGATTAGGTCCTTTTAGTATAAGCATTCACTTTGATATGGACCTGTTGATTATCTCTTATGGTTTATCGTTGGAGATTTTGGCCCTCCTCCCCAGTAATCATTGGAAAACAGGAAGAAGGCCTATTTTCAGTAAAGTGCTGTGATGAAGCCATAACAGCAGGAAATGGTCACATTCCCCCCGACTCCAGAAACCAGCACAAAGAGCCAAACCATCACGCAACATTTTTCTGTACACAGTAAAACACCATCCCAGTGTACTTTTTTATATTGAGTGCCTGAAAAGTTTTTGGTTTTGTCATAAATCTGACTGTTTCCAAGGTCTTGCATTACACGGTAGGTGCAGACATTGGTGGTAATGTTGTGGTCACTGCCTTTTTGGAATTTTACTTATGTGAAGTAAGTCTGGAAAGGAACAGAGATATACATTTTATATTCAAAGGTTCTTTGTGTGTTCTCTATGGGGATTATAGAGCCAACAGTTTTATGGGAATCCCCATTTTAAAACGTTGGAAGTTTTATGCTGGATAAGTTTCCTTTCACACATCCAGCTGGGCACTGCTGGCCATCAATGCATTTTTTTTCTTATGTGAAAGCTGTTTGGACCAAATGACAAAGGCTTATTGTAAAGACAGCTTTAGCGCTGCAGCACACACGGGTCTTTTACAGAGTGTCACATGTTCCCTAGGAAAAACTAAAACTCGCTCTTTTTCTCTTTCTTGTGTGACAGTTTTTGTGTTAACTATGGTGTGAAAGAGAAATACATAGATGGACAGAGGAAGTGGGAATCCTCTTCAGCCTCAGTCAAAGCCCTCTAGTGGCTGCAGGAATTATGAATCTGCGTCCATCTGGATTGAAAACATGGGACTTTGAGATGGAAGACTTTGATTCCTGTTTCCTGCCAACATTCAATGCCGGTTTCTTTTAACCATGACCACAATTGTTTCCTAACTATAAGTCAAGCCAAGTCATTTTGGTGCCTCAAGCTAACCAAACCTTAACCATATAGCGCTGTCGAAAAAAAAAAAAAAAATATATATTTTTGTTGACAAATGACCGAAAATGTATGTGTACTAATAGGGCGTCTGTAGGGCAATTGCAAAAGATATATTTTGTCGTTTAGTTTGGATGACTTGTTGCATAACCTATACTTAAGAACTAAAAAGTACAGTTTAACTATAGTTTGTCTCGTTAGGTTTAAAGTATCCTACTTGGACATATACAATTGAGAGCACTGACTCTAAAACAATGTGAAAGCTAATAAGTGACACTTTTCTACACTGCATTAATCATATTATTAGCTATTATCATAGTTTTGTCACTGAACTGTGGGAATGACACGGATACTCAGGGTTTATGATCTGCATGGAGCAATGATGATAGGAAGGTCCCAGTATGATTGGAGTTACATGCAAATGAGGTAAAATAAGGAAAAGTTAGTATTTTGGTGAAGATGTTTTTCGCCATCAGAGGATGAGCTCTGACTTTAGTGCAGCATCACTCACTCAGTTGGCAATCAAGTGATTACATCACCAAGTTCAAATTAAATATGAGATGGAAATGCTCAGCACTTACATACCAATACTAAATAATGTGACTAAACATTTAAAGGGGTAGTTTGACGTTTTCTTTCTTGCCGAGAGTTAGATGAGAAGATTGATACCATGCTTTAATGTCTGTACGCTAAATATGAGGCTAGCAGCTGGTTAGCTTGGCTGATTCCTACCTGACATAACTGCTTAGACTTTGTGAAACTCCTTCCCTTTAGTTGATGAGATCCCTCTGCAGGCAGCAGGGCAGATATGAGTGACATCTGCATTATGTGCAAAGATTTAACTTTCACTTGAACCATAGATAAGAAGTGGACCTAGTCACCATGACGTCACCTGTTGGTTTGTGGACTATGGTTTTGAAGCCTCAAGTTTGACGAATTGGCCGTCGTCATCTTATTTTTGGGCCATCGCCATCTTGGTTATTTGCAACCAGAAGTGACACGAGAGGGTGGATCCAAGTACAACCGAACGCTGAACGAGGCATTTTTAGGCGACTGAAACGGTTATAATTAAAGTGGCAGTAGGCAGTATATTTATGGCATCTTTGGGCAAAAATTCCATAATAACCTTTCAGCACATTGTAATTCAAGTGTTCTGAGAGATAACTAGACTTCTGCACCTCCTGTGACGGGAGACTTTGACCAATCACAGGTCATTTCAGAGAGTGAGCATTCCTATTGGCTGTGCTCCGGTCATGTGACCGGAACTTGGCGTTCCTTCAACAGATTTCACAATGGCTGCTGCGTCACAAACTTTCTAATTTTACAGCTAAACCGTGCACTACAAGATGATTCTGAAAACATTTGAGGAGAGAAATAGGCATTAACGTAACATAATATTGATTCATATTTGATCAGCGCTACGTAATTTTACCGTTTGGTCGGAGTTGACAGCCGGCTCTCATAGACAGCAGATGGACAGCAGACCACAGCTCAGCTCTGACTGCTTGTTTTCCTCCGGTCTGTGAAATCTTGCAGATGCCATTAGGAGCTCCGAAGGACACGGAGGCATATGATTTGTTTTCAGATTACCTGTCTCATGTACTACTGTCATGATATAGTGACAGTTTTATAAAAATATTTTTTTAATCATATTTGCTCCAATCTCGCCTACTTCAGCTTGAAATCTGATGAACTGAAAACACACTGTGAAAGGGTTGAAGATGTAAGACAACACTGTTACAAAGCACTGACAACTCACAGAGTAACTGTGGCAGCGACCTGTCAATGACAAGGTAGCCACGCCCTAAAGCATCCCCTGCTTTATGGTCTATTTGACTCTAAATGGGACCATAATTTACTAAATGAACATCATGAACCATGAAGACTTGAAACTTGAAAGAAATTGAGACCATAAAGTCATGTTTACAATGTTTAATAAATCAATTGAGGAGTAGGCTCATTTTCTCATAGACTACTATACAATCAGACTTATTTTTGCAACCAGAGGAGTCGTCCCCTGCTGGCTATTAGAAAGAATGCAAGTTTAAGGCACATCTGCATTGGCTTCACTTCTCAGACCCCGGAGTTGACCACTGGCTTGAACCAGATGCTGCAATCAACCACACAAATTTCTGTACATATGAAAATAGTCAGATATAACACAGTATCTAGTTTTGTGTTAAAAATGATGGGATGTGAGATAGGGAGTTCCTGGGAATGTGGTTTGATTGGAACAATTTTAAGAAAATTAAAAGCTCCCACTACACTCGCGTCCTCAGGGTCCGCTGTTCCCACCGATGTGTTCTCCAAAAACATCGGGTTACTGGGGGCAACAGCTGTGTGCATCATTACGTTCTTTCCAAGTTATCTGGCAAAAGGACTCGGCCATAAGAGCTCTTGTAGTGATCAGGTTGTGTGTGTGTGTTATTAAAATCTATTGGAAATTGGCAAGCAACTAGTGAAGGGAACTGGAGTATTAAGGTCTCATCTCTTAGAGAGTGTGAACAGGCTGGCAGCCGTGTTCTGCACCGACTGCAGACGGGACATATTTCTCTTGCTGAGTCATGAAAAGAGGGAGTTACAGTATGAATAAACGTCTCTATGTCTGCGAATAAAAGAAAACATGCTAGTTCTAAATATCACACCAACATTATGGGCTTCAGACTTAAAGGATAATTACATTCTTTTGCAACTTGGATCATATTTTCGGAGGTTAGTTTGACCATAATTTCAGTCATGATTACATTATACTCTGGTTAATTACTGAGATCTTGGAACGTGACAACATTGCTAAAAATAACTCAGATGTGGCAAGAAACATAAGTAGTCAGATGATCAGACAGATTTTTAAAAAACTACCAGATTAGCCAAATTTATTTGGAAGAGAAAACTACTGCGAGCTATGAAATTATCACCCAAACGGTCCACTGTAAACATCCGTCACAGTTTACAGACTGACTTCCTAACTTTGGGGTTTACCTCCAAATAAAATGGTTTCGAGAATCTAGCTTATCTGTTGCAACCTCTCTCATTATCTGATTGGTTTCTTCCAACTTCGTTGTAATGATGTCACCATGTTTCCAGATCTCAGCAATTACTTTGGTAAACACAATGTTAAAAGTACGATAGCAACTATGACCAAACCTTCACAAATAAGATCTAAGTTGTTATAAACTGGAATTATCCTTCAACATTGTCCAAAGGGCTTTTTTAGAGTTAAGGGAAATAATAGTGCTAGTTCTGGGACTAGCAGGCTAAATGATTAATACAATATAATTATAATTAGGCTGGGCAGTTGGTGATAATTGCCTTTACGAATTTCAAAAATAATAATAAAAAGTGACTTACATTTGGCAGCCATGGCTGTTGTTGCTGATTAGAGTGAATATTTACCTTAAAAGCCACATTAAGCTTTTCTGTCCTCTAGTGGGCAGAAAGACTCAAAAACAACCTCTCAGCAATGAGTCTTCATATTCATCTGTTATGGCTAACAAGTTAGCAAACAGTGAGCTCAGTGAGATTGTCAGGATTATCAGACCCAGTGTTCAACCAAAGGTCATATGTTGTCTTGTAAAAAATGTGCTTAATGCAGCTTTAAAGTATGGACAAAGTGGGTTTCATGTGGTCTAGAAAATGAAATTTAATAGTAACAGAACACATCTGGAATTAGGGAGGACAGGAAGTATGAAGCATGGAAGAAAAACAGATTGACCGTCTAAAGCGGTTACAGATAATGGAGGGATGGATTTACTGTATACAATGCAGAGAGCAAAGTTCAATCACTGAACTAGTTATCCAAACTGAGAATGACCTTTTGACCTGCAGCAAACCACCATCCTGAAGTGGCTGTTCTTTGCTAAATACAGCACTGGGTGTAAAGGCAAATGTAAAGTAGGTCTGAAATATAGCAATCCACCCTTTCAGAGTGGTGTTTGCTTTACTCCCATGTTGAAGCGTTTGTCGTGCCTCTGCCATTACGTAATAACTGCTCCCCCAAGTGAACCTGTAAAGCAGAACATCCAAAGTCTTAAACATTATTCCACTCTGTCAGACACTTGGCTACATCCCCTCTACCACACTGTACACCCCGCTACATAGTTAAGGCTTTTCATGATTACCCATGGTACAGATTGTAAGATACGTTTTGTGTCATGACAGTGAGTTGGATGCTCTTTTAAAATGAATCATGTTGGGCTGTAAACTTTGTCCAGTTTCAAACACCTGGTTCCTTTGCCTCGACTTAAGTTTGATTTAAAGCAAGAGTCAAAAACATGCAGCATATTTTGCACATTAACAAAACCACATGGAGGTTTGAAGCATGTACTGCTTCAGATTTGCATAACTATTAATTTCAAACATGTCAGTACACTAGTCGAACTGCCCCTTATCCCCCCCTCCATAGTGTGAAACACTGTCAGCACTGTACTTGACATTAAGAGAGACAAGAGAACAAAACTGTAAGCCTGATGAGCAAAAATTATTCCCAGATGTCAAGCAAGTCAACTCATTTATCCAAATCATGGAAATTATAACTTCTCAAGGTAAACACCACTTATGGACCATGGGTGGAAAAGGCGACGATAGTGAGTCACCCCCTAAAAATCTGCAGCTCTGATGGACTTTTCAGGACAACTAGGGACTGTGAGACAGAGTCTGACCATGTTTCCATCTTAACTGCGGCTGAAAACGTATTCTCATTCATGAATATGTACGTATGTAATTTATTGTGGAGTAGCCATGGCTACTGGCTACAGCATTAATAGATTCCAGCTGTCAATTAAAGACACCCATTGAGAGTTCAATGGTGGGCATTGTTCAGTCGGATTGGTGAGTCAGAGAAGCACCGGAGGCGGGGGGACTGTGCGGCTGCACTTGGCAGAGCAAGAGGGAGATGTGATACACCAGAAGCAAGTTACAGCAACAGTTAAGTGTTGGAAAGACATTCAGTCCCTGCGTCTTTGTGGGGACGAGCAGGAGCCAAAGAAACTGCAGCTATATTTTTTGCAGAATAGACATTTGCAGAAAGCTTGTATAAAAAGGTATGCCCTTGAGTTATCAGAACCACAAGTTACATTTTCCCTAAATTAAAAAATACTGATAACAGCAACTCTTCAGAACATAAGTAGTCCACAAGATAATTTAGAGGGATTTGTTCTTGATTACGAAATTACAGTATCTGGTCCTATTTTTGAGCTTACCTCCCAGTAAGATTGAGTGGGTGGTGTGGGAAGAAGGTGTGGTCAGTTAATCCATCGTTTTCATGTAAGAAGAGGTGTAACAGAGGCCTGAGGTTGGCCATGGGAAAACTAAGAGAGGAATATTCCAGAATGGCTTTCCAAACCCAAAATGGGTATGGAAATATGTGTGCATCATGTGACTGGCCATGTCAGTGAGCTCTCTTGCTCAAAGCGGTTTGTTAAAAAAATACAGTGGAGCCATGTGAGTTCATTTCAAAGAGAAATAATTGAGTAATGACACTTGGACAGAGATGACTTGTTCCTAGCTGCTTGCATTTTCTACAGCATTAATAATCCTCTCATCCAAATAAAAGCCCAGACAAGAGACACATAAAAGTTCAGTCTTCTAGATTAGATAATAGCTTCAATTTCTGTTCTGTTTAGCATATTTGAAAAGTGAGAAGACAGTGAGAAGTCGGGCTCCTGCAGATCAGATCAGTGTTTTGTGTAATGATGCTTTAATACACATGCAAGCTTACTAGAGCTGCAATTAAACCTGTGACCTTCTGCTGCTCCATTGCATTCAGTGCCTTGAGAGGAAATGTGAAATGGCTTTTGTAGCTATGCTAGCCGTGTAGATCTGGAGATGGCAATGTTGGACGGTCAGTCGGTCCAACATTTTTATGATCAAATACCTGCAAAAACAATGACATTCCCATCAGCTTAGCAAAGGTTAGCATGCTAACACGCTAAACTAAGATGGTGAACATTGTGTAACAGCCAGAGTTCTCTTTCAACATTTGTTTCGGTATCTCACTATGGGACACGCTGCTCGCACTGTCCCCCAGAGGCTTTATTACAATATGCCAGTCCTGACTGGCTGACGGACGTGACGTCTGCTCCCTAGATGAGGGACTTCCTCCCGCTATAAGAGCCTGACACAACATCATTTCCTCAGTCTAAAACCTATTCTTGCTCCCAGAAGCGACAGAAGAAATCTCTCAGCTAACGGGCTAGCATAACAGTTCACAGAGCGAGCTAAACACTCCGTTGCCGGACACTACTTATCACTGCATCGCTATCTGAGTTTTTAATAGCTGGGCTGTCATCAAACAGTAGCTGCTGCAGCTAGCCACCATACTAGCTGCTCACCGCTTCTCATTTTAATGGGGCCAACTCAAGACGGAGCCTGAACCTTCCCGCATCATGGACAGGGGCAAGCTACCAGCTAGGGAGTGCACATGTGGTAACAAGACCGCTGGATGTTATTGCAACTATTCACAGCCGCCGCTGATTCAACATGCTGAATCGGCCGAAAAAACTCAGACACGGGCAGACTAGAGCAGACGGTGCGGGACACACTGCAAAAACTAGGCCAACAGACGCTCACTGACGGCCCAAAACTGTCCCACGGCCGACTGTCAGCTTGGTGTGTCAGGGCCTTAAAATAGCTTCTGGGGGACAGTGCAAGGAGCGTGTCTCAGAGTGAGATACCTCACTCATGTTTCAGAGAACCGGGGTTAATTTCTTAACCTAAAGTTGTGGTATTACTGTAATGCCAAACAGTGCCACAAGGTGGTGCCTCCTTTTCTTGTGATGTGAGAGTTGAGTTGAGAGTTGACTTGACAGTTGAGTGGAGAGTTGTGCACAGAGTGTGAGTCGGTAGGTTATGCTGTCTATGTTCTACTGATCATGTATGATTAGTGCCGTAGAGACCTGGCATTGTATGTTCGATGTTAAGTACTGTAGAATAAAGTATCAGTGTGGAAATCACTGTTCCGTTGTCTGTCGAAACTGAGCTAATCGGCCATCCCGGAGCTCCGTGCTAACTAACCCCACGCTGCTAGCTCTCTCCACCTACACTTACCATGTTACAATACCTACTAAACATACCGGTAAGTACTTTCGCATCGTCATTGTAGGCATGTTAGCATGCTGACGTTAGCATTAGCTCTAAGCATTGCTATACATTGGTACCTTCTGACAGAGCTGCTAGCATGACTGTAGACCAGTGGTTCCCATAGTGTGTCTTGAGGGGGTGCCGCAAGATGTATCGTATTGCAATGTTCCACTTACGAGTCGGAAACAAGAGAGAAGTCCTCGCATTAACCGGTTTATTAAATCACACAAAACAGTGCAGAAAAAACACAAAGATGCGAAACAATGTCTCATGGCAAAAACTGCGCTCTCACTCCACAGCTCCGGTAACATACACACAGACCTTACATCACCAGTAGGACAGCCCTCCCCCCTCTGCTCTACCAACCACTGGCACGTACACTGACCATCATGTACCATACATTCCCATGATTGGCAGAAATATGGTAGATGATAGACTGACTCTGCTAATCCAGAACTCCCAACTGTACAGGGTCACTACAAAATAATCGTTCATTTATTGTGCGTTTTTGATAAAGTTTCACCACATTAAAAAAATGTATCTATCTTATCAATGACACGTTGGAACAACTTGTTTGAACGTACAACAAATAAAAGGTTGAACAGGACACTACAGTGCTAAACTCAACTGAAATGTTTAACTGTCTTTTTCACTGTAAATTTGTATAACTTCACTGACTGTCTGCAAAAATGCGGCAGGCCAGATTATGATCCAGGTATGAAACTGAAAGGCCACGTCAGTGTAATGTCCACCAGTGTGGATCATCTGGATTGCTTGATGTCATTCCAAAATATCATTGTTTAATCCTGATAAAAGTTAGGGTAGGAGAATCAAAGGAAATTGGATCACTGAAGGATGCTACGCAGCTGTGCTCCTCATGTGTGCAACACATTTTATTATCCTCTCTCTTTAACTCCTTATGGGCCTAAAACATTTTTTTCTTTTGCTTTTTCCCCTCTTGGCCAGCTGTTAGGCCTGTCTGCTTCCTATTTAGCTGTTGTCTTTCAAAATTCCTCCATTTCTTGGTGACCCCAGAGGGTGAAAAAATATAATGGCAAAAATCATTAGTCTATGTTACTGTAATCACATAGGCTAGGCTCAAGTGTAACGTATGTTTTTGTTTCATCATATAAAGAATGTTCTGTATTTGAATATTTTAATTCTCAGTGGTGAGCTATAGGCCTACTGTTTTTCTTCGAGCACACTCTCTTTATGACTGAAACTGAATCTCTGATTTATTCAGTTCATGAACACTGGTGCAGATAATAGATTATTAACTATTCAAAAAGAGCCATGTTTTTCCAATTATGGTTGCCATTGTTTGTTTCACAAACAAAACAACATGCCTAAATAAAATACATTAAAGCCCCAAAACAGAGGTAGGTGGGAGCCTCCCACTGTGCGGAAATAAAAGACTGTTTTATGCCTTCCGCCTACCTTAGTAATGATTACATGTTTCGGTTTGTCTATGACTTCCTCAGATGTTGAAATGCTGAGCTTTGAAGCTTGAGATGACGAAGCAGAAAAAAGGACAAGCCACAAGCCTCTCTGCCTCTCCCTGATAGACACTGCTGATCTGATAGTGACGAAGCACAGCAGGATATGAGATTAAACAGATGCACAATTTGATGAGTACATCTACAACAGAATATCAAGTCTTTTGGCAGACCTAAGGGGCTGGGTTCATCCCTGTAGAGGAAATGGCCTGTATAAATACTTTTTGGCCTTGTTTCTGTCCCTTAGCAACGCCTTACACAGAGAGACACACACTGACAAACAACTACACTTAGAATGCAAAAACCTACACATAAACATGTAGCAACGCAGACAGTTTCACTCACTGATGCACACACACGTTTCTACTTCAATACTTCGATACTATGACTGGCTTAATGCATTCCCTAACCTTAAAGGAATAGTTCGACATTTTGGGAAATACTCTTAATTGCTTTCTTGCTGAAAGTAAATAAGCGGTAAATATGAATTTACCTCCAGCAGCTGGTTAGCTTAGCTTAGCACAAGACTGGAAATGGGGAAACAGTATAGCCTGACTCTGTCCACAGATAACAGCCATTTCATCTGCACATGGATGTGAGTTGTGAGTTGAAATTATTTCAAGACCCAATCCATTATTGTTGTACAGTAACCCATTGCCTCATAGTTGACTGTACATCGTCAACATTCCAATGGTTATCATTCCAATTGGGATGTCAAATTCGGACTACCATTAACTTTTAAAGTATTTAGTTTACAGTAAAACAAAATGTGTTAAAAAAGAGAAGATTTTAAATAAGAAGTATTAGTATCAATCCAAGGTCAGAGTTTCAATATTGTTACTATAGTGCTACTATTGACCCTTAATAAAAGTCTTATCATAATTCTATTTTCAACCCTAAAGCCAAGACCTAATGTCTGGGCAAAATGACCTCACTTGACAAAAATGTTGTTATCTTAATGGTCTAAAACTCAAACTGGTTTACACAAGAGTGGCAAAACACTCATACACTCAAGTACAGCCCATACACATACACACACATTAGAACACAACGACGGTGGACGTTGTTGGCAGGAGAGATAAGTTTCTGTTTCCTCACTCAGGGAGGACCAGTTCCCCCTACTGCCTCCCACCCTGCTCTGCTCTCTCTACCAGTGCCATTTGTAAGCAGTTTACTTTAACACCTGAACACGCACACACACACACACACACACACACACACACACACACACACACACACACACACACACACACACACACACATACACACACATTGGTGCACATCTGGTGCATCTGTCAGAGCTATGAGCGGCATCCAATTCTGTATCTCCTGCCTAATGGGGATAGCAGCCCCAAGTAACAGCATTAGGGTCAACTTGGTAAGAGTGCTCTACAACTCTGTTGAAAGTCTTTATACGAGGAATATGCTGATAATCTGTTTCATGCCCAGACAGCAGTAACACAATCATTTGCTCCTTTTGTGAACAGAATCAGAAGCTGTGTTCTCAGTAAAGAAAAAACACTGACTGCTGTTGCATCCTGCATGCATTCATTTTTGTGAAATAGGCCTATGTCCCAGGGAGACGATTGTACAATAGGAAACAGACACATCACAATTGATAAATACAGAATTCCACAAAGCATGATTATTTGCTTAGTTGTGGCAGCTTAGTGGAATGTGTCTATTTTTCCTTCTGTGCTGTCCACCACAAGTCCCAAAACCTCAACAACTACAATGATGCCGTGACATTGAAGAGTTTTTTGGGCAGACCCATAGCCAATCCTCCTTATTGGTAAAGAAATAAAAGACAGAAAGATTAGTTGAGGGAGACAACAGCGAAATCAATAGCAAGAAGCGTCAGTCTATTTCCACCAGCAGCTGGAGTGATGTGTATTATGTTTTTTTGTATATATATATATATATATATATATATATATATATATATATATATTCTTTTGTTATCTCAATTCTTCTCTTTTTGATACCATTAGTTAATTTGATGACTGTAATTGCAGTAATTTCATAAACCTTTAAATATGATTACTTTGTCACTGTAATTTACCATGGCCACCGAGATGTCTCCATTCTGAATGGCTCGCAAATGTGATAATGTAACATTATAACCAGACACTTCTGATGCAGTTGTTTGCCATCAATATGCCGGTATTGAGCTGTCCGCCAAGTTACATGAAAAATGCAATCAATTTCTAATTAGTTATTACTCATTGTAATAGCAATTACATTGCTTTCCTAAAATAGTAGTTATTTACATTAGTTGATTCTGTCAAAGATGCCTTCCAATGACTCCAAAGCCATAACACTACCATGTTGCATCGTCTTTCACTAGTAGCAATAAAAAATGAGACATAGTGGTTTAGCTGCTATAGCTTAGCCCTGGTGACTGCATGTAGTGATCCCTTTGGCCTACCTGTGGCTAGCTAGCTAGCTAAGATGGCACATGTAAATAAGACTTACTAAAACTTTGGAGTTACTGGAAGGTGTAGTCCTCCTCTTTTTGGAAGGCTAGCCACCTCCTTACATTCTTAGTCCCTGTGCAAAACTAACAGGTCCTGGACCAGTCTGTCCACTGAACGCAAAAAGATGAAAGTGATAGCAACCCATTAAACACCTGGTAAGACAGAAAACAAGTTAACACCCAACATTTTAGAGTAACAGATTAGAAATTTAAACTGTAATCACTGAATTTGAAAACGTAATCCTCTACTCTACTGGTTACTGAAATACCGTTAGCAAGCTCGTAGCCTGTGGGTTTGAGACAGCTGCATAGGAAAGGAGTGAAAATTTGTCCGAAGCCACTGTGAGGGACCGAGCTGGCAGGCATGAGGGGTCACATGTCAGTTTTCAAAATAGGGTTTATTTTACCAAAAATGAAACAAGAAATTTACAAAATTAGAAACAAAGTTCTGCGCCCATAACTACTCAACTAAACATAATTTAACTCAGGCTATAGTAACCTTGGTAGTTCTAATGTTAACATAAACTGAATAGAACTGAACAGACTAAAGTGACCTAACGAAGACAACATCTGACCTAATAAACTACAGACACAGAGGAATATAGGCTATATAATGGCTGATCAGACCATTTTTTAAACAAAGGGGTAAGACAAACAATACCAATTAATATAAAGGAGGACAATTTGTCTATTAATATAAATATTTGAGCAAAACAAATATTTGTCAAAACAAGAAGCACCAACAAACTAATATGCTCTAAAGGAATAAACCCCAAATCTACTAGAACTAGTAATCCCAATCTGCCCCATGATGTGGCATGCACTGATTGGCCACTTCCTGTATTTAAGGTTGCGTCCAAATTTCAACACTAACATGCTATTTAGTAGGCTAAAAGAGTATGTGAGATATTTAAGTATGTCCAAAACCTTAGTATGAAACCAATGGTACGCGAATTACATACTATTTCTGGTGAAATATTACAGTATGCAACGCTGGACACAATGGCAGCATAAATATCCCACAATGCAATACGCTAGTGACGACAAAGTTCATAACGGACATTGACGTACAGCTCTGTAACATTAATAACGCTTCAAATTAACTGTAATTATAAGATTTGACTTTGCTAGGCATAATATATATTTTAAATTAATTCAGACTTTGATTCTCACAAACTGTCGTTTGAGGCACGGGTTACCATGGTTACACGTGTCCAACTGACAAGGGGGCTCTCAGGAAGTGATGACGTAAATTATTGCTCAGTGCGTCCGAAATGATACATACTACTGTTTATTCACAAACAAAGTATGTTGATAGTACACCTATCGAATAAGTAGTTTGAGTGTAGTATGCGATTTCGGATGAAGCCAATGTGTTCTGCTTGAAGGGGCACATCTTTTTCTCCAGCCTGTCAAAATGTCCCTCCAGCAGCAGAAACCATTATCATTGGCATTTAGATTGGTTCCCTATAAGCCTCGCTTTCACTTTGCAATTCTGTCTGCCACCAGTTACGATCTCCTGGGAAAATGAAGGCTACATTAACGGCACAAAGGAAGTGCATCAACCATTACGCAACTAAACCAGGAAGAGGATAGTGCTTTTGTTGCTGTATAGCTATCGGTAGCCATCCCCTAACGTGTGTGTACCTCCGACAGTAGGGCTAGAGCTGGAAGTAGTATGATAGAAATTGAGCAAACTGCAAAAAAAGTGACTGGCCCCTGTGTTGCTGAAATAGAGAAATGGTGGTTTTCGCTAACATGATATGCCCTTTATTTATCACAGCTTTCATCCCATTCATTTTATTAATTTATTTTAACTAAAGCCCTATTTCGACCACATGAACTTGCCCCAGGAACTAGGAACCTTTTGAGGTACTCATTGCATTTCGACCGCAGGGACCAGGGTCTAAATTAAGTTCTGGGGGCATTTTCCAGGGACTTTTTACCCCCCAAAAAGGCCCTGGTCAGGAGGTAGTACTTTCTGAAAGTACAGGAACTTTTGGTGTGGAGTTTGCAGAGATGACAGTCGCTGATTGGTCAAACACACACACACAGCGTGTGCTTCAACTGTACCGCTTCCTTCATAACACAAGGAAGTACTCTTATTATTGATTTAGGACCACTTTAGGACGAGGGGAGAGCATTTCTCTTTGTTTGATATCATTTAAAGTAAAGTTAGGCTCTGCTTCTCGACTCATTTTAAAAAAGACAGAGAAAAAGAGAGAGATTGTGCGAGCGACCTGAGAGGATGTGTGGTAGAAGGGACACAGACGGCGTGGCGGTGCCATGAATCAGAGAAAAATTAAGTTATTTTTTGATTGTTTCACGGCGGTTACGTCCTAAAGCATAAACACATAACCATAATCATCTCTCATTTTCTTCCTCTGTAATGCAGCAGGAAATGTCGTCGCAGTGAGACAAATCACTTTTTTTTAGATGAAGCGGACCGGCACGCTGAACTGCAGGCTGCATAATGCGACCACCAGCAGCCCTCGTCCCATGTCATGTTGCTTTTTCATATGTCAGCGGACTAATTTTCGCGTGTCTTTAGAACGTTATGGAAACGCATACAGCACTGGGCTGAAGGAACCTTTTAGTTCCTTGAAAAGTAGTCCCGGGACTAAAATTACCAGGACCCTCTGGGTGGAAACCCAATGAACTAAGGATTAGAGGGGAAATAATGGGAAAGTGTCCTGTTGAACTTTCTCATAATTGCAACATTATTAAATGTGTTAGTGCAACATGATCATGTTTCCATAGCTAACCACAAGAATTCAGATAGGACGAAGCAGATTAGGCCAGATTTGCGAGGTACAATGCAATTACGTCAAATGTGCTAAAGAGCAAATAACAAATATATTAATGTACGAATCATAAAATATAGGGAACTTGTAAATGTACTTTGTACTTGAATTAACTGTTATGCTGTTTTCATTTGGTATCATTGCAAGTTTGTCATGTTACTCTCAATTCTACCCTTGTGAAAGACCTTTCTGTGTATAAACCTAGAATAATGCGTTAATATTTGTAGAAATAACATAAAGGAACTCTGGGAGAGGAAATTACTGCTTCAACACCACGCTCAAATTGCCCCTAAAACAACAAAAATCTTCTTAAGTGCTAGCTTGGCCTCCATTACTCTGACAAGCAAACTTGGTCCGATTACTCAGTATTTTACTGGATGAATGAAGCCTATATCTAGCCTCTTATTCAAGTCAGGGCTCAACAGAATTGTCTTTAGATAAGTTCCATATTCAGACTGATACCTCAGCTTGTATGTCCAGATGTGATTGCTATACCCCACTTCAGGAAATGAACAGTAGCTTGGGTTTTGGATATGGCCACATGCTGGAAGCACAACAAAGTAACTCATCTTCTCTGCTTGCTTAGTGTAGATTCTACTATTAAGTCACCTCTGGAAATCACACTTTGCACACTCTTTATTAATGCTAAACTGATCAGTACATTACCATATGTACTAATGCAGAGCTAGTACCACTTCTACAGTTCACTGTAGAAGAGACCGTAAATCCTTGAGTGAAATAACAAAAAATGCTTGTTTCATATTTTCATGAGTCATTGGGTGGTTCTGAGTCAAAGTCATTCAGAAAGTGGAAAGAACAGCACATGTACCAGTCAACATTATACCATCTGCACGAATATGAAAACCACAGACATCGGCCTAGATTTGACCATGCCTCTGTGTTTTTTGCCATCCATGTTACTGGTCTTTTGTCAAACACAACAGACCCAAAGCACTGTAGACTATTTTGTTGGATTGAAGCTGACTTTGGGCTGTGCAGTGGCTGATGCCCCTCATGCTTGCACTGTCAAGAGAGACTGAACAGTAATGCTTGTGTGATCCAGCTCAAAAGAAAAAGCAGATCACCTCACCAGACATATAGCTGGCTTTGATTTAAAGTCTGCAGACCTCTGGTATACTTTTGAACCTGGCAAAGTCTAAAACTGAATACTTGGCATCTGACCTCCTATCCTGAACTCTGTCAACTCATCCCTGCTTGAGGTCAGTATGCACACATTTCTCACTTTTTCTTTTTCTCACATGCTGACTTTAATTTAGTCATGCTGTCAAGTGGATCTCAGATTACAGGGGTATTTGAAGAATCTTACCTTTCTTTCTGAACTGAATTGTTATGCAGTAAATGTAAGTCTGTCAAGTCTTAGAGTAATACAGTGTTGTTGTAGTGTGTATTGTATCTGCTTTACTAAACAAACTACAGTAGACTAATAACACTTTCACAATTAACAGTATTTGTCAGTGCTTTTTTTTCCATATACTGCTTGTTGAGAGTTTCAGAACTTAGTGACTTTGCTTATTAATACTTATGTCATCTTCCTTGGCTACCTTAAATCAGAAATTCAGGTTTTGCTGGATTGTGGTTTTTAAATCCTATATCTAACAAGGTGTTTAGAATAGTCTATTTGCCTGGTATTAATTTGCATTTCACACCTAACCTGTTTGGTTCGGTTCAATTGAACTCTGGTGCGTTTGCCTGTTTAGTTTGATTTTAGGGCTGGTGTGAAAGCTGTCCAACTCTGGTGCGGGCTAAACAACCAGGCCAAGACCACATGAAAAGGAACAGGGCTCCAGACTAACTCTTTACATTGGTTGCATTGGTGCGCCTAACTTTTCATTTAGGTGCACCACCACATAATTTAGGTGCACCAAAAATGTTTCACCGCACCTTTTGGCGCTGCAATAATACATTTTAAGTGTTTTGCCAGTTCCAATAGACATAAACTAGGAATGTCACAATACCAGAAATTTAGCTGGCGATACCAATACCAGTGAAATTCAACAGTTCTCGATACCAATTCGATACCACGGTAAAAAACAGAAGTAAAACAATAAATCCCATGTACTTCAACAAACACTCCTTTAGGAAGTTAAACAGCAATAATTCCCTCTCTATTATCTATTTTATATTGCTGTGAAAATATATCCTTCAAACAACTGGATTTAATCAAGTTTCTCGCCAAAAACTACATTTTACAAGATAACATTTGAACGCATCATGATAACGTCAGAATTTACCTTCACCCAATACTCATCTTTACTGAATAGAGCCTAAACACATCACATCTGTAAATCAATGACACCTTTCGTTAACTAGCGCTTGTCTTGCTGATTTAAACATGTGATGTGATGTCGCTCGAGGAGGAGTACAGGGCGCTGTTTCACACATACACACACAGAGACAGACCTGCTAAATGTGACAATTGAAATTATTTAGTCGCACTTGACAGATTTTTAGTCGTATATGCGACAACAACGTGCAGCAAAGGGCTGCGGGTCGGATTTGAACCTGGGCCGCTATGGTAAGGAATCATAGTTCTCATACACTGTTCGTCTCTAATTTGTGTATATCCCGCAAGATATATTTGTGTGTAATTCACGTGATCGTGAACCAGGAAATATAAAGAGCGGCGAACGCCGCGTAGGGAGGAAGTAGGGGTGGATGGGTGGGTCAAAAACATACTAGACTTTCACCCAGGAGGCCGGCGTTCGTGTCCCATGTGAAACCAGAAATCAACGTTGATTTATTTGTCATGTAATTTACATACTTATGTAACACCACTTCCAGAGTTATTTTAAGCCAAACCTTTTCCTAAACCTAATTAAGTAGTTTTGTTGCCTAAACCCAAGGAAGTTGTTTCCTGTGAAAATGGAAATTTATTTTGAAAGGACTGTATGCATGTAACGAGCGGAAATTGACACGTGTTGCTGGACATTTGTAGGAAAACAAATGAAAAAGGAGGAATAACTTTTTCGTAAGATATCATATGAAACGTTGTTTGAGAATACGGTGCCTTAGTACATGGGCACCTGCTCTACCAGGTGAAATACTGGGGCGGCAATTAGATATGTTATTTTAGCATCAATTTCAAGATAAACTACGAATAAACCCATCTGCTGGCTGGGAAATTTTCAGGAAGGAATCTTATAAGGAAGAGTTAGAACTGGAATACACTACTCATAATAAAAAAATCAATGACTTGCCTACACTTACAAAACCTGAAAGCAGAGGAGAAAAATACTGTTTTTGTTATAATGTTCCTATGTAGATTATCCTTATATGCAGTATACAATTCTATTGGGACGGACATGTACTGTATGCTTGTGTTGGGTTATGGCTGAAGGGAGGCAGCTTTAGAAAGGTAAAACTGCTCAGTGTTATTCTCCCGTTTGCACCTCCTTCTGTTGAGCATCTACCGTTACTGTGTGTATTAATACTTTCCTCATTAGACATGGTTGGAGTGACGTAAGGCCAATCCATCTCCACCCATTTATTTGCTTATGCTGCGATGGAAATAAGTGTTGGTGGAATCAACACGTGCATTTTCCTCCAACTGGCCAGTGAACAGTTTGTTCCTAATGGTAACGTCTTCACAGGCAAGAAAAGCAACTTCCAGAGACCAGATTGAATACTCCAGTCATGTGGAGGGGAGTCTCATGCTTTTATTTGAGAATAGAATAAACAGAGTGTGTGTTCACAGTTTTAAATGTGCTTCAGGACACAATCCCTAGGCCTTTAATAATTTCCACATACTGTAGGAACCTTGTGACATTAGAGCCACACCCAAAACATCATCTGGATGCTGAAGAAAATGTCCGTTTGTTCTAGTTTTTATCTTTAAAGTGATACAAAGTTGAGTGGTTCTCATCTGTCCTCTGTCGCATACCTGTCTGTATTATGAAAGATGGCAGTTATTAATGATTGAAACAAGAATCAGCTTTTAAAAGAATCACAGGCAACAATCTGCACTTTCATCCACCCACATGAAATCACCTTGGTGGCATACATCAAAGAATCCCTTTACCGCAGATGTCACCTTGCCTTGACATCTCAAGCATCTTGTTTAAAGCTGTGAGCGTGACATTAACATCGCCCAACAATATAATTATTAGTCCCATTGTCACACTGCGACTGTGAAAGGTTTTGATTTGGAAGGGTCTGTGTTGGATTAGTGCAGACTCACAAGGGAATATATGTAAGACATGTTTCCTAAACAATGACGGAATATTTGGATGCAGTTGATCTGCCCGCGTCTTGCTTTGATCTTAACTCGCAACATAGATTAATACATCATATAAGAGCTGATCCTCAATTTTGTTACAAAAGGGCACATTTCATGAAAGACGCAATCATTCAGTATAATGGGCCAATCTCTAGCTGCTTATCACACATTTCTCTCAGAACATAACAGCTTGTAACTCAATGAATATTACAACAGTGGTTGCCATAGCACCGCCATAACAGTGCAATGCTTTGCAGGAAGTATTGGTGGTGTGAGTAATGACCAACAGAGAACATAGATGCAGTGAGCCAGTGTTATAAACACTTCCATATGGTGCATTATGGAGCCTCTTTTAAGCATTTAAGAAATATAGTATAAATGCAGAGAAGGTTCTGAGGGGTAACAGCAGTTACCTTGCCTGATAATCAACTGCTGTTCGAGCTCAGCTTTCAACTTTTATTCACACAGATGTGAGGGGAATTAATTTCACAGAATATTGACCTCTGGGAACAAAGTCTGTTTTAGCTTACTGACAAATGCTGCAGCAATCCTCCCTTTATTTGGCCTGAACTTCAACAGCAAAGTGCTGCCGAGGATTCTTTCCTGTTGACATTAAGTGTATTGTGGAGTCCACTGTATATATTATAAAGTATCTATGCTATTCCTACATTCTGTGCTTTGAAGTAAACAATTAATATTTTGTACTTGCGTTGATAGTGGAGGATATTATATGCACAAGGTATGCACATGAATACTGCAGTGAAATTGTTACTTTGGAACACTGCCAATTTCGAAAAGGCAGAATTTCAAAATAATACGCTGAAATGTTTAAAGTGGCATTCATTGATTTTTCTAACCACGCAGCAGAACATGCTCCAAACACAACATCTACATACTATCACCTGATAAAGTCAGCAAGCATCTTAGCAGCAGACACAGTGCAACATTAGCATTCATTTTGGGCTGTGTTACAGAACACCTGAAAAATATAAGTAAAATATTAAAGGGACTCTATGTAAGAATCAGAAATTGCTTGTTAACAGCGACACCTGTGGCCGCAATGTCAACGAAAGTCAGCGTCCTGTTGCTCGCGCTCGCGCTTGTGCTCGCTCTACATGAACGAGCACCGGTCTAAACAGTGAGGCGACACACGTCAGCTAAAACACAATATCCCTCTATATTTCACCTGCTTGGCAGTAATGTTAGCTGACCAGACGAAGGTCTTTCCATGAATCAATGCTGATCCTAGTGTTGGCTTTCCTGCTTCAGCCTCCTGACCCGGTCGGATGATGATAACGTAACTCGCTGCGGCGCTCCGTCTCTTCACAAGACACGCGAAGCCTCTGTTGGTCTGGAGGAGCGGCAGCATTTATTTCTGCACAAACGTCCACTGTACATTCACTAGATATTCTCAGGGCTAAACTAACTCTTCTGCAGTGTGTAGTGTGCGCGCGTGCACGTGGAGTTGGAGCGAGCCGAGCGGGTGAGAACGAGCGCGGTGTGCAAGCAGGCAGGAGCAGACAGCAGGAGCAGGCTGGAGCAGAGCAGACTCCAGCCCTGGAGACAAAAGTTACGGTCTCCCCCGCGTCCTCCGACCGCGGCTGGGGTGGGCAAAGCAGGAAGAGCCAACACTGTATTGCAAGACGGGCTAAACTAGATATAACTTTGCAGTTTTGGTGCTTCCGTGTAGTTTGTGTTGGAGTCTGCGCGCTCGCGTACCCACACCCGAGCGGGCATGACCCGGTATGATTTATACGTGTAAGAAGTTACATATAGTCCCTTTAATTCTTCTTTTAGCTATTATTGGTCTCCACCAACTATGGGCTGAAATGTCTGTTTCTTAAGTTGCTAAATGCTCCAGTATGTTCACCAGCTAGTTGTTAACTTTGTCTGCCGTTTGGTGCTGGTTCCCCAATGTGGCTGGAAACAAGGTTGATGAGAGCAAAGCTGCAGGCTGGGAAACCAAACCAATGAGCTCAAAGAGGTTAAAAGGCTTTGTTGAGCTGAGGGGAACTGAGTAACATGCTAATTCTCGGTGGGTTCATCACTACAAGCAACCCCTTACATTAGCCTACACATAGTCATTTAAAGTGACAGTAGGCAGAATGTTTATGGTATCATTTGGCAAAGATTCTATAATAACCTTTCAGCATATTGTAATTCAAGTGTTCTAAGAGAAAAGTAGACTTCTGCACCTCCTCATGGCTCTGTTTTGTGGCTTTAAAAAATCTAGCCTGTGACGGGAGACTTTGGCCAATCACAGGTCATTTCAGAGAGAGAGCGTTCCTATTGGCTGTTCATTCAACAGAGGCAGCTGTCAGTCATTTGCGATCTTCGATCAAACGGTCAAACTAGGCGACGCTGATCAAATATTAAGTGATATTATGTTACTGTAAGGACTATTTCTCGCCTCAAATGTTTTCAGAAACATCTTGTAGTGTGCTGTTTAGCTGTAAAATTAGAAAGTTTGCTCCGGCTGGTTGGCGATGCTTGGTATTTCCTCAACTGATCTCAACATGGTGGCCTGGTCACAAACTTTCTCATTTTACAGCTAAACAGTACACTACAAGATATTTCTGAAAACATTTGAGAAATAGGCATTACACTAACAGAATATTGATTCATATTTGATCAGCGCAGCCTAGTTTGACCGTTTGATCAGAGTTCGCGAGTGATTGACAGCTGCTCAGAGACGGCAAGGCTCCAGCTCGGCTCTGATTGGTTGTTTTCCTCCGGTCTGTGAAATCTTGCAGATGCCATTAGGAGCATCGGAAGACACCAGATGCACATGATGTTTTTCAGATTACCTGTCTCATGCACTACTGTCGGGATATAGTAACTATTTTATAAAATTAACTTTTTTTAATCATATTTGCTCCAATTCTACCCACTGCAGCTTAAATTAAATTATTTTTTAAAGCTGCATTAATTAATTTTTTTCGGCCATATGTAGGCAATGGACCGTGCCGTAAACAAAGCACTAACATATTATCATCTAATATAAGTTGTTTGGGGAATGTGTTAGCAAACAATGTCCTATCTACACATCCAACAGACATGGAGCAAAATAAGCATTCATGTCATTCACATGTTTACTTTTTCCTCTGCAAACCGTTGCCTACTGCGGCTGTAAACAAGGTTGACGAGAGTGCAGAGAATGAACCAAAACACTAGAGTTGCAGACTAAACCAAAACAATGAGCTGAAAGAGTCTAAGGCAGTCTGTAGAGCTGAGGGGAACTGCAGGGTGCTGCGATAATTCTCTGCGGATACATCACTACGAGCAACATCTTTCATTGTCATTTGATCCATTGTAAATATGAAAAATATTGATTTGTGCAGCTTTAAGACTCAGACCACTCAAAACAATGATTTTAGTATACATGCTGACATTTACTTTCTTTAGTCATTTTCTCAGTGTGAATGCACTGCATTTTTAAAAACAAGATAGTGTGTAGTTTGCTGTTGGGACACAGCTACAGTCTCTCATAAACTAGCAGGCCTAATATGTGTTTTTCCATTACGGCCCATATAGTCTGTAATGTGTGGCTGTGTGAGGGTGTTGGTGATAAAAATGAACTCATAAGCAATGTAATAGGCTGCGTTTGCTTAAAGCTAATTTTATTGTTGTGGGTCAATTACATTCATGGCACTGTGTCAATGCTCTTCCTTAACAGCATTCACATTTTCAACCTCTGCCACAACACTGTCTTGCACATTCCTTAGTGGGAGATTTTTGAGTTTATTTGTTTAATTTGGTGAGACGTCTTGCCAGACCTGCCGGCCTATGTGGGTTCACAAGATTTTGTGGGCGAGGAAACACTTGGCGAATACGATCGTTTGGTTCAGATTCAGATTCAGATCAACTTTATTAATTCACATGGGGAAATTTGGTTTGGTCCAGTGCACCAGGCATGACAACAAAAGTCCACAGAAAAAAATAAATAAAAACAACAGCATAACATGCACAATAAGTCCACAATATACTAAATATAATAATAAAACACATTTGATCACATCTTTGTGGTAGGCTATTTATCCCGCCCTTTCTCCACTGTGATTGGACGGTTGGTAAAAAATGACAGTGAGGAGCAGAAACAAATTAATTCTGCTTGATGAATGTCAGCAGTTTTTATTGGATGCTGTCGCCTACGACAACCCCTAGAAAGCGAGCTGTGTGCTTTACTATGTATGAAAGTTTTCTTCCTTACTGGGACATAGGTGAGCAGGAGACCTTTTTCAGATGTACAACATTTTCTTCCCTGGGAGCATGCCCCCAGAGCACCCTAGATGTTACGAGGTCCACCCACCACAGTCTTACAAAATCCTGTGGGAAACACTGTATTACGTCATCCAAAACTGGATGTCCCCCCCACTTTCAACTCATTCCAGCGCTGCTGCTCCACGTAGATCATAAACGCTTGAATATAAAAATGTGAAATGTAGACGTTATAGTGCATTTTATCCTTAGCCTAACGTGATTCAATCAAATATGTATAGAAGACTGGAAAAGCAATATCCGGCCACTGTGTTGGACGGGGGAAGACTGAAGGGACATGCTGTTGAGCTAGCAATCAGCAATAACTTTGATATAGAACTCAGCTGGTCGGTTGCTTGTTAGCTAAAGGTAAAGTTACCTAGTTCACTAAGTTTTTGTAGTTTTAGACCCATAAGTAAAAAATAAATTTCTCATCTATTCTGTACTGACGTGTAGAAAGTGATGCCAGCCTCCCTGGTCTCTTTGGTCCTTTTAGGGAAGCAATTAGGTGCTGAACAGCTGATAACCAGTTGCTGCCCATAGGTGGCGATTGTAAACAATACCCAGGTAAGATGGCATTAGTTATGATGTAATGTCACATCTACTGTTTTATATCTATGCTTGTAACCACATGGCTGTAACTCGACGGTCACGCCCAATGCATCCTGGTACATGTTGGCACAGCCGGCATGTCAATATAGCACGCACTGGGGAATTTTTTTCTTCAGTGGACTACATTTACCATCAGCACTGATTGGACATCCATATAAAAGGTGGCAAATTTTCCGTTTAATTATCCACCTTAAAAGAGAAACATGCGTGGCTAAATCACTTTACAAGTGGATAGTTACTCAAACCACAATATGTGTATACCTAGGTGCCATTTAATGTAATAATTAATATCCAAATAGCTGAAATGTAAGAACAAGGGTCCCACAGAGGTAGAGGGAGAAATGGCAAAATGTAGGAAGAGGAGAAAATCCCACTCCAGGTTTGTGACATCATCTTCCCCACTGCTCACATCCAGACCAAACAGGGCTATGTGTCTGGTTTTCATTTACTCCCCCCCCCCCTCTTCCTCCTCTTTTTCTTTTTTCCTCTCTTTAGAGAAAGTAGGAGGAGGAAGAGAGAGTTGGTAGAACTCCAGAACTTTGGAAGTTTGTCCCATCCCAGCCTTGAACTCAGCCCCACATCTCCTCTGGTTTGAGACTTGGAGGCTGTCTGTCTCTTTCTGTCTCCACCATTTCCTCCCTTCACTCAGGATCCCTCTCTCTGCACAACTCTTATCAGTGACCTTATCACAGCTTTGCACAGCTGCCTTCCTCTGGGAGGTGCTGGAAAAGCCAGCAAGGGGAATTTACCAGGAGGATAATGACCAAAAGTCCAGCTTGCAGTCATTTTACATAACTGATAGACATTTTTTTCTTCAAAAACAAATACAGTGGAGTACAGCTACATCAGCTCAGGGTAAGTTTTAAATCTGCGTTGTTCTAAAGGTGATTGATCTTGCAGAAATGGGTTTCTGCTTGGTTTTACAAATGCATGCTTGCTTTATATCTCAATTTTTACTTCTTTAAGGATTGACCTTGATTGCACTTTATGTTGAGTATAAATAGTGCATTGACCATAGCATAGTTTCTAGTCATAACTTGTAAGATTATGATGGGTGTCATAAACATAGAGTTGCACAGACTTTTTGGCTCATAGGTCATAAATATCAGACAGCATGCGTTTAGCAGCATGACTAGAACATATACTTTAGTGGTGAGAGTGCTGCAAGGGCAGGAGGTGAGCCACAGTCAGGGTGAAGGAGGAGACATCAGCAAAGTTATGTACGGTGCATGTGAGTGTAGGGGGGCGTGTGTGCTCTCTTTTTCTTTTCAACAATTTTAAAATGACATTCTTGGTATGTGCAAAGTTTAATTTACTGCATAGATGTCAAATAATTGTGGTGAGAGAAACAAGTAAAGTCCCAGAAATGCTACATCTAAAGTTTCAAGCTGTGAACCCAGATCAGTGTAATAGCTGGGAAGTTGCTTTGCAAGGAATAATGACAATGTCAATTTGTGATGTACTTTCCATGGTAGAATGCAGATTTTGTGTAATTAACACACCACGTAATGTAACAGATTCATCAAATTCTGCTAAATATGCTGTATGTTATGTGAAGAGATGAGAAATTCCATCAATCATCTTTCAGTTGCTCGTTTTGTGCAATTTATTCTGGATTGATCTGTTGGTCATTCAGTTAAATGTGAATAGGGAATCTGTTGGTAATGGTACAGTCACATCCCAATGTTTAAAATCTCCACACCCACATGTGAGCTCTAAAGACGAGTAGTTGGATGGGTAGATGTTTCCACTGCAGCAGTAGCCAAAACCACACCCTCTGAAACGAGTGCAGGAGTGGAAAAGTGTGAAGAAAGCCTTTTCCACACTGCTGGCCAGAAGAACCAGGAGAACCAGGGGGGCTTTTTCTTCCATTGGACAAAAGAGATGGGGTGGGTGGGTGGGTTGGTGGTAGTGGGCTGCACTGTTTAGTGACCCAGGTGTGAGCCATCAATCTTCTCCTATAAGACTGTCCAATAGAGGAATTCAGCATTATCTTCAAAGTTCCATTGTGTGCATTGGGACTTTGATGCACAAATTCAGTTATTTTAATTCTTCCAAGTCACAACTTAATGAGATTACATTGGAAATGATTCTCATGAGCTACTACTTTGACGCAGTTTTATGTTTGCATGTAACCCGTTGCTATGATACAGAGAGGGAGAACTTGGTCATCGTTCAAAAGCCAGAGGAAACTTGGTGTGCGCTCCAGATTTGACTTTATGTGTTTGAAATATTTTCACGTAATTTACTACCAGCCTTACGACAATGCAACAGCTCCCATTGGAAGCTAGTATCGAAATTGTTATTGGCAGAGCTGCATAAGGACATAACAAAGGATTTTTGGATATACAGTATAAATCAGCATTAGTATGTTTTATGACTACTGTACTCTCTCCAGCTTTTTGTCTTTTTCCATGATGCAGCGCAGATGTCTGGAAGGTTGGAACCTTTTTCAGAAAGGTCTAGTCTCAGTGAACTACCTCTCCAATGTTTTTTTTTAAGGGAACAACCATCTATAATGGCAAGGGGTGTAAATCAGGATTAACCATTCACCAGGTCTGTGGATGATGATGGCAATACATTTTTGTCATCTTTGATTTATTATGGCCATTTTAAGGTGTCGATTCATTGATTGTTTGGTTGATTAACATCACAGGCTAAAAATAGGTCTTAGCAATGAACTTGCCCAACTAACTGACCTCACCCAGTTGTTAACAATGAATATTCAGTCTTTGCTACAAGCTATCTCCATGCGGTTCTCTCCCATCCTATCCAATAGTGCATGAGTGTCACGTTTAATACTTGAATTCAGCCTGCGGGAGATTGGCCATGATGCTTGAACACACATCTGCTAGGTGTCAGACAGACTAATACACACCAGCTGTGTGGAACTGCCTGCCCTTCCTGCCTCCCCCTCCCTCTTTTAACTTTATCATTAATCCTCCTCTCATCTGTGCCACACATGTCATGCCACATCCTTCCAGTTGAAGGATGGCTTGGGTGTGCAGGTAGATGTGGAGGCTAACTAGTGCAAAGTCACACACACTGTATGCACAACTGGTATTTTATCACATGAGTGGCAAGTGAGTGGCAGTGTAGAGTTGTCTCACACTGAGGAGCTGCATTGCAAATGACCCACGTCCCTCGTGACTTCACTTAGTCTACTGATCACTTAGCTTCTCATTTGTCAACGATTTGTAAAGAGATGTTGTGTACAGAAAAAGGTTTTAGAATTGATTTATGCATATTGGCACCAATAACGGTTGTTGACAGTATAATTAATAAGTACAATGTTTTAGTCTGTAATAAAGTGTTAAGGGAGCTGCTAAAGTTGAGCCAATTTGACAATATGACCCATTAAGCCCAGAGCATAACGTGTGGTTGCACTTTAAGGTTTCTTATTAGATGCATATCATCTCGGACAAATTCCACTTGCTTAATGTAAACTATGCAATACATTCATTTTGTCTATAAATAGGCTATATGTCTGTGTGTAAGAGAGCATCTGCAAGTGGGAGGGATCATATTTAACACATTTAATGATTACATTTCTGCTACACTGTGGGTGAGAAGTTGGTTGCCAAAAGAAATGCAGCTGTGCCACTATGAGGCAGGATCTCCACTAGCTATGCTCACATGCAACTTTTTTAGTGTCGGGAAAATATGATTGGGGTGAAATGTAACAGCCCCCATTGAATGCACGTGTCTGTATTGGCAAAACGTCCACTGCACCATATAGACATCGCACTACCACCAGTATCAGCAGTGAGTGTTGCCTTTAAAGGTGCTCTATACAATATCCAGAGCATGAATATAGCATCAAACAACTATTGTCTATGTAAAGATATAGAGGAGTATGCTCTGTCAGTAGTGTTGCCATTGTTTTCACCGTTAGCGCTGTTAGCTACAAGCCGCCGACTCAGCCGCCACCATGTTGAGACCCGTGCGGAGGCAATAGAAATGCTCCCAATCTCGCATTTAGTACCTTTAAACATAGATCACTTATTAGAATTAGAATTATTACATTTTCATTCAATACATGGAGAATGTGTTGGTACTAATTTATTCCAGTTAGGCATGTGTTTGTTCAGTGTGTATGGGAAAGGCCTAGACTAGAGTTAAACCTGACGTTCATTGGCCACTTGGGGGCCTATAAACACAAAAACTGACATATTTTCACCTTTTAGGTTGGTATAGCAAACTTATTAGCATACAGTTGCATTTGTACACATTCAGAGCTACATTAGTATTATGTTTCTGAATGCCCGATGAATGCAAGTCCAATATCCACTCTTCTCTGTAGCTGCTAAATGCCCCACTATGTTCATCAGCTAGCTGCTAACTTTGTCACCTGTAGTTCTATTTGGTGCTGGACAGATAGCATACAGTTTAGTTTTTAGAGATATTTTGGTCTAACCAGTTAGCTATATGTCGAAAATTTGAAATTTAAGTGTGAAGTCAAGCCTTATCTTGTACCTAAGGGACGCCTTTTAAAAGTCTGTATTTAGAGTACTTAAACCAGTGTGAAAATGTACCAATAGCAGCAACCCTTTGTGCACAAGGACCTTTTTAGCACCTTATGTTTTTGTGAGGTGACTGAGCCACGTCCCTCTTCCTATGCTTGGAGGCCCGCTTGGTGTAGCTGGGGTAAAATGCAATTAATTACACATGATATCTGTCATTGAGGCTGGTGGAATTTTGTGCTGCGCTGCACTGTAAGCTTGTGTGAGTGTGTTTATGTATGTGCATGTTTATGTGTCTGTGTGTGTGTGTGCGTGTGTGGTCTTTGCTATAAATGAGTGTGTGAGGTCCAGCTGCAGACGTGCTTCATAGTGCCCATAGGCACACTGCAGCATCTATCTTTCTCTGTAAATCCAAACTGACAGTGTTAATTATAAATAATACCACTGAGCAAGATATTCTGTTATATACAGTGTACAGAGCAGCATGTTCTGCTCACTGTATAACATAAACTGCTCACTACTTAAAAGCTGAGCTCTCTTCGAAGCCTGTCACTTTATGGTGGTGACTGGATTACACATGACAATTAAGTGATGACTCAGCATACACGCAAGTGGACCTCAGCAGGAGAAAAAAAAAACACAAATATGCTAACAGATCATAACTCCCCATCTTCTTATGTTTAGACAATCATGATGTTATACATATATGGCTGTCTCTTCTATGCTAACAGACCCAGGCATGCAACACAATAGATGTACCATGGATATCTTTAGCTTCTCAGAGTGCCTATGCGTTGAAGATTGAAAAATGTCGGACTTTGGCGACTCCTAGTGGTAGTGGCAAAAAAGACACTCTAATAGACTTCAATGTATACTGATATCTCCCAACCTCACATGGAGCTTAATCGTCTTTTTCTCATTCTCTTCCGAACAAAAAATAATGATTTTAAAGATGCTCAAATGCAAATACAAATAAAGACAAAATATCATAATATAGTCGGGCCATGAGACTTCATAAGCCACCCCTGCCATGAAAAATATATTCATTCCCCCTGCACCCCGCCCCCCCCCCCCCTCTTTTTTTTCTCTTTCCCGCCCTTTTCTTTCTCCTCTTTAAAAAACCTACACCCCACCTAAACTACATACACACACACACACACACACACACACACACACACACACAAACACACACACACACACTAGACCCTTATACAACAGACTGCCCTACACTGTCGACCACTGTCTAACCCCCCCACCCCCGCCCTTCAACCAACATTTGTTATTTGTCTCATTTTGTTTGTTTTGTTAGATTTGCCCCGTCGCGTTAACCCTGTCATGTCACCCACTGTATTTTATTTTGTCTTGTCAAGTAACACCTGTCTTGTCTTGATTCACTAGAAGCTGTGACCTGCAGTTTATACAGCATGTGGCGCATGCAGTGAGTGAGTGAGTGAGTGAGAAGAAGAGCTTTGAGTTCCCTAGGAATGCCAGTTTGCTGGCAGGGATTGAGATTTATATCAGATAGTATAAGTAATAATCAAATTCATCAGTGAGGAAATTACGTTACCTCTTGTATTATCCTTTTCCCCTACAATTTGTGAGTTCCTTTTCTCTGCCAAGATCTTAAAGCTGCATGATCAATGTTTTTTTATATTAAAGCTCCACTTTTTAATTTTTTTTATCAACAATGGATTAAATGATAATGTGTGATGTGAAAGGGGTCGCTCGTAGTGACAAACCCATACAGAATTATCAACCAGCTCTGCAGTTGACAATTTTCAATGGAGTGTTTTTGCATCTTTTAGCTCATCGTTTTGATTTTCTAGCTTGCTAACGTACTGTTTTGGTTGAGTGTCACCGCTCCCTTTAGCCTCGTTTCCAGGGGCAGCACGCAGCTGTTTTCAGTGAAAGCCTCTGATAAACTCACTATACATGACCTGCGCAGCACCAAACGGCTGATAGACAGTTAAAGACTTGCTCGTAAACATAGTGGAGCATTTAGCAGCCAAAAAGCCAGATGTTTCCCTCAGGAGTAGGTGAAGACCAAAAGGTCGCCATAAACATGAGTACAAATGAATGCTAGTGTTTCTCCGTGTCTGCTGAATGTGTAACATGCAACTGTTTACTATCAAGTTTGTCATTACAACTTTAGAGTTCTGCCCTTGACTGGCAAAAAAATATGTGAATGTAGCTTTAAGTTAGTGAAGTAATTTGCATGTTTTTTACTTTCTTTCTTAATTTTCACACTAATGTAATTCCCCATGGTGCCATTGTTTTGGCTGCTTGTATCAGAGGAAACAGGACTCCACTGTGCTACTGTGTTTTCCTCTGTGGCGGTGAGGGGAAGCCATAGTGTTGACACATTGGCCAGGCCTGGCAAAGTCTGCTGTGGCTTTTGAGTGACCTGAAATCACATGAGCATGAGTGGAGAACACAAACATCTGCTGCAGTGTCCAAGAGAGCTTAGATTTCCTTGAAATAAAGGAACTTGATGATTTAAGTCCTATATCTGGATAGTGACAGCATGTGTGGATTCTGTTTTGTTTTTTTAACTCTCTTTACTTGGTTGGAATATATTCTCCAAGCACTTTACATGTTTGTTTTATAAAGTAAAGATTATCACAGAAAGTTTTTATCTGCAATCATCATGATCTTGTCGGCCACTATAGAATGACTCCACCCAGTTCACAGTGGGCAAACACTGGTATTTTGTGTGACACAACTCTGCAGCTGTCTTCTAATGTGTTTAGTTCAGTAACTGTCCTCAGTCTTCAACTCAATGGCCAACATTCCTAAAGTTGTCTAAGTTCCTGTGAGTTTTGATGATCACACTGATGGGCCTGTCTAAAAAGTGAGTACAAATGTTACTGGTTATTTCCCCACCAGTTCAGAGTTTGATTCTCATCTGCAAAGTGCGGTCTGCATAAACAGCAGACACAGCAAAGTATCAACACGGCAACTCCAACAAACTCAACGCCTGCAGAGTTGCATGAAACACGACAGCCATGTGTTTATAATTCATTATTGCTGTGTATTGTGGATGGCTTTGATTCAAGCCTAGCTGACCCAGGTTTTTCCTATCCTTGTGAAAGGGTCTCTTTTACTCCACAGCAAATAAATCCTTTAATTTGAATAAGATTGAAGTGCACATTTGGTAAGATCAGAGGGTAACAGAATCCACTGTAGACAGGCAGGGACATTTTCCACAACTGAGAGTTAATAATATTGGTCTGTGTTGTTGGCCAAGATTAGAACAACAAAAATCACTTTGTCTACCACATCTATTTGGCGTTTCAGTCTAAGACCTGTGCAGCTTGTGGCTTGTGTTAATTTGGCCTAGGTTAAATGTTTTATTTGTATTGCTTGGCAGAATTCCTCTCTTAGTTTTTGTTTTAAATTGCTGCAATGATTAGCCCAATTTGCACTTGTGCCAAAATTGATTTAGTTGTATTTATATAACTGATAAGGTTTTTCCTGGCTTCCCCTGGGGCACTGGTGGAGGGAGCCTAAAGTTTAGGGAAGCAGTCTTATGACTTGAGGGTTGCCAGTCGGATCCCTGGACCCGCAGGATATATCTGGGTGGGGAGGTGCCCTGGAGCAAGACTCTGAACCGAGCGAAATCGAGCCACCCATACAGCTTAAACACAAACACTCACGTGACCCATAGGCAGGTAAAAACCTTAACAGCACATGATGTCACTGGTGCAGTAGGGCTCATATTCAACCCCACTGAAAATAATTATTAGGGTTAATTAGAGAAAACACAAAATAGGAGGGACAGAATTAAAAAAGAAAAAAAAATCATACTGTAAATTTAGCATTTTACAGTCCCCCAAGTTTTCTCACACGCAAAGACATTGGCATCTTCTCTACATTACATAAGCCTCATGATTTAGTTATATTCCATTAAATAAGCTCATGATAAAAGACTGATGAACAGTACAGACGGTTTATGTGCTGTGAAAATTGTCTGTTATACTGTGTTATACCTGCATTTTCCACTAGAGGGCATGGGTCATTTTCAGTGTTGTCACAGTTGTGCCTCAGTATCCATGATCCAAATGCATTCTTGTATTTCCAATAAAGTAGATAATACAGTAAATTTTCTAATTACCCAAATACCACTTTTCTTACAGTACACTCATAAGAGCTGCCTTTAGTGCTGAGCCTTTATTGTGTGACCGCCAGCAGGCACAAAGGCTGTTAAAGAGACTCCTCTCTCTACCATCAGCCCTCCATCATTAGTCTAATGGTGAACACTTAATTGGTTATTGGCCATGTGCATCATCTAGGGACATTTTATTTTTTTAGACCCCCTTTTTGTTATATTTAAGTGTTTTTTATACCTTTGTGAAAATCCTTCCTAATTGCAGAGAGGAGTGGTGAGCCATATCACAGTTGGAGGTTTGGGTTAATTTGGGTGGCCATTGTTTTTCTCACATCAGAGTTTTGCAGTTTTAAGTTTGATTCAGTGTAATTCAAATGTAAATGCACTAGCAGCTCTTTGACCTGGACCCATATTATCACCTCAGGGTGGTCTGAAATTGAATAGGTTATGTGTGTTTGTGTGCTTGGTTGTCTATCTTTGCGAGGACCATTGTGAGTTTTAGACCTGGAGAGTGAGGAGGGAAATCCTTACTTCTCAAAGGGCTATTTGAGGGTTAAGGTATCTCTAGGTTAAGGTTAGTGAAAGCGACAGCCCTGGGTTGCCATGTAGCTGTGATGGTTAACTTGAGGGATAGGCCCACAGGCTAGGGAATGGATAGTGTCAAAGACTCCCAGTCTGGCTGTGGCTACAAAACAATTGTGTGTGTGTGTGTGTGTGTGTGTGTGTGTGTGTGTGTGTGTGTGTGTGTGTGTGGTATTGCAAAAGATTGATGAACTGCATTGAGCTGTGTTTATAACCTGCTTGAAGAAAATTAGATTTTGGCTGTGGTAACAGAGTTTACATACAGTATTTGATCATATTTGAGTTAGAGTTAGATTTTCTGTACTGTATAGGCCAAATAAGTAAGATGCAAAAAACTGCATATTCTCTCTATCTCCTCTCAACATAACATACTTACTGTAGATGCATGCATACCTTCTCAGGAGTGAGCCACGTGTGACCTTCCTTTCATTTCCTGTGACATTGCTTAACATCACAATGGGGGAAAACCTGACTAAATAGAAAACACACACCCCTACTGTGAAACTGGACTTTCCAGTCCAACACCCTGCTTAAGAACACTTTATTTGGTGAGTTGGAAAATTCAGTTCTTGCCAGGCAGAGTTAATAACTAAAGCACGTTGGCTGGTAGTTTTAACAGGTGGTTTTGATCATTACCACTCCATGCTTCAGGTCTGCTACTGAAACACCAACACATACTGTAATGTACATACAGCTCCCTCACTTACAAACCAAAACCAAAAGGTTAGAAACGTCTGTGACCAGAAGTGCTGCTGATTCAATTTTTTTTTAATTCCAACATAGCAGCCTTTAATGATGTCTGTTTTAAAGCTTGGGCAGGATGCTTGCCACTGTCTCATGTTAATGTGAAAAATGCTCATCCCAAGCAACTGGGACATGGTAACAGTTCAGCAGTAGTAGCAGTAGGAAATCTCACATTTTTGCACATACTGCAAAAAAGGGCTGACAGGAGACGTGTGGTGTGTCGAAGATTAGATGTTGCACTCTTGGCCAATAAAACAAGCTTATGCAATGTTGTGTGTTATATTTAGAGAAGCAGTGAAGCAAAAATAGGGAGTGCAACAACATTTTAAATAGGATATTCCTATCCCAAACTTAAAATAAAATACAATATAATACAAATACAATGTATATTGAACCCTTTTCTGTTAGTAGCCTAAAGATGATGATGTTTTTCTGTGGGCAGAGTGTGTGTTTTTTTAATAATGTCCGAATAAAATCCAAGTTTTTCTGAATATCTACAGTCATTCACTCTCTGGGACCGTGAGTGTTTGTTTCAAAGGGGACCTATTCTGCTTTTTCCCTTTCCTTTGTGTGTGTTATAGTTTTTTTGTGCATGTAGAAGGGAGTTGCTCTCCCCCACAGAAACACTGCTCCTGAACTGCCTAAACTGCCTGAAACAACTCGCTTGAAGTCATGCCTTTTCTTCCGAAACTTGGTGATGTCACCAAGTAACACATTTGCCAACGGCTAGTTTGGCACGCCCTCGAACATAGCTAGTTAGAGCAGACCTGGAGCGGAGTCCAAAGAGTTTGGTTCGGTTGACCAATCACAACAGATCGGGCTAGCTGACCAATCAAAGCAGACTGGGCAGGAGCTAAAAACAGAGCGGTTTTGACAGAGAGTGAAAAGAGGTGCTGCAGCACAGCCAGTATGACAAAAGTAAAGTATTTTTTGAACACTAAAGCATGTTAACATGTTAGAAACCCTAAATACAAGTAGGAACCTGAAGTATGAAGTATTGGTCAGGCCTTGTGGTATTAGGATAGGGCTGCTGGTTCATATTCATATCATATTTGCTTCTGGTTTCTCAGGTGTCCCCTTTGCTGTTTTGGTGATAGAAGATGAGGAGGCATCGGTTGTTACCGCTATGTGCCCTCCTGGGCGTCCTGTTTACAGGGCTCCTCCCCAACCTAGAGGCTCAGGAAGGTAAGTCAAACTAAGTTCATCTCAGCTGCAGTCAGCAGGATGTGTTCATTTTGCAGATGATCTGTCTGCTTGTAATCTTTTTTTTTTTTTTTTTCAGTTTTCAGCAATGCTCTGTGGGATATTTTTTTTCATGTTTTTCCCCCCTTAAAAATATATATCTACATGTGCACCTGTTCATGTGTTGCAAAGAAAAGTGGGATTTGTAAAAGTGCTTACGACATCTTCAGAAAAACAAAACATATTAATCTAGATAAAGTAATTACACAATTTTTCACCTCTAATGAGCATTGTTGGTAAACTGGCTAATTTTCAATTATTGATCATTGTAATTTGTTTTTTAATCTGAATTCAAAATGTGTATCTCGACATTGGACAAACAAATAGAATAGAGGCCTCAGGAGTGTTAGAGTACCAAGTCCAGTCAGGTGCTTTTGATAAACAAAGCAGAATGATGCTGTCAAACTTGACTGACCTAACCATTTCATTTTTATTGTGCAACAGTATTAGGTCCTGTTAAGACCTGCATTAACATGCGTCCTGAGTGATCCGATCATAAGTGGACAGATTTAAGTATGTCTGTTCACACCTGACATAAGAATGCGTCTTCACATGCGTCTCCAGTGACCACTTGTGATCTGATCTCACTTCCCTGTTCTATAAGCAAATAAACACGTAGTAAACACATGGCTAATACAGCGGACGTTGTGACATAATTTTACAGTAATGTCATTAGTAATATCCTACATGTTCGTGAATTTGGGTGCATTTTATTAACATTAAAATAAAAGGTTATTGTACCGGCGGTCCCCGGGGACCTCCATGCCGCCAACACCGCTGCCTTTGCCAGGCAACAGCAGGGTACAGAGCTTCAGAGAGCCGAGGGTGCAAAGCACCGAAACAAAAACACCGACACACCTCAAACAATACAATTCAGTAGACCACAAAAGCTGTTTCTATGCCGCCAGGCAGACAAGCGCTCGTGTCTGCCTGTCTATTCAAATGAGGAGCGCAGAGCCGCGGATCCAAGCGGGACATCAGTTGAGTAGTCGGTCCTACAATGTGGCCCAGGACACATTTGCGTACACACTGCTAAAAGTGTAGTCTGAGCGATTAGATCCCAATGCGTCTTGAGTGCATTCACACGTGTATTAAGAACTGTCCACTTGTGATCGGATCACTCAAGATGCATTTTATACCAGGTCTGAACAGGGCCTTAGTGTTAAGCACCAAAACAATATTTTGGTACCAAACACCAAGCATCTTTTCACTAGTTTTCATTTTTGTCCTCCAAACACTCTTTTGAAGATTGTGCACACGGGTTGGAAGCTGATATATACTTTCTAGTGGATTCATCTTGGAGTATGGGAGAGGAGAACTTTGAGCATGTCAGACAATTTTTGTACAGCTTGATACAATCACTGCACCAGGTTGGAGGGGACAGGTTTAAATTTGCCCTTGTGCAGTACAATAATAAGCCTCAAACCGAGTTCCAGCTCAACAGCTACCCAACAACACAGGGTGTCCTGGCACACATCAAGGCTATGCCATACCGTGGTGGGGGCACCCGGACTGGCCTGGGCCTGGATTTCCTGATTCGTACACACTTGACCACTGCTTCGGGCAGCCGGGCTGTTGAAGGTGTGGCCCAGGTGGTGGTGGTGCTAACAGATGGGCGCTCCCAGGATGACGTGGCCGAGCCAGCTCAGGTGCTGTGGCTGGCAGGCGTGGAGGTTTTTGCAGTTGGAGTTCAGGATGCAGTTGACTCGGAGCTCAGGGAGATGGCTAGCAAGCCCCATGACACTCATGTATTTAGTGTAGACTCTTTTCTGACTTTGCGGGATATAATCCAAGATTTAGTAGTGGGGCTTTGTGACGCAGTGACCCGGTCAGGGGGTGGTCCTGTGGCAAACGAGGCCCCCGTGGCTGGAGGAGGGACAGGTAATGAAATGGGACCAGTGTCACTACCATTACTAATGTGTCTACATGTGCAGGATGAAGCTGCTGCATATGTGGCCGTGACTGGATTTGATTATTAACACAATCAAGTATTTTTTTAACCACAATAACCTTTCACTATCAACCTGCAAAATTAACATCACTTGTTTTGTCTTACCACACTTAATATGTCCCTAATGCTTTAAAAGTCACAATAAGATCTGCATGTGATTGACATCCCAACAGCATCTTAGATTAGGGTGTAAAAATGGCACAGATATATGCCTGTGCAAAGCCAGAACAAAAACAAACAAAGAGTATGGATTGAGAGAAAGCTATTTAAGCGATGTGAAAATTCTGTCCCTGGTGCTTTTAAATTTGGTAGGGATTTTAGTTTTGTGTTGGCATACAGAAATAACCTCAGCCATAATTTAAGACACCATTTCGAGATGATGCCTGTTTGTATTAGAACCAGTTGTATGTGAGAGGACACAATATAGACAGCAACAGAATAACTCAATCCATATATTGACACCTCAGACTGACATTTGTTAAGAAAATGGACTTGAGGATGCCTTACCCTTTAAAACACAACATCTCAAAATCAATCAATAAGCTTTTAACAATAGCTAACCATGCACCACTGCTTATGTGTCTTGCATTTTGTGTGTTTGTTTTTTATCAGTCACAATGTCTATCTGTGTAAAATATGTGCAATATTCTGTTTTTGAAACAGCGATGAACCTGCTTGGACTCATCCTTGACCTGCAGAAGTACTTTGAGAATATTTTCATATGTAGATGTCCAGAAATGATGTGCAATATGTTACAATACAATACTGGAAATTGCTGGAATCAATAAATACATTCCTCTGAAACTATATACATAAAATGTCAAGTGCCCGAATACGACATTACCTTTGCCAGCATACATGATTCAAATTGAAATTAATTGAAGACATCACTAATGTATACATTTGTACTCATTTTACATGAAATCACATGTAATATATTCTCAAGTACTGTTAACCTGTGGGCACCAAGGATATGCCACAGGGTCATGACTGGTCACTTTATCTGAGGTCCGTAACAAGAGTCTGCATGGGATGGCTGAACTCAATGGAGCTTATACTGTACAAGGGACACATCATCCAAATTTAACAAGAAGCTTTGTAAAGGTTTAATGAACAGCTTAATGATTTTTTTCATGCATTCTTTTTCCTTTGGACTTCGAAGTATGGTCTCATGATGGAGTAACCTTGGTTTAAAATTAATTTTATTCTGACAATTCTGAATATTCCCTGACTAGTTATGGATGTTTTTGTACTTTTTCCTCTGCAAATTGATTTTATAAAAAGGAATTAATGCATTATTTTAGTCATATTTAATCATTATATTACTTGTGATAAACAATTATTATATTTTTATAATTGTTTTTACACATTTTAAATGCTTCCCAGCTTTCCAATTCTTAGTGCACAAAAATGTTACACATTTGTTTCTGTATAAAAAAACAACGTTTCAGTTCAAGTAACAGTCACTCAGCCACATTAAACATTTTTTGGCTATTTCTCAATTATTTTTCTGTAAAAATCTAAATTATTTCAAATTGAATTTGCTTTACATTGTGGTGGAGTTCTAATCTGCCATGATGTGGGAAAACATCAGTTTGTCTGGAATTTAAATGTTTTTGGCCTCATTAAGCTGATATTTTTGACCATATAGGATGTGGAAGATTAGCTAAATGAATCTTATATCAGTGGATCATATTCACACTGACTATCATTATCATCAGTCATCTGTTACTGTAATCTATAATCCAATCCAAATAACCATTCTGTGATAGGGGAGAAATCTCACTACAGCATACATCAATCTTGACTGAAGAATGCTTAGCTAAATTTAGGGGAAAAAAATCAACAAGTTGCATCACTTTAGGAAATCTCCTTGGTTCAGCCAACATGCAGTATGATGTGTTTTGCAATGTTTGATTGATTTGTCCACTTTTAATGTTACTTGACACATGCAATGATATGCTAGCACGAGTTCTTTGATTGGATTCTTTGTCTATGTCTCACTATGTTAACGCTTTCACACGTTCCATTTTGTTTTGTTTTCTCTCTCTCTCCTTAAAGCACAAGATTCAGCTGACCTAGTACTCTTAATTGATGGATCACAGAACGTTGGAGCAGCAAACTTCCCCTTTGTGCGTGATTTGGTTTTGAGAATCATTGAGCGCATTGATGTGGGCAGGGACACTGTTCGGGTGGCCTTGGCCCTGTACAACGGTGACCCACAGATAAAGTTCTATCTAAATAGCTATAACAGCAAATCATCAGTCCTGGAAGCGGTGAAGGGCCTTGCCTACTCAGGGGGTGACGAGTCTAACTTGGGGGCCGCCTTGGAGGAAGTGGCCAAGAGCCTTTTGAGCCCAACAGCTGGGGGCAGGGCAGACGAGGGTGTGCCCCAGATGTTGGTGGTTATCAGTGCTGGGCCGTCCACTGATGATACTGGTGCCGGTGACCGGGCCCTTAAAAGGGTTGGTGTTATCACATTCGGCGCTACGATTGGTGACACGGCCACTGCAGATCTGGAAGCAGTTGCTACAGATAAAAGTTTTGTCCTGTCAGCCCCTGATTTCAGAGCAGTGGCGAGCTTGGGTGACCAGCTGCTCCCATACATTAACGGGGTGGTCCAGCGCACCATTATAGTTCAGAATGAGTTCACAGAAGGTATGTAACTTCTCTGTAAATCTTGGAAAGGCATTGTGGTTGTGGAGGGGTACTTAAAAAAATCAAAAGCCCCAAAGAGCTTATAATGAATAAGAATATAGCAATTTCAAGTTTAGCACAAGTATATCTTACTTTGCACACTATATTACAATCACAATAAAGGCTTTTAACAGAGGTGGTAATAAAACATTAAAAGTGAGAAATACTAACTCTTCTTAGTGTTCTGTCCTTGGAATTTGACTTAGCTGCTACAAATGTATAGATCCACAAAGTTCCATTAATCCGTTGTAAAGCGACCCAAGTCAATGATATGAAAAGCTGCATTGATCACATATGCCCAAATATATTCCTTGATAGAGTTTAAAGTGCTTTGTAGTGATAAGTTCCTGCATTCAAGTAAATCATTTTGTGAATGCAAAATGCATCCAGTCTGCTTCTGAATACAGTTTTTTTTTCATCAAACATTGACAAAGAGAAATTTCCAACAGTCATTGCAATGCTGAAAAACAAATACACTTCAAGTACATGGCCCACCTATATTAGGCTTTGTTTAAATTAAGTTAAAATTTACCAACTGTATGAATGAACAAGACGTAAAAATCAGCTACCACCAATGGAAATGGAAGTTCATAAAGTGCCAAGTGTCACTTTCAGGCTATGTAGTTTTATTTCACATTTTGTTGATTAATCATTAATGTTATTGAGCATTTCTAGTCAGTTTCTAAGCTGAATTTATACTTTCTATGGTACTATAAACCTTGTCCATATGCAGCTTTCAAAACACGAATAATAAAAATTATACCTAATAAGAATACATCTTCAACATATAAAATTTGGAAGGCATCCATCTTTTTCTCTTATGTCAATATTAGTTAACACATATCCCAAATAATCTTATATGTATATAAATTGTAAATCTTATTATAAAATATCCTTGGTGGGCTTTGGTAGCCATTGGTACTTACATATTTATAATTATAACATCTCTTAAAATCTGTTTTTACTCTCATATCAATGCATTTTCTTTTCTTTTCAGTCCTGGCAGTCGGAAAACGAGACATCATCTTCCTAATCGACAGTACAATGGGTGCAACAATCATCAACTCTGTGCGCGAATTCATCAAGCGGTTTGTCGACATCATGCCAATTGGTCCGGACCAAGTTCAAGTAGGTGTGGCCCAATTCAGCAACATACCTCGACTTGAGATGGATCTCAACTCCCATGGATCCAGAGAGGAATTAACTACGGCTTTGGGCTCTATCAAACCAAGACCCGGACAGACAATCAACGTTGGCGCAGCCTTGGACTTTGTGCGGACGAATATGCTGCTGCCTGAGAAGGGCAGTCGTATTCAACAGGGGGTACCCCAGGTTTTACTGTTGATGACCAGTAAAACGTCCAGTGACGGTGTGGAAGCACCTGCTTTGGCCCTGCAGAGACTGGGTGTATTGACTCTAGCTGCAGGCTCCAAATCTGCTGATGAGCAGGAGCTGAGGAAGATTGCCTTTGCTGACAGTGTTGCGTTCTATATGAAGGACTTCCGCGCACTGATTCGCAACCCAAAAGCAATTATCACTGCTCTCTCCACTCTAGCTGGGGTGGTGGTGACTGAGGTACCCACCGAGCCAGGTAATGCTTTGTCTTCTACGTACATTCAATAAATTTTAACAATAATTTTAATAATACTTCAATGAATGAAATAACTGATGAAATGGAAATATACAGATGAGTGGCAAATTAAAAGAAAACCTTGAATAAATTAGTCGGAAAAACGCAAATGCAGATGCTTCCGAACAAGTATGCAAAATTAAGCCATTAAAATCCAACATTGTCTTTGTTGTATGAGAAACCCAACTGAACACATGGTAAATTTTGGACTGAGGTGTATCCATCAGGAATGTGCGCTTGCACGCACATCTTTGGCCACCGTAGCGCCTTGCTTGATGATGCCCCTTTTTTGCCTGACGACCTGGGCGTTTTTTTTTTTTTCTGGAGTCCAGTGCATTGTCGTCCCTGCTGCGTGGCCAGACTGGCTCCATTCATATCAATGAGGGGGCTGTGTTTTATCCACGTAGGCCTAATTGCGGTCTGAATGTGGCCTTAGCGTATTTCATTGGCTGTAGTTGCACCATGCTTATCGGAGTTGTGATTACTGTACATGTGCATCCTCATAGGGGACCCATCCAAACCGTATCTTGCACTAAACTGGTTGGCTCAACACAGCTGGAGACAAAAGTCTCTCTGTATTCAGTTGGCAGTATTTTTCTACCTTGTCAGTGTTTGGAGTTTAGTTTGAGTCTTTAATTCTTGTTTGTACTTTGAAATAACAAATATCAGCCTCACTGTTCATGCTGAATAGTTATCCATTTAAGATGTATACATTTACTGCTAATGTGAACCGAGCATTTCCTGCTGCTTTAGCTTAAAAGCCTTCCATAAGCGTACCACTCTGATGGGTGAATTCATGAAGAATAGATTTTGGCCGCTGATAGCACCATGAATTGCGCATCACTTGCAACCGCTATCTGCCCCGCCCCCATCTCAAGGTCCGATTCAAAAGAGATATTGCGCTAATGATATTACAGCGCAAACACGCCCACAAAGTTTTCTAAGTGTGTGGAATTTGCCCTTTTTCTGTGTCTGGTTGCAATTATCCATGTGGCGAAGTACAAATGTTGCCTTTGTACGAAGAACACAATAGGCAGAACAATAGCCGAGAGAAGAAAACAAGTAAAATTTTCAGACCCGCAAGCTACAGGTCCTGACAGACGAGGTGCAGAGACATTCCTCAAAACTTCAGGCAAGGAATTTAAGTGTGACAAAGAGGAACCCTGACTCACATATAACTAAACTACATTCTCAATTACGCTTCGAGGGAAACATATTACCTCTTGGATTATGGTCGCACTTTTAAACAGTTTTAAACGTGGTTAACGTTGTAAATTGAAACAAAAAAAAAAATGCAATGAATCTACTTGGGTTAGGTTAAGGTTTAATAAAAACATCATGGCTCGGCTTAAAATGACTACGACATTGAAACATAACAAAACAAAAACGCAACTACTTAGTTAGGTTTAGACAACAAAAGTTCTTGGTTAAGTTTAGTAAGAAAACATAATGATTAAAATAAGTGAACGATGACTTTTAGTTTCACACGGGACAGAAACACCGGTCTCCTGGACGAAAGTCTGATGTTTGTTGATCCATCCACCACCCCAATCTTCTCTCAACGTGGACTTCCGCAGACTATCATTACAATTGTATTTGTGATACGTCAAAAACACGTAATCCGCGACAAAATATGTTTCCCTCAAAATGTAATTCACAATGCAGTTTCACAGTATGTGAACATAATTTTAGGAAACAGGGCCACGGAGAGAAACCATATTTGTGATTTAAAGGTATAGTCTATAGCACTTCGGGGGATCTATTAGCAGAAATGGAATACAATATTCATGACTATGTTTTTATTGGTGTATAATCTCCTGAAACTAAGAATCGTGTTTATCGTTACCTTAGAATGAGCCCTTCATATCTACATAGGGAGCGGGTCCTCTCCACCATGTTTCTACAGTAGCCCAGAAAGGACAAACCAAAGACTGGCTCTAGCAAGAGCCTTTCACGTTTTTACGTACACCATAGTTCACCGACACACTTGTGAAACTGCGATAACGTGAGTCACAGAGTGCAAAACCGTGGTACCGACAGCCGCCGTCTGACTTCTGTTGCTCCTAAAGTGGTGTTATTATGGTATGGATGGCCACTGAGCGAGGCGAACGGTGTTACCACGGTTTTGCACTCTGTGGCTCACACCACCGTCTTGGAAAGGGAGGGGGTGAGCGGAGGGGTACTCAGTTATTTGCAATCTGCAACCACAACGCTAGATGCCGCCAAATTCTACAAACTGTCCCTTTAATATCCCACCAACTCTCTGAAGATGCTAATAATTTCACTGTAACTGCATGTGGGTATTAGCACTGATCTGAGTTTTGGGTGCATTTCACCCTTTGTTGGTGCTTTGAGAATTACGCGTTTCTTTTTTGTCTTATTTGTGCAGGTTTAGCAGCCGCAAAAGCCGCACAATGCTTTTGTGAATTCGCCCCTGAGACTTTTATTGTGAAGCAAAATAACCAGGATTTGCGGAACTTTTGTCGTCTTCGGTATTTTCCAATAAAAATTGACCTACCTGAAGAGCTGGAGGTGACGGGCTCTTACTGCAGTTTGTGTGAGCCAGCACACGTTCAACGTGCTGTGAAATCATTTTTTCCCCTCCGACCACAAACACACTCACAATCTATAAATGTCATGTACCAAAGCATATTGAAGCTGTTCAGCTGGCTTGTGCTGGGCCGAAACTTTACTAACGTACTTCATGTTTTTTTTTTTAATTTGTCACCCATCTGCAAGGATAAGACACTCACTGCAAGCTGGAAGTTGCCCACCACCCAAACATTTTATGAATTGTGTCTCAGCAATGAAACAAATGGCAATAATCTGATGGCTATAGGCAGTAAATGTATAACTTTGTGCATTTGCTGGCGATGTGTAATGTTGCAACTAGTGCTAGTTTAACTGCGGCATCAGCTGAGTCATAATTACAACGGATACTTGAACGCTTTGTCACTTGAAGATAAACATATAGTTTTCAAAGTTGCCCCCTCCTCCCCAGAGGTGTGTATGTGTGTGTGTGTGTGTGTGTGTGTGTGTGTGTGTGTGTGTGTGTGTGCGTGTGTGTGTGTGTGTGAGTATGTGGCTCACATACTGACCGCTCTCGGTCAAACAGACAGACACCTCCATGAGGAGACACCTCCATCTCTTTATACCTCCATGAGACAGCGATGTAACCTGGTCGCTACGTTTTGACCAAGTCCTGACTTCAGCTGCACACTCAAATTGGTTGGGGTTACGTACACACCCATGTGGGGCCCAAAGGCTTTTTGTTGAAGCCCAGAAATGTCCCGAACACAGCAAAATAAGAAGAAAAGAGAAAATACAGGCAGAGGGCAGGGTGTCTGTAGATACCTGTACTGCCACACACTTCTAGTGGGTCATAAGTGATCATTGAGAGGGATAATTTTTTTGAGCTTATACATATTTTTTTAGGAAAATGTTGCATAGTTTACCTTTAATGTGTCACTAATAGTGTTCCTGAGCCTGAAAGTCAATGTACGCAGTATTACACAGAGTATAATTTGTTTTGTTTTTGTGCTTTTCCCTAGTGGTGGAGATAACCACAGTGCAGACTCAAAAAGTGGTCCGAGACATTGTCTTTCTTGTGGATGGCTCAAACTACATTGGCAGCAGTAACTTTCCCTACATGAGAGACTTCATTATCAACGTGGTCAACCAGCTGGAAGTACGTCCTGAGAGGGTCCAGATTGGTTTCCTGCAGTTTGCTGACCGTCCAAAAATTGAATTTCATCTGAACAGCTACAGCAACAGGCAAGATGTTGTGAACAAAATCTCTCAACTCAGGCTGAGTGGAGGCTCAGTTTTGAATACAGGAGCTGCCATGGATTATGCCCTTGCCAACATGTTCAAGCTATCAACTGGCTCACGCAGGAGGCAGGGAGTCCAGCAGGTGTTGGTTCTGATCACAGGTGGTCCAGCCCAGGATCAGGTTAAAAGCGTAGCCGATAAATTGGCTCTGGCTGGTGTTTTGACCTTCACAGTCAGTTCTGGGCAAGCAGACGAAGCCCTAATGAAAACAGTTGCCTTTGTTCCAGATTTGGCTTACCATGAAACAAGCTTCTCAAATTTACCAGCTTTGGCTGAAGTAATCATGCCAAAGTTGATAACAGTGGTTGGCGATACAGATGTGGCAACTTTCCCTGAGGAAGTTGGTGAGTTTTGTATCTATTTGTTTCTATTAATTAAATAAATATGATGTACATAAAGGTTTCCCTGTTAATTTTGTTTTTGTTTTCCCTCAGTTGCTGGAGCTGAAAGGGATGTTGCCTTTCTCATTGATGGCACAGAAAATGTTCGAGCAGATTTTGGCTACATTCGGGATTTTATCATTAAAGTCATTGAACCACTTGACATTGGGAATGACAGGGTGCGAGTTTCAGTGGTTCAACACAGCGAGAGGCCAACTCCAACATTCTACCTTAACACTTATCAAACCAAAGATGAGGTGATAAGAGCTGTCAATGGAATGACACTGGCTGGAGGACGTAGCCTAAACACAGGAACAGCTCTGAGATTTATGAAGGACACCATCTTGTCTGAAAGGCATGGTAGCAGGGCTGCACAAAATGTCCCTCAGTTTCTGATCGTTTTGACTGGAAGCAGATCCAGGGATAACGTGAAGGATTCTGCTGGCGCGCTGAAGACACAGGGAGTCGTACCGTTTGGTGTTGGTGTCAAGGATGCAGACCCAAAGCAGATTGAGGCCATTTCACACAACCCTTCCTTTGCCTTCAACGTGAGGGAGTTCAGTGAGCTTAGCACCATACCACAAAGGCTCAATAACTACGTGAGCCTTCCACGGGACGAGCTGACCCTAGTTCTACAGCAAGGTAAGCTAAATCTCTTTTCTTATTGGCGTGTTAAACTTGCTTTAAGAAAAACAACACTTCCACTGATGTTTCTGGTGCTTTCCCAGAATAACTGAATCTTATTTGTTGTGTTTTAGTACACAGCAATGCTGCAAAAAGAGATATTGTGTTTCTGCTGGATGGCTCTGATAACACAAGAAATGGATTCCCAGAGATAAAAATCTTTGTTAAGAACATAGTGGAGAGCCTCTCTGTCAGTAAGAGCCAAGACAGAGTGTCTGTGGTTCAGTTTGCTGATAATCCTGAGGTCAACTTTTATCTGAATTCTCACAAGGCAAAGAATGACACTACAAATGCCATAGATAATTTAAGGCACAAGGGTGGGAGGCGCCTTAATATTGGGGGAGCTCTCCAGTTTGTGAGGCACAGTGTCTTCACTTCCTCCACGGGCAGTAGAAGACTAGAAGGAGTGCCCCAGATTTTAATTCTTCTAAGTACTAAACCATCCACTGATAGTGTGAGAAGCCCAGCCTTTGCTCTTAAAGAGCATGGAATTGTGTCAGTGGGGGTTGGAGTGGGAGAAGCCAATACAAAGCAGTTGGAAATGATTGCCTACAAACCCGGTTTCACATACAAGGTCACTGATTTCTCCAAGTTGCCCTCAATCCAATCACAACTTCTTGCTACACTGAACATAAACAAAGACACTGAGGAAACCATGACTGGAATCTCTGATTTAGTAGGTAAGAATTCCACATTTAAATATATCCCTAAAATTGGAGTACAGTATTTCATTATATTGTCTTCTCTTTCTAACTCTAACTCTCTATAATACTCTTTCTCTCAAGAATATTTAACATATATTTCTAGTCTAATGATAAGCAATTATGAATTGTTATTGCACATTTCTGTTGCATGACATTTATGATTACCCTCTCTAGAAAATCTATTCTGTTTAAAAAAGCAACTGTTCTGTATCTCTTAGGCTTTCAAGAATGTAGCCCTCTTTTATACCTCTTTCCAATTGTCCACATCAATGTTACTTTGAAAATTAGTCAACAAATTCTTTCACACATCTTTCTGATGAAAAGATGGTTCTGGAGCAGTTCTGCTTGAAATGACACTTTCAGAGGAGTGGCTCATCTTTCTTTCTGTACTCAGTTTATTCCTCTGAGCTTCTAACTTGCTCATGCTGATAAATATGCATGGGCTTAGAAAAGTCTTGAACGCACAGTTCGTGAATTCTTTTTCTGTCTATCCATGTATCACCATGTTGACACAGGGAGCAATAAGAGGGACATAGTGTTTCTCCTTGATGGGTCGGATGACTCCAGAAATGGACTACCAGCTATTCGCGAGTTCATCAGAAGAATGTCGGAAGAGCTGGACATTGGTGAAGATAAGGTTCGAGTGGCTGTCGTACAGTATAGTGATGACACCACAGTTTACTTCAACCTAAACACTCACAGATCCAAAAAGGCTATCATCTATGCTATAAGAAGTCTGCGCCATAAAGGAGGAAGACCTCGGAACACTGGAGCTGCTCTCCAGTTTGTGCGAGACCATATTTTCACAGCTTCATCTGGGAGTAGACGCCTGGAGGGAGTCCCTCAGATTCTGTTTTTACTGACTGGTGGCAAATCCAATGATGATGTTTCAGGAGCGGCATTAGCCCTAAAAAAAATCGGTATTCTGTCTTTCGCCATTGGAATGAAAAATACTAAACAGGAGGAGCTTAAAAAAATTGCCTTCTCCTCAAGATTTCTTTTCAACTTTCCTGTCTTTGGTGAACTTTTGTCCATTCAGGCAGAGCTAGCTGTATTTGTCCAGGCAGAAATACATATTGAGCCTCCCATTGTTGTAGGTAAGAAGTGCAGATTCATATTTGAGAATCAAACTAACTCCTTGCTTATAGTTTAGTACATTTGGTCTCTCATAGTTTGAATTGCAATGAAACTGCATCATCTTCTGAAGAATGTCAGTCGATCAGTTTCATGTTTCTCAAACTGTCTCCACTGGCTAGAGGCAACTTCCTTGTTTGCTGTTTCTTGTTTAGCTCTCATCTTTTTTTCTTCTTGTATCCTGGAGAGTCTTTTCTTGACAGCCCAGCATCAGAAAATGTCCTTTCTTTCTATTCTTAAGCTCTTCCTTGAGCCAATGATAATCACATCATTGACCAAATATTTAGAGTTAAAGAATATTGAAACCTTTTTTTCAGCTTTCTCCATCTTTCATTTGTGAAAGAGGAATATGCACCTTTTCTTGTAGTTATTTCCAAGTTTCTCAATAATGACTTCATCTATCATTTTTCTTAAATGTTCTTGTATCTAAAACCTTGTTAATAGCAGTAATTAGTTTGAATTTCTATTACCAGCTTTTATGGCTTTACCAACCATCCAATGTGTAATGATTACACCACAATATATTTTAGCTGATGTACTATATATATGATTCTTTAACAAGGTTTTCCTATTCTTTTCTAGTTGAATTAGAGTCCCCTCAAAGAGACATAGTGTTTCTATTGGATGGGTCAGATAACACACGGAGTGGCTTCCCAGCAATGAAAAGTTTTGTCCAGCGAGTGGTAGAATCACTCAGCATTGGTGAGAACAAAGACCGAGTGTCTGTGGTCAAGTATAGTAGAGATCCACAGACACATTTCAGTTTGAACACCTACAAAGAAAAACAAAATGTTGTTGCTGCTGTTCAGCAGTTGAACCATAAAGGGGGCAGACCCCTCAACACTGGGGCAGCTCTTGACTATGTGAGGAAAAACGCTTTCGCTGATTCCTCTGGGAGTCGGCATCAAGACGGTATCCCTCAGATATTGATTCTGTTGAATGGGGGAAAATCTCAAGATGATGTTGCAAGTGCCACTGCAGCTCTGAAAGAGGACAAAGTTGTTCCATTCTGTGTAGGAACAAGAAATGCAGACATACTTGAGCTCCAAATGATTGCACATAACCCTTCCTACGCTTTCTCTGTGCTTGGGTTTGATGATATTGGGAGCATCCATCAACAACTTGTGTCATTTGTGAAAAGGGTGCCTCGACAGCTGCCAAGACTAAAACCACAGAATGTATTGGGTAAGACTATCTATCTATCTATCTATCTATCTATCTATCTATCTATCTATCTATCTATCTATCTATCTAATCTTTTTTTCATTATGGGATAAATTCATGTGTAACTGTAACTGAGCATCATCCTTGTGTCCGTCAAAGTTTCTGCAGATCAAACTGAATCCATTCAACGCGACATTGTATTTTTACTGGATTCCTCGGATGAAATGCAAAATGACTTTAAGGCAATGCTTAGCTTTGTTGAGAGGATGGTGGACAAATTCAATGTGGGTGAGAACAAAGATCATGTTTCAGTGGTGCAGTACAGCAGAGAACCCTCTGTTGAATTTTTTCTCAACACATACAAGACACAGCAGAATGTTGCTGACAATGTGCAAATTCTGAGGCATAAAGGAGGCAAACCCCTCAATACTGGTGCAGCCCTTCAGTACGTCAAGGATAATGTTTTCACTGCCTCTTCTGGAAGTAGGCACCACCAGGGTTTCCCTCAGATTCTGGTTCTCTTAACTGGTGGACGGTCCAGTGATGATGTCAGAAATGCTGTAGAAAACTTGAGAGGAATTGGTGTGATGGTATATGTGGTGGGAACGAAGAATGCAGATACTTCTGAGATTCAGTCTATTTCACAGGAAGCCAGCCATGCTTTCTTTGCAGCAGACTCCAGTGATCTGTCAGGCATTGAACAACAAATATTTTCTGTCATCAAGAAGGGTGAAATCCCTGTTATCAAACCAGCCTTGTATGGTAAGACTAATGACTGTAATGACTTTATGTGGTACGCCGTGTGCACAACTTCACGCTTTGTCAGATTGACGTAGATTCAAGTCATTCATTTAAACTGAGGGTAAATGATGGACAGTAACAGACTTGTGCCTTTTTGCTCATAACTGTTGTAGGCTTTCATTCATGTTGTTTGGCAGTTCCATCCAATTCAGTCAAGCAAAGACCTCTGCTGCACTGTTCCAGTGATATGGATTGCATCAACAAAAAAGGTCCTCTAAAATAGCAGAGCAAGTTGTGCACATGGGGTTACTGAACATTTGCAGGAATAAAATATTTTTCATCACAAATTTCATAATCAAACAATTTGTGTGATTACAGATCCTAACAGAAGAGACATTGTTTTTTTGCTTGATGGTTCTGATGATTCTCAGCAAAGATTCCCAGATATTAAAGATTTTGTGCAGAGAATAGTGGCGGACCTAAACATTGATGCAAACAAAGATCGCGTGGCTGTGGTCCAGTACAGCAACACGGCAGAGATTAATTTTAACTTGAGAAGTTACTCAACAGAGGATGATGTTCTTAATGCAGTAAGAGGCCTTAATCACAAAGGAGGTTATCCTCACAACATTGGAGCAGCTCTCCAGTATGTGAGGGACCATGTATTTACTTCTGACTCAGGAAGTAGACTCCTTGAGGGAGTTCCACAGATACTCATACTACTCAGTGGTGGAAGATCTGGAGATGACATAAGAACCCCGGTCAGAATGCTGAAAGAGACAGGTGTCATTTCAATTGTCGTTGGAACAACTGATGCTGACACCCTAGAGCTGCAGACCATATCTCATGAACCCAAATATGCGGTCTCTGTTACTGATTATGAGGAGCTTCCTACTGCTAAGCAGGATGTGTTGTCATTGTTAAGAGATGCTTCCCACCATGTAGAGCCAACCGCTCCCACAAAGGGTTTTGGTAAGATGTAGTGTTTTAACCTTTTTACTAAAACATTTTATAGTAAAGAGAAGAGGGGAATGGGCTCAAAATGGACTGAGATGATTTCCAAAACTGGATTATAGGGGACTGTCACTGTAGAGTCTTACCTGTTACCTGCAGAAAATCACATTGCCTTTGTTTCTACATATTTGTCTTTGTTGCAGATTCTGAGAAACATGATGTAGTATTTCTTATTGATGGATCATCTGACTCACGAAACAGCTTTGAAGAGATACGGGGCTTTGTTGAACAAATGGTTGAAAGTTTAAATCTAGATGAGAACAGAGACCAAGTGGCTGTTGTTCAATACAGTCGTGACGCCACAGTCAATTTCTACCTGAATTCCTATTCATCCAAGAACGATGTGCTCAATTCCATTAGAACAATAAGGCACAAGTTGGGGAGACCCCTCAACATTGGCAAGGCACTTGAGTTTGTCAGAGACAATGTCTTTGCTGCTTCAGTCGGAGGAAGACGTGCAGAATCAGTCCCTCAATATCTGTATGTATTTAGTGGTGGGCGTTCAGAGGACGATGTCAGAGGACCAGCACAGTCACTCAAAGAAAATGGGATAAAGACCTTTACTATTGGAACAAAGAATGCTGATACGTTGGAAATGCAAACCATCTCTTTCACGCCAGCACATTATTTTCATGTCACAAACTTTGGCAATCTGCAAAGCATAGATCCATCTGTGGAAGCCACACTGAGGGGTGCTCCAGAAACAACTGAATTTCCAACTGTTATTGGTAAGATGTAGAAAATAATTAACATTTTAACTTTTTTTTTTTAACATTTCACGTTTTCTACATGGACATAAATATTGAATAATTGTATACCACAGGTATATGACAAATGTTTCTGTATACAGGAAATATATAAGTTTTGTAAAATGTTTTTTGTATTAATTTCAGACACTTCCACAATTGCAGAATTAGAACTCCGGAGTGCCGATGTTGTTTTTCTCCTTGATGGATCTGATAATATGAGAGCAAGTGAAAGACAAATTTTGGATTTTGTCAGAGATCTTGTCAAGCAAATAGAAATTGGGCGAAGCAAAGTACAAGTTGCTTTGATTCAGTACAGCACAGAGCCCACTACTGATTTTTTCCTGAACACACACTCACTGAAAGACGATATCTTGAGTCATTTGAGCAATGTAAAACTGAAAGGAGGGTTCACCGTGAACACAGGTGTTGCCCTTGATTATGTGAAGAACAATGTGTTCACTGCTTCATCTGGAAGCAGAGCCCAGCAGGGAGTCCCACAGATTCTGATTCTCTTAAGTGGGAGAAAGTCAGAAGATGATGTCTTGGGTTCTGTGGACAGACTGAGAAATGCTGGAATTGTCATTTTCAGTGTTGGAGTGAATGATGCAGATAGGCTGGAGATGAAGCAATTAGCGCACAGCCCTGGAGCGGAGTATTTTATCAAGGAGATTTCTGACTTTCCTCTTGTGAGAGAACAGTTGCTCTCAGACATTGCATCTCACAAAGGCACTGTCAGACCTGTAGGTGAGTGAAAACAAGTATTAATTAATGTTACTTTACTTTATCTATAGTATATATATATATGTATATACTGTATATGTGTGTGTGTGTGTGTATGTGTGTGTGTGTGTGTGTGTGTATCAACAGTAATCATATTTCTGTTAAGTTGTAAACTAACACAATTTACATCATTGTGGATTTTTCTAGGTTCAAGCTCCAGTATGAGTAGAGATGTTGTCTTTCTCATTGATGGATCTGATCATGTCAGGAGTCGATTCCCTGCTATACAGAAATTTGTTGCAAAAATCGTTGACAGCTTTGATGTGAACCAAGGAAAAGATAAAATTGCTGTTGTACAGTATAGCAACAATGCTGAACTCAATTTCAATCTGAATACATACAACACAAAAGTTGATGTTCTTAAGCACATCACAACCTTGATACCAAAAGGCGGAAGGCCTCAGAATATTGGAGCAGCACTTCAGTTTGTGAAGGATAATGTCTTTGTTTCAAATGCTGGAGGTCGACATCATGAAGGTGCCAAGCAGATACTTGTCATATTGGCTGGTGGAAGATCTAGAGATTCTCCACGAGGCCCAGCAAATATGCTCAAGGCTGCAGGGGTTGTGACATTTGCAATTGGATCAAGAATGTCAAATTCAGCCGAGATGCAAGTCATGTCCTCTGACCCAAATTATGCTTACTCAGTCCCTGACTTTGTAAATCTCCCTAGTATTCAACAAAGTTTGATGAGTCATCTTACTCAAATGGGGGTTGAGGAGGACACTAAAGCTGGTAAGAATTTAAATTATTTGAATAATTATTTAAATGAATCACCTTTCGGTGTTAATATATTTATAATGATTGTGATGATTAACATCATACAAATTGTATCAATTTCCGTTAACAGAGCAAAGTGATGAAAAGGGACGAGATATTGTTTTTCTTTTGGATGGATCTGATAACACCAGAAATGGATTTTCATCAATTCAAGATTTCCTGTACAAAGTAATAGAAAGATTAAACATTGGACCAAATGAAGACAGAGTTGCTGTGATTCAGTTCAGCAATGTGGCAGTAGCCAATTTCTTTTTGAATTCATTCATGAGGAAGGAAGATGTCCTAACAGCTGTCAGAAGGCTCTCACACAAAGGTGGAAGACCTCTGAAAACGGGTGCAGCTCTAAAATACGTTAAAGAAAATGTATTCACAGCTGCCTCAGGGAGCAGATACACTGCAAATGTGCCACAAATTCTTGTTGTTTTAAGTAGTGGACCATCGAGTGACAGTGTGGATTTGCCTGTTGCTTCTCTAAAAGAAAGCAGTGTCACAATATTAACCATTGGAACAAAAAACTCTGACCACAAGGAAATGGAGAAGATATCACATGCTCTGAGTTACACTTTATCAGTTTCTGAAGTAGCTGACCTTCCAAATATACAAGAGCAAATTGTTGGTGCAATTACAGATAAAACATTGAAAAATGAAATCATTGGTAAGAATAATTGCATGGATATCATATACTGCATGTTTCAGTTTATACACAAGTACACAGCTTTTTTCTAATACATGTTCAATTTGCCATTTTTACCATGATCTCGTTGCATGGGTCCACACTAACACTCACTATTGGATATTGGTTATTTGTGTTGGGCTACTCTGATACACAGAGTAGGCGTGGACGATATCTTGTCCAAAATCACCAATATCGATACAGAGACCAATACTGCCAAATAATTTGCCAACATTGAAGCATTTCGTTCTACTATCATTTGTTAGAACTAATTAAAAACAGGGCTGTTTGTAAATGTAAAAAAACAAGTGTTCAATGTGTGAATTATCTGAAATAATCAATAATAATCATAATCTGAAGTTATCACTGTGCAGATGTACACAAAAGAGTGTATGCTGTTTTGTTTTTTTCAAGTATCAACACTCAAAACAACACTTAGTATCCTATTATCCATAAAGGCCTGGACACATCAAACCGAATTTAAAGGACTAGCAGCGACGAGGGGCACCTCACATCGCCTCACATCGCCTTTCTTGACCGTTGGCTTTGTGTGTCCTAAACGAACACAGAGTGTGGATTACACTGACTGCTTTTATATTTCTTCTTGTGAGACAAAAAAAAAAAAAAGGAAAATGTATGGGCTCTGATTTTTTCAACGATATTGTTGGAAATATACTTGCTTACTAGAATGGCACTCGGAGAGCGCAGACCACCAAGCTGCCCAGATACAATTGCCCCCCTTTCTCCATGCAGCTTGCGCCATTATCCACCTGTATTGTTTTTTATGTTGAGATCAGCTGTACGTAGCGGAGCATTGTAAAACACTTCATTCAAACTGCACAGAAACAAAGTAAAACTCACCTAAACCGTCATCATTACTCTTTCCAACAATCACCAAGTGTGCTTTGGTAAAACTCTACTGTAATTTCACCGAGTTTAATGTGAAAAAAAACGGCAAATCTACAGGTGCCCCCCTAATGGCTGGTGTAGGTGCACACACTATTTACAAAGGACAGCTAATATTGAGATGGCCACTCCTGTAAAAAATAACACCTAGCAAAAAAATTATAATAGAAAAACAATACCAGTAAAAATGTGTGAGGCAAGAAGAAATTCTTTTTCAGACAAAACATGAGTAAAATTTGGACTACTTTTTTTTGATTAGTGCTTTTTACAATGTTTGGAAACTTTACTCTCTCTTGTTTGAATCCCAAAGGGAAAACCCATGACACCGACAGTAACTGGTAGGACGTTGACTGATCATGGTAGCAAGCAAATTTAACTGTATTTTAGTGTTTTTCACCAAGTTCAGGTCAGCCACATTGACGAATCAGTTATGACAGCATTAATAGAGTAAATGTTCTAAACCTTGACGTTAGCATTCATCATCTGACATTTGAACAGAAAAGTTTGACACATAAACCTAAATATGTCTCAAATTCTATGTTCCCTAGTGGAGAGACAGCCAACAGGAAGGGATGTTGTGTTCTTGTTGGATGGATCTGATGGTACTAGAAGTGGATTTCCAGCTATGCGAGACTTTGTCCAAAAAGTAGTAGAGAAACTCAGTGTGGATGACTACAAAGATCGTGTCTCAGTGGTTCAGTACAGCAGAGATCCAGCTGTCCAGTTCTATCTGAACACATACACGACAAAAGGGGAGATCGTTGAGACTGTCAGAGGTTTGAGGCACAAAGGTGGAATACCCCTCAACACTGGAGTGGCTCTACAATACTTGAAGAATAATGTCTTCACGGCCTCTGCTGGAAGCAGGCGCCTGGAAGGCGTTCCACAGGTCCTGATACTACTAAGTGGTGGAAGGTCTTCTGACAGTGTTGATGTACCAGCATCTTCTCTCAAACAGCTGGGTGTCTTGACTTTTGCAATTGGAACCAAGAGCTCTGATAGCAGAGAACTGCAGAAAATATCCCATGATGCCAATTCTGTTCTGTCTGTGTCTGAATTCACTGACCTTCCCCGTATCCTACAGCAACTTCAGTCCTCCGTGGAGGATGTGGTTATCGATGTCACCCCAGAATCACCAACTGTGCTTGGTATGTTAATAAGCATACCCTCTTGCCGGCCTATAAGATTACCTGACTTGTTTCACCTACACTCAGGGAAATAAATGAGGTGCAATACCTGTTTAGCTTCATGTGTGCAAATAAATAGAGATGGTGGTGTGCTTGCCTACTGTGAGTGGGCAGTGCTAGTTGCTTTCAAAAAAATAGCCCACCACTTCATGATTAGTCCACAATCGTACCTTATGTTAAAGTTTTTATCATTTGTTTTCCTGTCTTTTCTCAGTTGACACTGCCAAAAAGGATATTGTATTCCTTCTGGATGGTTCTGATATCACAAGGAATGGCTTCCCTGCCATGCGTGATTTTGTTGAGAAAGTGGTGGAGAAACTCAATGTGGGAGAAAACAAAGACCGTGTCTCTGTAGTCCAGTACAGCAGAGATGCAGAGGTCCATTTCGATCTGAAAACATACACCACAAGCGAGGATATTTTGGATTCAGTCAGACGGCTGAGACACAGAGGAGGCAAACCCCTCAACACCGGGGCCGCCCTCCAATACGTGAGGGACAACGTCTTTACAAACTCCTCCGGGAGTCGGCGCCTGCAAGGTGTTCCACAGATGTTGATCCTGCTAAATGGTGGAAGATCTTTTGACAAAGTAGATACTCCAGCCTCTGCTCTCAAACAGCAGGGCATCTTTGTGATAGGCATTGGAACAAGGAACTCTGACAGTGGAGAGCTGCAGAAAATATCATATGACCCTAAATACGCTCTATCAGTGTCTGAGTTCACTGACCTCCCCAGTGTCCAAGAACAGCTATCCTCTATAATGAGCACAGCGCTAATGCGGGCTACGCCCATAACACCAACAGTTTCTGGTAAGAAAGTGACTGATTTTTACATTCCAAGATCAGGATAGTGCGCAAATTGACCTGTATTAAACTGTATTTCACTAAGCCCAGGTCAGCCTTTACCACTTTGACAAAACAGTTGTGCCAGCATTAATAGAGTAAACGTTGTAAACATTGAAGTTAGCTTCATCATCTGACTTTTACACAGGAAAGATTGACACATGAACCTAAATATGTCTCAAATTCTTTGTTCCCTAGTGGAGAGACAGCCAACAGGAAGGGATGTTGTGTTCTTGTTGGATGGATCTGATGGTACTAGAAGTGGATTCCCAGCTATGCGAAACTTTGTCCAAAGAGTAGTAGAGAAACTCAGTGTGGATGACAGCAAAGATCGTGTCTCAGTGGTTCAGTACAGCAGAGATCCAGTTGTCCAGTTCTATCTGAACACGTACACGACAAAAGACGAGATCCTTGACACTGTCAGAGGTTTGAGGCACAAAGGCGGAATACCCCTCAACACTGGAGCAGCTCTCCAGTACTTGAGGGATAATGTCTTCACGGCCTCTGCCGGAAGCAGGCGCCTGGAAGGAGTTCCACAAGTCCTGATATTGCTAAGTGGTGGAAGGTCTTCTGACAGTGTTGATGCACCAGCCTCTGCTCTCAAACAGCTGGGTGTCTTGACCTTTGCAATTGGAACCAGGAGCTCTGATAGCAGAGAACTGCAGAAAATATCCCATGATGCCAATTCTGCTCTGTCTGTGTCTGAATTCACTGACCTTCCCCGTATCCTACAGCAACTTCAGTCCTCCGTGGAGGCTGTGGTTATTGACGTCATCCCAGAATCACCAACTGTGCTTGGTATGTTAACAAGCATGGCCTCTTGCTGGCCTGAAAGGCTATCTGACTTGTTTCACTTACTCTGAGGGAAATAAATTAAGTGTTATACCTGTTTAGCTTCATCTGTGTATTTAGATAGAGGTGGTGGTGGTGTGCTTGCCTACTATTTAAAATGGAAATAGGCAGTGCTAGGTGCTTTCAAAAAATTAGCCCACCAAGTGATTAGTTCACTAGCGTACTTTTTTCAAAAGGTTTTTATTTTTTGTCTTACTCTCTTTTCTCAGTTGACACTGCCAAAAAGGATATTGTATTCCTTCTGGATGGTTCTGATATCACAAGGAATGGCTTCCCTGCCATGCGTGATTTTGTTGAGAAAGTGGTGGAGAAACTCAATGTGGGAGAAAACAAAGACCGTGTCTCTGTAGTCCAGTACAGCAGAGATGCAGAGGTCCATTTCGATCTGAAAACATACACCACAAGCGAGGATATTTTGGATTCAGTCAGACGGCTGAGACACAGAGGAGGCAAACCCCTCAACACCGGGACCGCCCTCCAATACGTGAGGGACAACGTCTTTACAAACTCCTCCGGGAGTAGGCGCCTGCAAGGTGTTCCACAGATGTTGATCCTGCTAAATGGTGGAAGATCTTTTGACAAAGTAGATACTCCAGCCTCTGCTCTCAAACAGCAGGGCATCTTTGTGATAGGCATTGGAACAAGGAACTCTGACAGTGGAGAGCTGCAGAAAATATCATATGACCCTAAATACGCTCTATCAGTGTCTGAGTTCACTGACCTCCCCAGTGTCCAAGAACAGCTATCCTCTATAATGAGCACAGCGCTAATGAGGGCCACGCCCATAACACCAACAGTATCTGGTAAGAAAGTTACAGATTTTTACATTCCAAGATCAGGATAGTGCGCAAATTGACCTGTATTAAAGTGTATTTCACTAAGCTCGGTCAGCCTGTGCCACTTTGACAAAACAGTTGTGCCAGCATTAATAGAGTAAACGTTGTAAACATTGAGGTTAGCTTCATCATCTGACTTTTACACAGGAAAGTTTGACACATGAACCTAAATATGTCTCAAATTCTATGTTCCCTAGTGGAGAGACAGCCAACAGGAAGGGATGTTGTGTTCTTGTTGGATGGATCTGATGGTACTAGAAGTGGATTCCCAGCTATGCAAAACTTTGTCCAAAGAGTAGTAGAGAAACTCAGTGTGGATGACAGCAAAGATCGTGTCTCAGTGGTTCAGTACAGCAGAGATCCAGCTGTCCAGTTCTATCTGAACACGTACACGACAAAAGACGAGATCCTTGACACTGTCAGAGGTTTGAGGCACAAAGGCGGAATACCCCTCAACACTGGAGCAGCTCTCCAGTACTTGAGGGATAATGTCTTCACGGCCTCTGCCGGAAGCAGGCGCCTGGAAGGAGTTCCACAAGTCCTGATATTGCTAAGTGGTGGAAGGTCTTCTGACAGTGTTGATGCACCAGCCTCTGCTCTCAAACAGCTGGGTGTCTTGACCTTTGCAATTGGAACCAGGAGCTCTGATAGCAGAGAACTGCTGAAAATATCCCATGATGCCAATTCTGCTCTGTCTGTGTCTGAATTCACTGACCTTCCCCGTATCCTACAGCAACTTCAGTCCTCCGTGGAGGCTGTGGTTATTGACGTCACCCAGAATCACCAACTGTGCTTGGTATGTAAACAAGCATGGCCTCTTGCTGGCCTGAAAGGCCTATCTGACTTGTTTCACCTACACTGAGGGAAATAAATGAGGTGCAATACCTGTTTAGCTTCATGTGTGTATTTAGATAGAGGTGGTGGTGGTGTGCTTGCCTACTATTTAAAATGAAAGTAGGCAGTGCTAGGTGCTTTAAAAAACATAGCCCAGCACTTGTGATTAGTTCACTAGCGTACTTTTTTCAAAGGTTTTTATTTTTTGTCTTACTCTCTTTTCTCAGTTGACACTGCCAAAAAGGATATTGTATTCCTTCTGGATGGTTCTGATATCACAAGGAATGGCTTCCCTGCCATGCGTGATTTTGTTGAGAAAGTGGTGGAGAAACTCAATGTGGGAGAAAACAAAGACCGTGTCTCTGTAGTCCAGTACAGCAGAGATGCAGAGGTCCATTTCGATCTGAAAACATACACCACAAGCGAGGATATTTTGGATTCAGTCAGACGGCTGAGACACAGAGGAGGCAAACCCCTCAACACCGGGGCCGCCCTCCAATACGTGAGGGACAACGTCTTTACAAACTCCTCCGGGAGTAGGCGCCTGCAAGGTGTTCCACAGATGTTGATCCTGCTAAATGGTGGAAGATCTTTTGACAAAGTAGATACTCCAGCCTCTGCTCTCAAACAGCAGGGCATCTTTGTGATAGGCATTGGAACAAGGAACTCTGACAGTGGAGAGCTGCAGAAAATATCATATGACCCTAAATACGCTCTATCAGTGTCTGAGTTCACTGACCTCCCCAGTGTCCAAGAACAGCTATCCTCTATAATGAGCACAGCGCTAATGCGGGCTACGCCCATAACACCAACAGTTTCTGGTAAGAAAGTGACTGATTTTTACATTCCAAGATCAGGATAGTGCGCAAATTGACCTGTATTAAACTGTATTTCACTAAGCTCAGGTCAGCCTGTGCCACTTTGACAAAACAGTTGTGCCAGCATTAATAGAGTAAACGTAAACATTGAAGTTAGCTTCATCATCTGACTTTTACACAGGAAAGATTGACACATGAACCTAAATATGTCTCAAATTCTTTGTTCCCTAGTGGAGAGACAGCCAACAGGAAGGGATGTTGTGTTCTTGTTGGATGGATCTGATGGTACTAGAAGTGGATTCCCAGCTATGCAAAACTTTGTCCAAAGAGTAGTAGAGAAACTCAGTGTGGATGACAGCAAAGATCGTGTCTCAGTGGTTCAGTACAGCAGAGATCCAGTTGTCCAGTTCTATCTGAACACGTACACGACAAAAGACGAGATCCTTGACACTGTCAGAGGTTTGAGGCACAAAGGCGGAATACCCCTCAACACTGGAGCAGCTCTCCAGTACTTGAGGGATAATGTCTTCACGGCCTCTGCCGGAAGCAGGCGCCTGGAAGGAGTTCCACAAGTCCTGATATTGCTAAGTGGTGGAAGGTCTTCTGACAGTGTTGATGCACCAGCCTCTGCTCTCAAACAGCTGGGTGTCTTGACCTTTGCAATTGGAACCAGGAGCTCTGATAGCAGAGAACTGCAGAAAATATCCCATGATGCCAATTCTGCTCTGTCTGTGTCTGAATTCACTGACCTTCCCCGTATCCTACAGCAACTTCAGTCCTCCGTGGAGGCTGTGGTTATTGACGTCATCCCAGAATCACCAACTGTGCTTGGTATGTTAACAAGCATGGCCTCTTGCTGGCCTGAAAGGCTATCTGACTTGTTTCACTTACTCTGAGGGAAATAAATTAAGTGTTATACCTGTTTAGCTTCATCTGTGTATTTAGATAGAGGTGGTGGTGGTGTGCTTGCCTACTATTTAAAATGAAAATAGGCAGTGCTAGTTGCTTTCAAAAACATAGCCCACCAAGTGATTAGTTCACTAGCGTACCTTTTTCAAAGGTTTTTATTTTTTGTCTTACTCTCTTTTCTCAGTTGACACTGCCAAAAAGGATATTGTATTCCTTCTGGATGGTTCTGATATCACAAGGAATGGCTTCCCTGCCATGCGTGATTTTGTTGAGAAAGTGGTGGAGAAACTCAATGTGGGAGAAAACAAAGACCGTGTCTCTGTAGTCCAGTACAGCAGAGATGCAGAGGTCCATTTCGATCTGAAAACATACACCACAAGCGAGGATATTTTGGATTCAGTCAGACGGCTGAGACACAGAGGAGGCAAACCCCTCAACACCGGGGCCGCCCTCCAATACGTGAGGGACAACGTCTTTACAAACTCCTCCGGGAGTCGGCGCCTGCAAGGTGTTCCACAGATGTTGATCCTGCTAAATGGTGGAAGATCTTTTGACAAAGTAGATACTCCAGCCTCTGCTCTCAAACAGCAGGGCATCTTTGTGATAGGCATTGGAACAAGGAACTCTGACAGTGGAGAGCTGCAGAAAATATCATATGACCCTAAATACGCTCTATCAGTGTCTGAGTTCACTGACCTCCCCAGTGTCCAAGAACAGCTATCCACTATAATGAGCTCAGCGCTAATGAGGGCCTACGCCCATAACACCAACAGTTTCTGGTAAGAAAGTGACTGATTTTTACATTCCAAGATCAGGATAGTGCGCAAATTGACCTGTATTAAACTGTATTTCACTAAGCTCAGGTCAGCTTGTAAAACTTTGACAAAACAGTTGTGCCAGCATTAATAGAGTAAACGTTGTAAACATTGAGGTTAGCTTCATCATATGACTTTTACACAGGAAAGATTGACACATGAACCTAAATATGTCTCAAATTCTTTGTTCCCTAGTGGAGAGACAGCCAACAGGAAGGGATGTTGTGTTCTTGCTGGATGGATCTGATGGTACTAGAAGTGGATTCCCAGCTATGCGAAACTTTGTCCAAAGAGTAGTAGACAAACTCAGTGTGGATGACAGCAAAGATCGTGTCTCAGTGGTTCAGTACAGCAGAGATCCAGTTGTCCAGTTCTATCTGAACACGTACACGACAAAAGACGAGATCCTTGACACTGTCAGAGGTTTGAGGCACAAAGGCGGAATACCCCTCAACACTGGAGCAGCTCTCCAGTACTTGAGGGATAATGTCTTCACGGCCTCTGCCGGAAGCAGGCGCCTGGAAGGAGTTCCACAAGTCCTGATATTGCTAAGTGGTGGAAGGTCTTCTGACAGTGTTGATGCACCAGCCTCTGCTCTCAAACAGCTGGGTGTCTTGACCTTTGCAATTGGAACCAGGAGCTCTGATAGCAGAGAACTGCAGAAAATATCCCATGATGCCAATTCTGCTCTGTCTGTGTCTGAATTCACTGACCTTCCCCGTATCCTACAGCAACTTCAGTCCTCCGTGGAGGCTGTGGTTATTGACGTCACCCAGAATCACCAACTGTGCTTGGTATGTTAACAAGCATGGCCTCTTGCTGGCCTGAAAGGCCTATCTGACTTGTTTCACTTACTCTGAGGGGAAATAAATTAAGTGTAATACCTGTTTAGCTTCATGTGTGTATTTAGATAGAGGTGGTGGTGGTGTGCTTGCCTACTATTTAAAATGAAAGTAGGCAGTGCTAGGTGCTTTAAAAAACATAGCCCAGCACTTGTGATTAGTTCACTAGCGTACTTTTTTCAAAGGTTTTTATTTTTTATCTTCCTCTCTTTTCTCAGTTGACACTGCCAAAAAGGATATTGTATTCCTTCTGGATGGTTCTGATAGCACATGGAACGGCTTCCCTGCTATGCGTGATTTTGTCGAAAAAGTGGTGGATAAACTCAATGTGGGAGAAAACAAAGACCGTGTCTCTGTAGTCCAGTACAGCAGAGATGCAGAGGTCCATTTCGATCTGAAAACATACACCACAAGCGAGGATATTTTGGATTCAGTGAGGCGGCTGAGACACAGAGGAGGCAGACCCCTCAACACCGGGGCCGCCCTCCAATACGTGAGGGACAACGTCTTTACAAACTCCTCCGGGAGTAGGCGCCTGCAAGGTGTTCCACAGATTTTAATCCTGCTAAATGGTGGAAGATCTTTTGACAAAGTAGATACTCCAGCCTCTGCTCTCAAACAGCAGGGCATCTTTGTGATAGGCATTGGAACAAGGAACTCTGACGGTGGAGAGCTGCAGAAAATATCATATGACCCTAAATACGCTCTATCAGTGTCTGAGTTCACCGACCTCCCCAGTGTCCAAGAACAGCTCTCCACCATAATGAGCTCAGCGCTAATGAGGGCCACACCCATAACACCAACAGTAACTGGTAAGAAAGTTACCAATTTTTACATTCCAAGATCAGGATAGGACGCAAATTAACATGTATTAAAGTGTATTTCACTAAGCTCGGGTCACCCTGTGCCACTTTGACAAAACAGTTGTGCCAGTTTTAACAGAGTAAACGTTGTAAACATTGAGGTTAGCTTTCATCATCTGACTTTTGCACAGGAAAGTTTGACACATGAACCTAAATATGTCTCAAATTCTATGTTCCCTAGTGGAGAGACAGCCAACAGGAAGGGATGTTGTGTTCTTGTTGGATGGATCTGATGGTACTAGAAGTGGATTCCCAGCTATGCAAAACTTTGTCCAAAGAGTAGTAGAGAAACTCAGTGTGGATGACAACAAAGATCGTGTCTCAGTGGTTCAGTACAGCAGAGATCCAGCTGTCCAGTTCTATCTGAACACGTACACGACAAAAGGCGAGATCCTTCACACTGTCAGAGGTTTGAGGCACAAAGGCGGAATACCCCTCAACACTGGAGCAGCTCTCCACTACTTGAGGGATAATGTCTTCACGGCCTCTGCCGGAAGCAGGCGCCTGGAAGGAGTTCCACAAGTCCTGATATTGCTAAGTGGTGGAAGGTCTTCTGACAGTGTTGATGCACCAGCCTCTGCTCTCAAACAGCTGGGTGTCTTGACCTTTGCAATTGGAACCAGGAGCTCTGATAGCAGAGAACTGCAGAAAATAGCCCATGATGCCAATTCTGCTCTGTCTGTGTCTGAATTCACTGACCTTCCCCGTATCCTACAGCAACTTCAGTCCTCCGTGGAGGCTGTGGTTATTGACGTCACCGCAGAATCACCAACTGTGCTTGGTATGTTAACAAGCATGGTCTCTTGCTGGCATGAAAGCCTATCTGACTTGTTTCACCTGCAGTGGGGGAGATAAATTAAGTGTAATACCTGTTTAGCTTCATGTGTGTATTTAGATAGAGGTGGTGGTGGTGTGCTTGCCAACTATTTAAAATTAAAGTAGGCAGTGCTAGGTGCTTTAAAAAACATAGCCCTGCACTTTGTGATTAGTTCACCAGCGTACTTTTTTCAAAGCTTTTTATTTTTTATCTTCCTCTCTTTTCTCAGTTGACACTGCCAAAAAGGATATTGTATTCCTTCTGGATGGTTCTGATAGCACATGGAACGGCTTCCCTGCCATGCGTGATTTTGTCGAAAAAGTGGTGGAGAAACTCAATGTGGGAGAAAACAAAGACCGTGTCTCTGTAGTCCAGTACAGCAGAGATGCAGAGGTCCATTTCGATCTGAAAACATACACCACAAGCGAGGATATTTTGGATTCAGTGAGACGGCTGAGACACAGAGGAGGCAAACCCCTCAACACCGGGGCCGCCCTCCAATACGTGAGGGACAACGTCTTTACAAACTCTTCCGGGAGTAGGCGCCTGCAAGGTGTTCCACAGATTTTAATCCTGCTAAATGGTGGAAGATCTTTTGACAAAGTAGATACTCCAGCCTCTGCTCTCAAACAGCAGGGCATCTTTGTGATAGGCATTGGAACAAGGAACTCTGACGGTGGAGAGCTGCAGAAAATATCATATGACCCTAAATACGCTCTATCAGTGTCTGAGTTCACCGACCTCCCCAGTGTCCAAGAACAGCTCTCCACCATAATGAGCTCAGCGCTAATGAGGGCCACACCCATAACACCAACAGTATCTGGTAAGAAAGTTACCAATTTTTACATTCCAAGATCAGGATAGGACGCAAATTAACCTGTATTAAACTGTATTTCACTAAGCTCGGTTAACCCTGTTCCACTTTGACAAAACAGTTGTGCCAGTTTTAATAGAGTAAACGTTGTAAACATTGAGGTTAGCTTCATCATCTGACTTTTGCACAGGAAAGTTTGACACATGAACCTAAATATGTCTCAAATTCTATGTTCCCTAGTGGAGAGACAGCCAACAGGAAGGGATGTTGTGTTCTTGTTGGATGGATCTGATGGTACTAGAAGTGGATTCCCAGCTATGCAAAACTTTGTCCAAAGAGTAGTAGAGAAACTCAGTGTGGATGACAACAAAGATCGTGTCTCAGTGGTTCAGTACAGCAGAGATCCAGCTGTCCAGTTCTATCTGAACACGTACAAGACAAAAGGCGAGATCCTTCACACTGTCAGAGGTTTGAGGCACAAAGGCGGAATACCCCTCAACACTGGAGCAGCTCTCCAGTACTTGAGGGATAATGTCTTCACGGCCTCTGCCGGAAGCAGGCGCCTGGAAGGAGTTCCACAAGTCCTGATATTGCTAAGTGGTGGAAGGTCTTCTGACAGTGTTGATGCACCAGCCTCTGCTCTCAAACAGCTGGGTGTCTTGACCTTTGCAATTGGAACCAGGAGCTCTGATAGCAGAGAACTGCTGAAAATATCCCATGATGCCAATTCTGCTCTGTCTGTGTCTGAATTCACTGACCTTCCCCGTATCCTACAGCAACTTCAGTCCTCCGTGGAGGCTGTGGTTATTGACGTCACCCCAGAATCACCAACTGTGCTTGGTATGTTAACAAGCATGGCCTCTTGCTGGCCTGAAAGCCTATCTGACTTGTTTCACCTACAGAGGGGGAAATAAATTAAGTGTAATACCTGTTTAGCTTCATCTGTGTATTTAGATAGAGGTGGTGGTGGTGTGCTTGCCTACTATTTAAAATTAAAGTAGGCAGTGCTAGGTGCTTTAAAAAACATAGCCCAGCACTTTGTGATTAGTTCACCAGCGTACTTTTTTCAAAGGTTTTTATTTTTTATCTTCCTCTCTTTTCTCAGTTGACACTGCCAAAAAGGATATTGTATTCCTTCTGGATGGTTCTGATAGCACATGGAACGGCTTCCCTGCTATGCGTGATTTTGTCGAAAAAGTGGTGGATAAACTCAATGTGGGAGAAAACAAAGACCGTGTCTCTGTAGTCCAGTACAGCAGAGATGCAGAGGTCCATTTCGATTTGAAAACATACACCACAAGCGAGGATATTTTGGATTCAGTTAGGCGCCTGAGACACAGAGGAGGCAGACCCCTCAACACCGGGGCCGCCCTCCAATACGTGAGGGACAACGTCTTTACAAACTCCTCCGGGAGTAGGCGCCTGCAAGGTGTTCCACAGATTTTAATCCTGCTAAATGGTGGAAGATCTTTTGACAAAGTAGATACTCCAGCCTCTGCTCTCAAACAGCAGGGCATCTTTGTGATAGGCATTGGAACAAGGAACTCTGACAGTGGAGAGCTGCAGAAAATATCATATGACCCTAAATACGCTCTATCAGTGTCTGAGTTCACCGACCTACCCAGTGTCCAAGAACAGCTCTCCACCATAATGAGCTCAGCGCTAATGAGGGCCACACCCATAACACCAACAGTATCTGGTAAGAAAGTTACCAATTTTTACATTCAAAGATCAGGATAGGACGCAAATTAACCTGTATTAAAGTGTATTTCACTAAGCTCGGCTAACCCTGTGCCACTTTGACAAAACAGTTGTGCCAGTTTTAATAGAGTAAACGTTGTAAACATTGAGGTTAGCTTTCATCATCTGACTTTTACACAGGAAAGTTTGACACATGAACCTAAATATGTCTCAAATTCTATGTTCCCTAGTGGAGAGACAGCCAACAGGAAGGGATGTTGTGTTCTTGTTGGATGGATCTGATGGTACTAGAAGTGGATTCCCAGCTATGCAAAACTTTGTCCAAAGAGTAGTAGAGAAACTCAGTGTGGATGACAACAAAGATCGTGTCTCAGTCGTTCAGTACAGCAGAGATCCAGCTGTCCAGTTCTATCTGAACACGTACACGACAAAAGGCGAGATCCTTGACACTGTCAGAGGTTTGAGGCACAAAGGCGGAATACCCCTCAACACTGGAGCAGCTCTCCAATACTTGAGGGATAATGTCTTCACGGCCTCTGCCGGAAGCAGGCGCCTGGAAGGAGTTCCACAAGTCCTGATATTGCTAAGTGGTGGAAGGTCTTCTGACAGTGTTGATGCACCAGCCTCTGCTCTCAAACAGCTGGGTGTCTTGACCTTTGCAATTGGAACCAGGAGCTCTGATAGCAGAGAACTGCAGAAAATAGCCCATGATGCCAATTCTGCTCTGTCTGTGTCTGAATTCACTGACCTTCCCCGTATCCTACAGCAACTTCAGTCCTCCGTGGAGGCTGTGGTTATTGACGTCACCGCAGAATCACCAACTGTGCTTGGTATGTTAACAAGCATGGCCTCTTGCTGGCCTGAAAGCCTATCTGACTTGTTTCACCTACAGAGGGGGAAATAAATTAAGTGTAATACCTGTTTAGCTTCATGTGTGTATTTAGATAGAGGTGGTGGTGGTGTGCTTGCCAACTATTTAAAATTAAAGTAGGCAGTGCTAGGTGCTTTAAAAAACATAGCCCTGCACTTTGTGATTAGTTCACCAGCGTACTTTTTTCAAAGGTTTTTATTTTTTATCTTCCTCTCTTTTCTCAGTTGACACTGCCAAAAAGGATATTGTATTCCTTCTGGATGGTTCTGATAGCACATGGAACGGCTTCCCTGCCATGCGTGATTTTGTCGAAAAAGTGGTGGATAAACTCAATGTGGGAGAAAACAAAGACCGTGTCTCTGTAGTCCAGTACAGCAGAGATGCAGAGGTCCATTTCGATCTGAAAACATACACCACAAGCGAGGATATTTTGGATTCAGTGAGGCGGCTGAGACACAGAGGAGGCAGACCCCTCAACACCGGGGCCGCCCTCCAATACGTGAGGGACAACGTCTTTACAAACTCCTCCGGGAGTAGGCGCCTGCAAGGTGTTCCACAGATTTTAATCCTGCTAAATGGTGGAAGATCTTTTGACAAAGTAGATACTCCAGCCTCTGCTCTCAAACAGCAGGGCATCTTTGTGATAGGCATTGGAACAAGGAACTCTGACAGTGGAGAGCTGCAGAAAATATCATATGACCCTAAATACGCTCTATCAGTGTCTGAGTTCACCGACCTCCCCAGTGTCCAAGAACAGCTCTCCACCATAATGAGCTCAGCGCTAATGAGGGCCACACCCATAACACCAACAGTAACTGGTAAGAAAGTTACCAATTTTTACATTCCAAGATCAGGATAGGACGCAAATTAACCTGTATTAAAGTGTATTTCACTAAGCTCGGTTAACCCTGTGCCACTTTGACAAAACAGTTGTGCCAGTTTTAATAGAGTAAACGTTGTAAACATTGAGGTTAGCTTTCATCATCTGACTTTTGCACAGGAAAGTTTGACACATGAACCTAAATATGTCTCAAATTCTATGTTCCCTAGTGGAGAGACAGCCAACAGGAAGGGATGTTGTGTTCTTGTTGGATGGATCTGATGGTACTAGAAGTGGATTCCCAGCTATGCAAAACTTTGTCCAAAGAGTAGTAGAGAAACTCAGTGTGGATGACAACAAAGATCGTGTCTCAGTGGTTCAGTACAGCAGAGATCCAGCTGTCCAGTTCTATCTGAACACGTACAAGACAAAAGGCGAGATCCTTGACACTGTCAGAGGTTTGAGGCACAAAGGCGGAATACCCCTCAACACTGGAGCAGCTCTCCACTACTTGAGGGATAATGTCTTCACGGCCTCTGCCGGAAGCAGGCGCCTGGAAGGAGTTCCACAAGTCCTGATATTGCTAAGTGGTGGAAGGTCTTCTGACAGTGTTGATGCACCAGCCTCTGCTCTCAAACAGCTGGGTGTCTTGACCTTTGCAATTGGAACCAGGAGCTCTGATAGCAGAGAACTGCAGAAAATAGCCCATGATGCCAATTCTGCTCTGTCTGTGTCTGAATTCACTGACCTTCCCCGTATCCTACAGCAACTTCAGTCCTCCGTGGAGGCTGTGGTTATTGACGTCACCGCAGAATCACCAACTGTGCTTGGTATGTTAACAAGCATGGTCTCTTGCTGGCATGAAAGCCTATCTGACTTGTTTCACCTGCAGTGGGGGAGATAAATTAAGTGTAATACCTGTTTAGCTTCATGTGTGTATTTAGATAGAGGTGGTGGTGGTGTGCTTGCCAACTATTTAAAATTAAAGTAGGCAGTGCTAGGTGCTTTAAAAAACATAGCCCTGCACTTTGTGATTAGTTCACCAGCGTACTTTTTTCAAAGCTTTTTATTTTTTATCTTCCTCTCTTTTCTCAGTTGACACTGCCAAAAAGGATATTGTATTCCTTCTGGATGGTTCTGATAGCACATGGAACGGCTTCCCTGCTATGCGTGATTTTGTCGAAAAAGTGGTGGATAAACTCAATGTGGGAGAAAACAAAGACCGTGTCTCTGTAGTCCAGTACAGCAGAGATGCAGAGGTCCATTTCGATCTGAAAACATACACCACAAGCGAGGATATTTTGGATTCAGTGAGGCGGCTGAGACACAGAGGAGGCAGACCCCTCAACACCGGGGCCGCCCTCCAATACGTGAGGGACAACGTCTTTACAAACTCCTCCGGGAGTAGGCGCCTGCAAGGTGTTCCACAGATTTTAATCCTGCTAAATGGTGGAAGATCTTTTGACAAAGTAGATACTCCAGCCTCTGCTCTCAAACAGCAGGGCATCTTTGTGATAGGCATTGGAACAAGGAACTCTGACAGTGGAGAGCTGCAGAAAATATCATATGACCCTAAATACGCTCTATCAGTGTCTGAGTTCACCGACCTACCCAGTGTCCAAGAACAGCTCTCCACCATAATGAGCTCAGCGCTAATGAGGGCCACACCCATAACACCAACAGTATCTGGTAAGAAAGTTACCAATTTTTACATTCAAAGATCAGGATAGGACGCAAATTAACCTGTATTAAAGTGTATTTCACTAAGCTCGGCTAACCCTGTGCCACTTTGACAAAACAGTTGTGCCAGTTTTAATAGAGTAAACGTTGTAAACATTGAGGTTAGCTTTCATCATCTGACTTTTGCACAGGAAAGTTTGACACATGAACCTAAATATGTCTCAAATTCTATGTTCCCTAGTGGAGAGACAGCCAACAGGAAGGGATGTTGTGTTCTTGTTGGATGGATCTGATGGTACTAGAAGTGGATTCCCAGCTATGCAAAACTTTGTCCAAAGAGTAGTAGAGAAACTCAGTGTGGATGACAACAAAGATCGTGTCTCAGTGGTTCAGTACAGCAGAGATCCAGCTGTCCAGTTCAATCTGAACACGTACACGACAAAAGACGAGATCCTTGACACTGTCAGGGGTTTGAGGCACAAAGGCGGAATACCCCTCAACAGTGGAGCAGCTCTCCAGTACTTGAGGGATAATGTCTTCACGGCCTCTGCCGGAAGCAGGCGCCTGGAAGGAGTTCCACAAGTCCTGATATTGCTAAGTGGTGGAAGGTCTTCTGACAGTGTTGATGCACCAGCCTCTGCTCTCAAACAGCTGGGTGTCTTGACCTTTGCAATTGGAACCAGGAGCTCTGATAGCAGAGAACTGCAGAAAATAGCCCATGATGCCAATTCTGCTCTGTCTGTGTCTGAATTCACTGACCTTCCCCGAATCCTACAGCAACTTCAGTCCTCCGTGGAGGCTGTGATTATTGACGTCACCGCAGAATCACCAACTGTGCTTGGTATGTTAACAAGCATGGCCTCTTGCTGGCCTGAAAGCCTATCTGACTTGTTTAACCTACAGAGGGGGAAATAAATTAAGTTTAATACCTGTTTAGCTTCATGTGTGTATTTAGATAGAGCTGGTGGTGGTGTGCTTGCCAACTATTTAAAATTAAAGTAGGCAGTGCTAGGTGCTTTAAAAAACATAGCCCAGCACTTTGTGATTAGTTCACCAGCGTACTTTTTTCAAAGGTTTTAATTTTTTATCTTCCTCTCTTTTCTCAGTTGACACTGCCAAAAAGGATATTGTATTCCTTCTGGATGGTTCTGATAGCACATGGAACGGCTTCCCTGCCATGCGTGATTTTGTCGAGGAAGTGGTGGAGAAACTCAATGTTGGAGAAAACAAAGACCGTGTCTCTGTAGTCCAGTACAGCAGAGATGCAGAGGTCCAATTCGATCTGAAAACATACACCACAAGCAAGGATATTTTGGATTCAGTTAGACGGTTGAGACACAGAGGAGGCAAACCCCTCAACACCGGGGCCGCCCTCCAATACGTGAGGGACAACGTCTTTACAAACTCCTCCGGGGGTAGGCGCCTGCAAGGTGTTCCACAGATTTTAATCCTGCTAAATGGTGGAAGATCTTTTGACCAAGTAGATAGTCCAGCCTCTGCTCTCAAACAGCAGGGCATCTTTTTGATAGGCATTGGAACAAGGAACTCTGACAGTGGAGAGCTGCAGAAAATATCATATGACCCTAAATACGCTCTATCAGTGTCTGAGTTCACCGACCTACCCAGTGTCCAGGAACAGCTCTCCACCATAATGAGCTCAGCTCTAATGAGGGCCACACCCATAACACCAACAGTATCTGGTAAGAAAGTCACCAATTTTTACATTCCAAGATCAGGATAGGACGCAAATTAACCTGTATTAAAGTGTATTTCACTAAGCTCGGTTAACCCTGTGCCGCTTTGACAAAACAGTTGTGCCAGTTTTAATAGAGTAAACGTTGTAAACATTGAGGATAGCTTTCATCATCTGACTTTTGCACAGGAAAGTTTGACACATGAACCTAAATATGTCTCAAATTCTATGTTCCCTAGTGGAGAGACAGCCAACAGGAAGGGATGTTGTGTTCTTGTTGGATGGATCTGATGGTACTAGAAGTGGATTCCCAGCTATGCAAAACTTTGTCCAAAGAGTAGTAGAGAAACTCAGTGTGGATGACAACAAAGATCGTGTCTCAGTGGTTCAGTACAGCAGAGATCCAGCTGTCCATTTCTATCTGAACACGTACAAGACAAAAGGCGAGATCCTTGACACTGTCAGAGGTTTGAGGCACAAAGGCGGAATACCCCTCAACACTGGAGCAGCTCTTCAGTACTTGAGGGATAATGTCTTCACGGACTCTGCCGGAAGCAGGCGCCTGGAAGGAGTTCCACAAGTCCTGATATTGCTGAGTGGTGGAAGGTCTTCTGACAGTGTTGATGCACCAGCCTCTGCTCTCAAACAGCTGGGTGTCTTGACCTTTGCAATTGGAACCAGGAGCTCTGATAGCAGAGAACTGCAGAAAATAGCCCATGATGCCAATTCTGCTCTGTCTGTGTCTGAATTCACTGACCTTCCCCATATCCTACAGCAACTTCAGTCCTCCTTGGAGGCTGTGGTTATTGACGTCACCCCAGAATCACCAACTGTGCTTGGTATGTTAACAAGCATGGTCTCTTGCTGGCCTGAAAGCCTATCTGACTTGTTTCACCTGCAGTGGGGGAGATAAATTAAGTGCAATACCTGTTGAGCTTCATATGTGTATTTAGATAGAGGTGGTGGTGGTGTGCTTGACTACTATTTAAAATTAAAGAAGGCAGTGCTAGGTGCTTTAAAAAACAGAGCCCAGAACTTTGTGATTAGTTAACTAGCGTACTTTTTCAAAGGTTTTTATTTTTCATCTTCCTCTCTTTTCTCAGTTGACACTGCCAAAAAGGATATTGTATTCCTTCTGGATGGTTCTGATAGCACATGGAACGGCTTCCCTGCTATGCGTGATTTCGTCGAAAGAGTGGTGGATAAACTCAATGTGGGAGAAAACAAAGACCGTGTCTCTGTAGTCCAGTACAGCAGAGATGCAGAGGTCCATTTCGATCTGAAAACATACACCACAAGCGAGGATATTTTGGATTCAGTGAGGCGGCTGAGACACAGAGGAGGCAGACCCCTCAACACCGGGGCCGCCCTCCAATACGTGAGGGACAACGTCTTTACAAACTCCTCCGGGAGTAGGCGCCTGCAAGGTGTTCCACAGATTTTAATCCTGCTAAATGGTGGAAGATCTTTTGACAAAGTAGATACTCCAGCCTCTGCTCTCAAACAGCAGGGCATCTTTGTGATAGGCATTGGAACAAGGAACTCTGACGGTGGAGAGCTGCAGAAAATATCATATGACCCTAAATACGCTCTATCAGTGTCTGAGTTCACCGACCTACCCAGTGTCCAAGAACAGCTCTCCACCATTATGAGCTCAGCTCTAATGAGGGCCACACCCATAACACCAACAGTAACTGGTAAGAAAGTTACCAATTTTTACATTCCAAGATCAGGATAGGACGCAAATTAACCTGTATTAAAGTGTATTTCACTAAGCTCGGTTCACCCTGTGCCACTTTGACAAAACAGTTGTGCCAGCATTAATAGAGTAAACTTTGTAAACATTGAGGTTAGCTTTCATCATTTCACTTTTACATAGGAAAGTTTGACACATGAACCTAAATATGTCTCAAATTCTATGTTCCCTAGTGGAGAGACAGCCAACAGGAAGGGATGTTGTGTTCTTGTTGGATGGATCTGATGGTACTAGAAGTGGATTCCCAGCTATGCAAAACTTTGTCCAAAGAGTAGTAGAGAAACTCAGTGTGGATGACAACAAAGATCGTGTCTCAGTGGTTCAGTACAGCAGAGATCCAGCTGTCCAGTTCAATCTGAACACGTACACGACAAAAGACGAGATCCTTGACACTGTCAGGGGTTTGAGGCACAAAGGCGGAATATCCCTCAACACTGGAGCAGCTCTCCAATACTTGAGGGATAATGTCTTCACGGCCTCTGCCGGAAGCAGGCGCCTGGAAGGAGTTCCACAAGTCCTGATATTGCTAAGTGGTGGAAGGTCTTCTGACAGTGTTGATGCACCAGCCTCTGCTCTCAAACAGCTGGGTGTCTTGACCTTTGCAATTGGAACCAGGAGCTCTGATAGCAGAGAACTGCAGAAAATAGCCCATGATGCCAATTCTGCTCTGTCTGTGTCTGAATTCACTGACCTTCCCCGAATCCTACAGCAACTTCAGTCCTCCGTGGAGGCTGTGATTATTGACGTCACCGCAGAATCACCAACTGTGCTTGGTATGTTAACAAGCATGGCCTCTTGCTGGCCTGAAAGCCTATCTGACTTGTTTAACCTACAGAGGGGGAAATAAATTAAGTTTAATACCTGTTTAGCTTCATGTGTGTATTTAGATAGAGCTGGTGGTGGTGTGCTTGCCAACTATTTAAAATTAAAGTAGGCAGTGCTAGGTGCTTTAAAAAACATAGCCCAGCACTTTGCGATTAGTTCACCAGCGTACTTTTTTCAAAGGTTTTAATTTTTTATCTTCCTCTATTTTCTCAGTTGACACTGCCAAAAAGGATATTGTATTCCTTCTGGATGGTTCTGATAGCACATGGAACGGCTTCCCTGCCATGCGTGATTTTGTCGAGAAAGTGGTGGAGAAACTCAATGTTGGAGAAAACAAAGACCGTGTCTCTGTAGTCCAGTACAGCAGAGATGCAGAGGTCCAATTCGATCTGAAAACATACACCACAAGCAAGGATATTTTGGATTCAGTTAGACGGTTGAGACACAGAGGAGGCAAACCCCTCAACACCGGGGCCGCCCTCCAATACGTGAGGGACAACGTCTTTACAAACTCCTCCGGGAGTAGGCGCCTGCAAGGTGTTCCACAGATTTTAATCCTGCTAAATGGTGGAAGATCTTTTGACCAAGTAGATAGTCCAGCCTCTGCTCTCAAACAGCAGGGCATCTTTTTGATAGGCATTGGAACAAGGAACTCTGACAGTGGAGAGCTGCAGAAAATATCATATGACCCTAAATACGCTCTATCAGTGTCTGAGTTCACCGACCTATCCAGTGTCCAAGAACAGCTCTCCACCATTATGAGCTCAGCTCTAATGAGGGCCACACCCATAACACCAACAGTATCTGGTAAGAAAGTCACCAATTTTTACATTCCAAGATCAGGATAGGACGCAAATTAACCTGTATTAAAATGTATTTCACTAAGCTCGGTTAACCCTGTGCCGCTTTGACAAAACAGTTGTGCCAGTTTTAATAGAGTAAACGTTGTAAACATTGAGGATAGCTTTCATCATCTGAGTTTTGCACAGGAAAGTTTGACACATGAACCTAAATATGTCTCAAATTCTATGTTCCCTAGTGGAGAGACAGCCAACAGGAAGGGATGTTGTGTTCTTGTTGGATGGATCTGATGGTACTAGAAGTGGATTCCCAGCTATGCAAAACTTTGTCCAAAGAGTAGTAGAGAAACTCAGTGTGGATGACAACAAAGATCGTGTCTCAGTGGTTCAGTACAGCAGAGATCCAGCTGTCCATTTCTATCTGAACACGTACAAGACAAAAGGCGAGATCCTTGACACTGTCAGAGGTTTGAGGCACAAAGGCGGAATACCCCTCAACACTGGAGCAGCTCTCCAGTACTTGAGGGATAATGTCTTCACGGACTCTGCCGGAAGCAGGCGCCTGGAAGGAGTTCCACAAGTCCTGATATTGCTAAGTGGTGGAAGGTCTTCTGACAGTGTTGATGCACCAGCCTCTGCTCTCAAACAGCTGGGTGTCTTGACCTTTGCAATTGGAACCAGGAGCTCTGATAGCAGAGAACTGCAGAAAATAGCCCATGATGCCAATTCTGCTCTGTCTGTGTCTGAATTCACTGACCTTCCCCATATCCTACAGCAACTTCAGTCCTCCGTGGAGGCTGTGATTATTGACGTCACCCCAGAATCACCAACTGTGCTTGGTATGTTAACAAGCATGGTCTCTTGCTGGCCTGAAAGCCTATCTGACTTGTTTCACCTGCAGTGGGGGAGATAAATTAAGTGCAATACCTGTTGAGCTTCATATGTGTATTTAGATAGAGGTGGTGGTGGTGTGCTTGACTACTATTTAAAATTAAAGAAGGCAGTGCTAGGTGCTTTAAAAAACAGAGCCCAGAACTTTGTGATTAGTTAACTAGCGTACTTTTTCAAAGGTTTTTATTTTTCATCTTCCTCTCTTTTCTCAGTTGACACTGCCAAAAAGGATATTGTATTCCTTCTGGATGGTTCTGATAGCACATGGAACGGCTTCCCTGCTATGCGTGATTTCGTCGAAAGAGTGGTGGATAAACTCAATGTGGGAGAAAACAAAGACCGTGTCTCTGTAGTCCAGTACAGCAGAGATGCAGAGGTCCATTTCGATCTGAAAACATACACCACAAGCGAGGATATTTTGGATTCAGTGAGGCGGCTGAGACACAGAGGAGGCAGACCCCTCAACACCGGGGCCGCCCTCCAATACGTGAGGGACAACGTCTTTACAAACTCCTCCGGGAGTAGGCGTCTGCAAGGTGTTCCACAGATTTTAATCCTGCTAAATGGTGGAAGATCTTTTGACAAAGTAGATACTCCAGCCTCTGCTCTCAAACAGCAGGGCATCTTTGTGATAGGCATTGGAACAAGGAACTCTGACGGTGGAGAGCTGCAGAAAATATCATATGACCCTAAATACGCTCTATCAGTGTCTGAGTTCACCGACCTACCCAGTGTCCAAGAACAGCTCTCCACCATTATGAGCTCAGCTCTAATGAGGGCCACACCCATAACACCAACAGTAACTGGTAAGAAAGTTACCAATTTTTACATTCCAAGATCAGGATAGGACGCAAATTAACCTGTATTAAAGTGTATTTCACTAAGCTCGGTTCACCCTGTGCCACTTTGACAAAACAGTTGTGCCAGCATTAATAGAGTAAACTTTGTAAACATTGAGGTTAGCTTTCATCATTTCACTTTTACATAGGAAAGTTTGACACATGAACCTAAATATGTCTCAAATTCTATGTTCCCTAGTGGAGAGACAGCCAACAGGAAGGGATGTTGTGTTCTTGTTGGATGGATCTGATGGTACTAGAAGTGGATTCCCAGCTATGCAAAACTTTGTCCAAAGAGTAGTAGAGAAACTCAGTGTGGATGACAACAAAGATCGTGTCTCAGTGGTTCAGTACAGCAGAGATCCAGCTGTCCAGTTCAATCTGAACACGTACACGACAAAAGACGAGATCCTTGACACTGTCAGGGGTTTGAGGCACAAAGGCGGAATATCCCTCAACACTGGAGCAGCTCTCCAATACTTGAGGGATAATGTCTTCACGGCCTCTGCCGGAAGCAGGCGCCTGGAAGGAGTTCCACAAGTCCTGATATTGCTAAGTGGTGGAAGGTCTTCTGACAGTGTTGATGCACCAGCCTCTGCTCTCAAACAGCTGGGTGTCTTGACCTTTGCAATTGGAACCAGGAGCTCTGATAGCAGAGAACTGCAGAAAATAGCCCATGATGCCAATTCTGCTCTGTCTGTGTCTGAATTCACTGACCTTCCCCGAATCCTACAGCAACTTCAGTCCTCCGTGGAGGCTGTGATTATTGACGTCACCGCAGAATCACCAACTGTGCTTGGTATGTTAACAAGCATGGCCTCTTGCTGGCCTGAAAGCCTATCTGACTTGTTTAACCTACAGAGGGGGAAATAAATTAAGTTTAATACCTGTTTAGCTTCATGTGTGTATTTAGATAGAGCTGGTGGTGGTGTGCTTGCCAACTATTTAAAATTAAAGTAGGCAGTGCTAGGTGCTTTAAAAAACATAGCCCAGCACTTTGCGATTAGTTCACCAGCGTACTTTTTTCAAAGGTTTTAATTTTTTATCTTCCTCTATTTTCTCAGTTGACACTGCCAAAAAGGATATTGTATTCCTTCTGGATGGTTCTGATAGCACATGGAACGGCTTCCCTGCCATGCGTGATTTTGTCGAGAAAGTGGTGGAGAAACTCAATGTTGGAGAAAACAAAGACCGTGTCTCTGTAGTCCAGTACAGCAGAGATGCAGAGGTCCAATTCGATCTGAAAACATACACCACAAGCAAGGATATTTTGGATTCAGTTAGACGGTTGAGACACAGAGGAGGCAAACCCCTCAACACCGGGGCCGCCCTCCAATACGTGAGGGACAACGTCTTTACAAACTCCTCCGGGAGTAGGCGCCTGCAAGGTGTTCCACAGATTTTAATCCTGCTAAATGGTGGAAGATCTTTTGACCAAGTAGATAGTCCAGCCTCTGCTCTCAAACAGCAGGGCATCTTTTTGATAGGCATTGGAACAAGGAACTCTGACAGTGGAGAGCTGCAGAAAATATCATATGACCCTAAATACGCTCTATCAGTGTCTGAGTTCACCGACCTATCCAGTGTCCAAGAACAGCTCTCCACCATTATGAGCTCAGCTCTAATGAGGGCCACACCCATAACACCAACAGTATCTGGTAAGAAAGTCACCAATTTTTACATTCCAAGATCAGGATAGGACGCAAATTAACCTGTATTAAAGTGTATTTCACTAAGCGCGGTTAACCCTGTGCCGCTTTGACAAAACAGTTGTGCCAGTTTTAATAGAGTAAACGTTGTAAACATTGAGGATAGCTTTCATCATCTGACTTTTGCACAGGAAAGTTTGACACATGAACCTAAATATGTCTCAAATTCTATGTTCCCTAGTGGAGAGACAGCCAACAGGAAGGGATGTTGTGTTCTTGTTGGATGGATCTGATGGTACTAGAAGTGGATTCCCAGCTATGCAAAACTTTGTCCAAAGAGTAGTAGAGAAACTCAGTGTGGATGACAACAAAGATCGTGTCTCAGTGGTTCAGTACAGCAGAGATCCAGCTGTCCATTTCTATCTGAACACGTACAAGACAAAAGGCGAGATCCTTGACACTGTCAGAGGTTTGAGGCACAAAGGCGGAATACCCCTCAACACTGGAGCAGCTCTCCAGTACTTGAGGGATAATGTCTTCACGGACTCTGCCGGAAGCAGGCGCCTGGAAGGAGTTCCACAAGTCCTGATATTGCTAAGTGGTGGAAGGTCTTCTGACAGTGTTGATGCACCAGCCTCTGCTCTCAAACAGCTGGGTGTCTTGACCTTTGCAATTGGAACCAGGAGCTCTGATAGCAGAGAACTGCAGAAAATAGCCCATGATGCCAATTCTGCTCTGTCTGTGTCTGAATTCACTGACCTTCCCCGAATCCTACAGCAACTTCAGTCCTCCGTGGAGGCTGTGATTATTGACGTCACCGCAGAATCACCAACTGTGCTTGGTATGTTAACAAGCATGGCCTCTTGCTGGCCTGAAAGCCTATCTGACTTGTTTAACCTACAGAGGGGGAAATAAATTAAGTTTAATACCTGTTTAGCTTCATGTGTGTATTTAGATAGAGCTGGTGGTGGTGTGCTTGCCAACTATTTAAAATTAAAGTAGGCAGTGCTAGGTGCTTTAAAAAACATAGCCCAGCACTTTGCGATTAGTTCACCAGCGTACTTTTTTCAAAGGTTTTAATTTTTTATCTTCCTCTATTTTCTCAGTTGACACTGCCAAAAAGGATATTGTATTCCTTCTGGATGGTTCTGATAGCACATGGAACGGCTTCCCTGCTATGCGTGATTTTGTCGAGAAAGTGGTGGAGAAACTCAATGTTGGAGAAAACAAAGACCGTGTCTCTGTAGTCCAGTACAGCAGAGATGCAGAGGTCCAATTCGATCTGAAAACATACACCACAAGCAAGGATATTTTGGATTCAGTTAGACGGTTGAGACACAGAGGAGGCAAACCCCTCAACACCGGGGCCGCCCTCCAATACGTGAGGGACAACGTCTTTACAAACTCCTCCGGGAGTAGGCGCCTGCAAGGTGTTCCACAGATTTTAATCCTGCTAAATGGTGGAAGATCTTTTGACCAAGTAGATAGTCCAGCCTCTGCTCTCAAACAGCAGGGCATCTTTTTGATAGGCATTGGAACAAGGAACTCTGACAGTGGAGAGCTGCAGAAAATATCATATGACCCTAAATACGCTCTATCAGTGTCTGAGTTCACCGACCTATCCAGTGTCCAAGAACAGCTCTCCACCATTATGAGCTCAGCTCTAATGAGGGCCACACCCATAACACCAACAGTATCTGGTAAGAAAGTCACCAATTTTTACATTCCAAGATCAGGATAGGACGCAAATTAACCTGTATTAAAGTGTATTTCACTAAGCGCGGTTAACCCTGTGCCGCTTTGACAAAACAGTTGTGCCAGTTTTAATAGAGTAAACGTTGTAAACATTGAGGATAGCTTTCATCATCTGACTTTTGCACAGGAAAGTTTGACACATGAACCTAAATATGTCTCAAATTCTATGTTCCCTAGTGGAGAGACAGCCAACAGGAAGGGATGTTGTGTTCTTGTTGGATGGATCTGATGGTACTAGAAGTGGATTCCCAGCTATGCAAAACTTTGTCCAAAGAGTAGTAGAGAAACTCAGTGTGGATGACAACAAAGATCGTGTCTCAGTGGTTCAGTACAGCAGAGATCCAGCTGTCCATTTCTATCTGAACATGTACAAGACAAAAGGCGAGATCCTTGACATTGTCAGAGGTTTGAGGCACAAAGGCGGAATACCCCTCAACACTGGAGCAGCTCTCCAGTACTTGAGGGATAATGTCTTCACGGACTCTGCCGGAAGCAGGCGCCTGGAAGGAGTTCCACAAGTCCTGATATTGCTAAGTGGTGGAAGGTCTTCTGACAGTGTTGATGCACCAGCCTCTGCTCTCAAACAGCTGGGTGTCTTGACCTTTGCAATTGGAACCAGGAGCTCTGATAGCAGAGAACTGCAGAAAATAGCCCATGATGCCAATTCTGCTCTGTCTGTGTCTGAATTCACTGACCTTCCCCGTATCCTACAGCAACTTCAGTCCTCCGTGGAGGCTGTGGTTATTGACGTCACCCCAGAATCACCAACTGTGCTTGGTATGTTAACAAGCATGGTCTCTTGCTGGCCTGAAAGCCTATCTGACTTGTTTCACCTGCAGTGGGGGAGATAAATTAAATGCAATACCTGTTGAGCTTCATATGTGTATTTAGATAGAGGTGGTGGTGGTGTGCTTGACTACTATTTAAAATTAAAGAAGGCAGTGCTAGGTGCTTTAAAAACATAGCCCAGAACTTTGTGATTAGTTAACTAGCGTACTTTTTCAAAGGTTTTTATTTTTCATCTTCCTCTCTTTTCTCAGTTGACACTGCCAAAAAGGATATTGTATTCCTTCTGGATGGTTCTGATAGCACATGGAACGGCTTCCCTGCTATGCGTGATTTCGTCGAAAGAGTGGTGGATAAACTCAATGTGGGAGAAAACAAAGACCGTGTCTCTGTAGTCCAGTACAGCAGAGATGCAGAGGTCCATTTCGATCTGAAAACATACACCACAAGCGAGGATATTTTGGATTCAGTGAGGCGGCTGAGACACAGAGGAGGCAGACCCCTCAACACCGGGGCCGCCCTCCAATACGTGAGGGACAACGTCTTTACAAACTCCTCCGGGAGTAGGCGCCTGCAAGGTGTTCCACAGATTTTAATCCTGCTAAATGGTGGAAGATCTTTTGACCAAGTAGATACTCCAGCCTCTGCTCTCAAACAGCAGGGCATCTTTGTGATAGGCATTGGAATAAGGAACTCTGACGGTGGAGAGCTGCAGAAAATATCATATGACCCTAAATACGCTCTATCAGTGTCTGAGTTCACCGACCTACCCAGTGTCCAAGAACAGCTCTCCACCATAATGAGCTCAGCTCTAATGAGGGCCACACCCATAACACCAACAGTATCTGGTAAGAAAGTCACCAATTTTTACATTCCAAGATCAGGATAGGACGCAAATTAACCTGTATTAAAGTGTATTTCACTAAGCTCGGTTAACCCTGTGCCGCTTTGACAAAACAGTTGTGCCAGTTTTAATAGAGTAAACGTTGTAAACATTGAGGATAGCTTTCATCATCTGACTTTTGCACAGGAAAGTTTGACACATGAACCTAAATATGTCTCAAATTCTATGTTCCCTAGTGGAGAGACAGCCAACAGGAAGGGATGTTGTGTTCTTGTTGGATGGATCTGATGGTACTAGAAGTGGATTCCCAGCTATGCAAAACTTTGTCCAAAGAGTAGTAGAGAAACTCAGTGTGGATGACAACAAAGATCGTGTCTCTGTGGTTCAGTACAGCAGAGATCCAGCTGTCCATTTCTATCTGAACACGTATAAGACAAAAGGCGAGATCCTTGACACTGTCAGAGGTTTGAGGCACAAAGGCGGAATACCCCTCAACACTGGAGCAGCTCTTCAGTACTTGAGGGATAATGTCTTCACGGACTCTGCCGGAAGCAGGCGCCTGGAAGGAGTTCCACAAGTCCTGATATTGCTAAGTGGTGGAAGGTCTTCTGACAGTGTTGATGCACCAGCCTCTGCTCTCAAACAGCTGGGTGTCTTGACCTTTGCAATTGGAACCAGGAGCTCTGATAGCAGAGAACTGCAGAAAATAGCCCATGATGCCAATTCTGCTCTGTCTGTGTCTGAATTCACTGACCTTCCCCGTATCCTACAGCAACTTCAGTCCTCCGTGGAGGCTGTGGTTATTGACGTCACCCCAGAATCACCAACTGTGCTTGGTATGTTAACAAGCATGGTCTCTTGCTGGCCTGAAAGCCTATCTGACTTGTTTCACCTGCAGTGGGGGAGATAAATTAAGTGCAATACCTGTTGAGCTTCATATGTGTATTTAGATAGAGGTGGTGGTGGTGTGCTTGACTACTATTTAAAATTAAAGAAGGCAGTGCTAGGTGCTTTAAAAAACATAGCCCAGAACTTTGTGATTAGTTAACTAGCGTACTTTTTCAAAGGTTTTTATTTTTCATCTTCCTCTCTTTTCTCAGTTGACACTGCCAAAAAGGATATTGTATTCCTTCTGGATGGTTCTGATAGCACATTGAACGGCTTCCCTGCTATGCGTGATTTTGTTGAGCAAGTGGTAGAGAAACTCAATGTGGGAGAAAACAAAGACCGTGTCTCTGTAGTCCAGTACAGCAGGGATGCAGAGGTCCATTTCTATCTGAAAACCTACACCACAAGAGAGGATATTTTAGATTCAGTTAGAGGACTGAGACACAGAGGAGGCAGACCCCTCAACACTGGGGCGGCCCTCCAAAATGTCAGGGACAACGTCTTTACAAACTCCTCTGGGAGTAGGCGCCTGCAAGGTGTTCCACAGATATTGATCCTGCTCAATGGTGGAAGATCTTTTGACAATGTAGATACTCCAGCCTTTGCTCTCAAAAAGCAGGGCATCTTTGTGATTGGCATTGAAACAAGGAACTCTGACAGTGGAGAGCTGCAGAAAATATCATATGACCCTAAATACACTCTATCAGTTTCTGAGTTCACTGACCTCCCCAGTGTCCACGAACAGCTCTCCTCTATAATAAGCACAGCGCTAATGAGGGCCACGCCTATAACACCAACAGTATCTGGTAAGAAAGTGACTGATTTTTACATTCCAAGATCAGGGTAGGATGCAAATTGACCTATATTGAAGTGTATATCACAAAGCTTAGGTCAGCCTGTGCCACTATGAGAAAAAAGTTGTGCCAGCATTAATATAGTAAATGTTGTAAACATTGAGGTTAGCTTTCATCATCTGACTTTTGAACAGTAAAGTTTGACATATGAACCTAAATATGTCTCAAATTATATGTTCCCTAGTGGAGAAACAGCAAAAAGGAAGGGATGTTGTGTTCTTGTTGGATGGATCTAATGGTACTAGAACTGGATTCCCAGCTATGCGAGACTTTGTACAAAGAGTAGTAGAGAAACTCAGTGTGGATGACAACAAAGATCGTGTCTCAGTGGTTCAGTACAGCAGAGATCCAGCTGTCCAGTTTTATCTGAACACGTACACGACAAAAGGCGAGATCCTCAACACTGTCAAAGGTTTGATGCACAAAGGCGGAATACCCCTCAACACTGGAGCAGCTCTCCAGTACTTGAAGGATAATGTCTTCATGGCCTCTGCCGGAAGCAGGCGCCTGGAAGGAGTTCCACAAGTCCTGATATTGCTAAGTGGTGGAAGGTCTTCTGACAGTGTTGATGCACCAGCCTCTGCTCTCAAACAGCTGGGTGTCTTGACTATTGCAATTGGAAGCAGGGGCTCTGATAGCAGAGAACTGCAGATGATATCCCACGATACCAATTCTGCTCTGTCTGTGTCTGAATTCACTGACCTTCCCCGTATCCTAAAGCAACTTCAGTCCTCCGTGGAGGCTGTGGTTATTGACGTCACCCCAGAATCACCAACTGTGCTTGGTATGTTAACAAGAATGGCCTCTTGCTGGCCTGAAAGGCTACCTGACTTGTTTAACATACACTGAGGGAAACAAATTAAGTGTAATACCTGTTTAGCTTCACGTGTGCACTTACTGTAAATACAGGTGGTGGTGGTGTGCTTGCCTACTATTTAAAATTGAAGTAGGCATTGCTAGGTGCTTTCAAAAACATAGCCTACGCCTTTGTGATTAGTTCACCATTGTACTTTCTTCAAATTTTATGTGATTTTTTGTCTTCCTCTGTTTTCTCAGTTGACACTGCCAAAAAGGATATTGTATTCCTTCTGGATGGTTCTGATAGCACATTGAACGGCTTCCCTGCTATGCGTGATTTTGTTGAGAAAGTGGTAGAGAAACTCAATGTGGGAGAAAACAAAGACCGTGTCTCTGTAGTCCAGTACAGTAGGGATGCAGAGGTCTATTTCTATCTGAAAACCTATACCACAAGAGAGGATATTTTAGATTCGCTCAGAGGTCTGAGACACAGAGGAGGCAGACCCCTCAACACTGGGGCGGCCCTCCAAAATGTCAGGGACAACGTCTTTACAAACTCCTCTGGGAGTAGGCGCCTGCAAGGTGTTCCACAGATATTGATCCTGCTCAATGGTGGAAGATCTTTTGACAATGTAGATACTCCAGCCTCTGCTCTCAAAAAGCAGGGCATCTTTGTGATTGGCATTGGAACAAGGAACTCTGACAGTGGAGAGCTGCAGGAAATATCATATGACCCTAAATACACTCTATCAGTTTCTGAGTTCACTGACCTCCCCAGTGTCCAAGAACAGCTATCCTCTATAATAAGCATAGCCCTAATGAGGACCACGCCTATAACACCAACAGTATCTGGTAAGAAAGTGACTGATTTTTACATTCCAAGATCAGGGTAGGATGCAAATTGAATTGTATTGAAGTGTATATCACAAAGCTTAGGTCAGCCTGTGTCACTATGAGAAAACAGTTGTGCCAGCATTAATATAGTAAATGTAAACCTTGAGGTTAGCTTTCATCATCTGAATTTTGAACAGTAAAGTTTGACTCATGAACCTAAATATGTCTCAAATTCGATGTTCACTAGTGGAGAGACAGCAGACAGGAAGGGATGTTGTGTTCTTGTTAGATGGATCTGATGGTACTAGAACTAGATTCCCAGCTATGCGAGACTTTGTCCAAAGAGTAGAAGAGAAACTTCAGCGGTCCAGTCCTAATATCAAGTAAATGTGGAGATTAATTTGAAAATAAATAAATATAATAGATATAGAAAAATAAATGAATAAAATGTGTTCTTCTACATTTTTTTTCATTTATTTTCGTATTTACTTATTTCCCAATTTATTCTTTCCTGTTTTTGTTTATTTCCTTATTTTTTTTTAACTATTAATTTACTTCTGTATTTCTTCAGCCATATGCTAATGAGGGGGGTGTCACAAGTACAATTGAACTGTGAACTCTCAAATACATTAACCAATAGCTGTTAAGTGACACCATCAAGAAACACCCCTTGATTAACATATGGGTGAAAAAATACAGAAAGAAATACAACCATAAATAAATCAATATATGAATGAATAAATATTGACATAAATAAAAACAAAAATAAGTATTACCAGAAATTAATACATTGGGAAATAATTAAATGTAAAAATACTTGAATACAAATATTTAATTATTTTCTATTGGTGTGCACATTTATTTATTTATTAATTATACATGCTTTTTTAATTTGTATTTATTAACCTGCACATTTATTTGATGCATTTCTTTCTTTATTATTTAATTTATATATTTATTTATTTATTGAGTCATTTATTTAGCCATACATTGGCAGTTTTAATCCTTCATATTCTTGAGTCTGAGGTTTGGTAAAAGACGCAGAAAGTTGCAGCGTTCATCTCAGAAACTCATACAAGGATATTTTTGAACTGCATTCTTTCCATTCTCTTTCATCTCATTAATATTCTTAATGTTCTTTTTAATCCTATTCATTTTTCCCTTGTATTCATAATAGTGACAACAAAGCTGTAGTCCACAAAAGTAAAAACACAAATATAAAGTTCTTGTCCTATTCAAAGTATAACCATAATTTTAACATTACAACACAAGGAAAGATGTGAATACTGTATATATAATGTTTCTATGTAATTATCAAACAAAAGGTTAAAATCCATTTTCTCATCTTTTTTTTTTTTGGCTCACCACCACACTCCCTCATCGGAGGACTAAATTTACTTTGCTTTCATTCTTTTTCAAAATAGTAGCCAATGAAGGAAAAGATAAGTGATAACTAATAATAATCATAATATTAGTCAGAAAGATAACAATATTACTTTCAAAAATGAAAAAAATTAAATAAGCAGGGGCAAATAAGCTTGCAACCTTGACGACATATACACAATTAAACAGACAACAACAACAAAAAAACATTCAAGAGTGGACATGGACACATAATATGTAAACAGACAAATATCAACAATGACAGAAAGCAACGAGCTGTAGACATAGAACAGATACATAGAAAATGAGGCCCTTTTTTTACTTTCTTCTTTTTTAACCCTGTAAGAAGAAGATGGGTAAGGGGATGGGATTGTAATATGAATATGATACTCAACGGCAGATTGAGAGGCAAGATCAGATATGAGAAATTTTTATTTAATTCCGTGATTTGATTACTTTGTTTGGCAGAGACTTGCTCTTGTGATATATGTTCCGAGAGGAGGTTCAACCATTGTTTTATAGACAATTAAGAGTAGGTGTTTGGATTTCCAATTGAGGAGAATAGTTTTCTTGGCGATAGCACCAAAAGCAAACATGTATTGCTTAGTGTTATTAAGTCTGACATGTTGCCAAGAAGGCAGAAGGATGGAGATAGTGGGATGTTACATGCAAAAAATTCTGAGAGTTTAGTTGTTATGTATTTCCAAAGGCTTTGAACTAGGGGGTAGGACTAGAGGGCATGCAGGTAATTGTCATGGGTGCCAAGTCCACAATGTGTCCCATTGCGTGCATTTTGTGGCCTGTGAGATGTGTGCGGTGTATTATCTTGTATTGGATCAGTTGTAAATTGATATATCTGGACAGTTGAAAGGTAGATTGACAGATTTGTGTCCAGAAGTTGTTATCTCGATTGATATTGAGGTCCTTTTTCCATTTTTCTATTGGTGAAGATATTGCGGAATCTGATGCAGATAAGATTGTGTTTGTTGTTATGGGGCATTTGCTATGGTAAATTTAATTAATTAATTATTTGGGATGAACTCAAGAGGTTATTGATTATTTCCATTTTTGCTTAGATAGAGTTCCTTATTTGGATATACTGCAAATATTGTTCTTTGCCTATGTTGAATTTATCGTTTAACTGCATTTTATTGGTCGGTTAATTCATTCTGAGATCTGGGGTTAATGTGCATGGTCTAAATGTGATATTTACATTACATATTATTTGCTTTCCACCAGGCTTGGAGAGTATTGTAAATGGTGAGGTAGGTAAAGAAGTTATGTTTTGTGATGGATGTGGAAAGGAAGGGCAGGTCTTGTATTGATAATTCTTCAAATGCTGTTTGTTCAATGTCTAACCATGGCTGGTGGGATGGGGTTGAGTAAAGCCATGTGGTGGTGTATGTCAGTTGAAAGTTTGGAGCTTCTAGTCTTATCAAAGTTTTTGATTTTTGAAGGGTTGTCAGTGTTATTGTTAATTTTTTTTGCTTTCCCAGTATAATTGCGTAATGAATGTGTCCAGATTTTGTAAACCAGTTGGATGTTGGATTGGTTGGATGGGGATCATGTTTCAGTTCATTCAATTTTTAGTATTATAATTTTGATGTTAATTCATCCGATTGGTGTTAAGGGGTGCGTTTTCCAGCGTGTGAGATCTTCTTCAATGCTTTTTAACAGATGGCTATGGTTTAGATGAAATAATTCTGATAGTCTTGGAGATATGTTAACCCCTAAGTAGATGATATTACCGATGAGAAAATTTCCTGTATGAGATCTGATATTCCCTTTATTTCTGTAGACTGGTAAAATAGTTGATTTGGTCCAAATTATTGAATAGTCAGATACATATTAAAGAATGATGTGATGACTTTTGTTATTTCAGTGAGAGATTTGGTTGGATTTTGGAGGAATAAGATGACATCATCTGCATAAAGACTTATTTTGTGGATTGTAGTATCTGTGGAGATGCCGGTGATGCTATTATTCTGTCTTATTGCTGCTGCTGATGGATCCAAAAAAAGGGTGAATAGTAGTGGTGGGCAAGGGCAGCCTTTCTTGTTCCAAGGAGTAATCTAAAGTTTGGTGATGATGATAAAATGTGCCTTCAATACATTGTGCATCTCTGGTAAATAACAAATATGCAACAGCATAGCATAGCAATAGCATGCACAAAATTAAATAAAGTATAGCATTTCTGAAATGGTTTATGATCAAGTTAAAGAATGTTTTAAGGTATAATAGAGTTGCTGTGTTGATATCCATATTTGGCAGAGGAAATCTGATCCATATAATATATCATATATATAATTATTAATAATCTGGGATCTAGATACATTTGGAGCCAGTCAGACTTTGAAGAAGGTTGTTTTTTCCAAAGAATTAGCTCTAGCTCATAGATACAGCAGATGGAAAAACTGAAATAATAGATCATGCATTAACATAAAACTCATTACTCTCACTCACTCTAAATACACTCAAGAAGCTACAGCAAAACATGTCAAATGGAAGTTATATATTCACGTCATTATCAGCCCCTGTTAAGAGCATAGCAGTTTTAAGTGGGTTTTAGGAATTTTTAGTGTGAGAAATGTCATCATCAAAACAGCTTGTCATAGATCTCTAGTTGATCTGCCTTCCTGCTGCCAGGATCAGACTTGTCTGTGTGGATGTTTTACAGTAGAAGATAATGAAAAATCAGTTTGTGAGATGTAGGCTGGATATGACAAGCTTCTTCTGACATCCATTATATTCAGTAGTACTCACAGTTTTTTTTTTCAACCAATTTAACTTTCATTCATCTTCATCCAAATTTTATGCTGGAAGCAGACACTTTTCATCACACTTTACAAGGTCATCTTGCAATATGGACGGTTCATTGCAAGATGAAAAGTTTGGAAAAAATGTAAATGTCTTCCTGAATATGCACCCGATTACCACATATTTGGCAATAAAACATACTGTGTATATGGCTTAGGAACAAATTATAGGCTAAACCTTTCTCCATCTTCTCAAATCAAGAAATCTGAACAGAGTCCAACAGTATGTTAAAAGGCTATCATACATTGGTGTATAATTGCTGCTGTAATATTCCTTTGACCTTTTTGTCCATATTTTGACGATTTATGTTACAGGTTATAATAATGCCTTTTCTCTCTCTTTCAGCTGAGGCGCAGGGACCCCGGAAGGATGTCGTTTTCCTTGTTGATGGATCTGATGGTGTTGGACGGGAATTTCCTATCATCCAGGAGTTTATCCGTAGGGTCGTGGAGAGTCTCAATGTTGGCGAGAATAAGATCCGGATTGGCGTGGTCCAGTATGGTGACTTTGCTCAGGCTGACATGTTTTTGAACACACATACAACCAAAGAAGGTGTTTTGAATGCCGTCAAGGGAATGAGGCAGCGACGAGGAAGACAACGTAACCTGGGTCAGGCCTTGCAGTTTGTCAGTCAGGATGTTCTGACAGCGGCACGTGGTAGCAGGAAGCAAGAAGGTGTACCGCAGTTTGTAATTGTCGTCTCCAGTGGGTCTTCAACAGATGACATCAGTAGCGCAGCATCTACCCTCAAACAATCTAGAGTTCTTCCATTCAGCATTGGGACCAGGGATGTTAACCCTACAGAGCTCAGGGTGGTGTCATACGTGCCTAACTTTGCCTTCCCTATAGATGACCTCCCTGGCCTGTACACAGTCCAAGAAAACTTAATCACCACTCTCACTGAGCTGTCAGATGATGACATCACCAGGATGCGTCCAGTATTCCCAACCATTGATGGTAATTTCACTCAATTAAATTGTTTAAAAAATGATTTCTCACACACCCGACTCCTCTTTACTACAGTGTATGTGATTTACTCTTTACATGATGTATGACTTTCTCAGTCCTACTGCATGTCCTCAAACTCTGTAGTTACTAATCATACTTTGTTTCTGTGCTTGCGTTCTTTTTGAGCAGTAATCACACCAACACCCACGGGAGGAGAAAAGAGGGATGTCGTATTTCTAATTGATGGCACAACAGCGGTGCGTAGTGAGTTCCCTTCCATCCGTGAAATGATAAGAAGAGTTGTGGAGAAGCTGGATGTAGGACTGGATAAGGTCCGAATTTCAGTGGTACAGTACAGTGATGACCCAAAGCTAGAATTTCTTCTGAATGCATTCTCCACCAAAGATGAGGTACGCCAGGCTGTGACGAAACTTCGAAGCAAAGGTGGGAACCGTCTAAACACAGGTCGTGCTCTTGAGTGGGTCTACAGAAACATCTACCAGAGGTCAGCGGGAAGCCGCATTGAGGATGGTGTGCCTCAGTTCCTCATTCTAGTTACAGGTGGCAAGTCTGCAGATGATGTATCCACTGCGGCTGACCAACTTAAGAGAAACCAGGTTGCACCTCTTGCCATTGGTTCAAGAAATGCAGACCTTGATGAACTGAGGAAGATTTCCCTGAGGCCTGAACTGGTATATACCGTTGACAGTTTCCAGCAGCTTCCAAGAGTGGAGTCGCAGCTCATTGATTCAGTCAAAACAATATCCACCACTGATATCATCAGTAGTTATGTTCCTCCCTCAGTGGACTTAGGTAAGAAATACTATCTCATATATTAAAGATTTAAGTTAACTTCAAGTTGTAAATGCTCAACACAATAACTGAAACATGTTTTCATCATTTGCTTTTCAGCATCATTTTATATTCCTCATATGATTGAAAAAAAATAAAAAATAAAAGAAATAAAAGAATGCAGGGGTAGTGTTCAACCATCCATCGCTGTAAAGCCCCAGAGTTCTGTTATTGTGGTAGATTTTTTATATGCATCAGACTTTTTCTAATATATTTTAAATAAAACATATCTCCCTTTCTCTTTGTTGTGCTTATTTTGCAGGCAACCTAGATCTTGGGAAAAAGGACATTATCTTCCTTATTGATGGCTCAGACAATACAGGTGTTGCTGGCATTGCGCATATCCGTGACTTCATCCTCAACATTGTCCAACAACTCGATGTGCAGCCTGATCAAGTGCGTGTGGGTATTGTCCAGTATGCAAACAAAGTAAAAACAGAGTTCTCACTCAACTCTCACAACAACAAACCAGCTGTTGTCTCTGCTATCAAAAGACTTCGTCAGATGGGTGGCCGGTCATCAGATCTGGCTGACGCCATAGAGTATGTTATACGGAATGAGTTAAAACCTGCTGCTGGTGTTCGTCAAGCAGATGCCTCCCAGCATCTTGTGGTTCTAACAGGTGGACGTTCCCCCCAAGATGTTTCCATCTATGGACCTCTTCTTAAGGGCAACCGGGTCAACTGCATTGGTGTTGGAACTGCTGGTGCTGACACAAAGCAGCTAAGACAAATTGCCACCACCGAGGCTGATGTTCTCCAGGTTCCTGATTTCCCTGGCCTGCCAGCAATCCGGCAAGGGGTTATTGACAGGTTGAGTGGGACCATCCCTGTCGAACCACCCACAGATCCTTGTAAGTTGTTGTAAAATTTACACATATTACAGATACTTAAATAACATGTTTTACCTAAATATGGTCTAACAATGCTAAAATCTAATGAGTCACTATTTTCACCCTCCTCTACCCTGTCGTCATCAATATCTCATCTTCCTTCTCACAGCATCTGGCCTGCCTCCACCTAAAAAGGCTGACATAGTGTTTTTGGTGGATGGCTCCATTAACTTGGGAAGGGACAACTTCAATGAAGTGATGTTGTTTATCAACAACCTAATTGATCTGTTCTTCACCGAGAGAGACAACCTGCGGATTGGCCTGGCACATTATGCCACAGATGTGACTGATGTCTTCTACCTCAACACATATCAGAACAGGCAAGACATTCTAAATGCCATTGGCCGAGCAGAGTACAAAGGTGGACGGAGAATCAACACTGGTGCAGCCATTCGCCACATTCAAGATGTTCACTTTACCAAAGATAAAGGCAGTAGGATGGATGAGGGCACTCCTCAGATCCTAATGGTTCTCACTGGAGGACGCTCAGCTGATGATGGCAAAACAGCAGCCCTTGGTCTGAAGAAAAAAGGTGTTAGAGTCTTTGCTGTAGGAGTGGGCGACATTGAGAATGAGTTAGAAGACCTAGCAAGCGAGTCCTCCACTGTGGCTAGGGCAAGCACCTTCCAGGAACTTTCAGAGCTCAATGAGCAAATCCTGGAGACTTTGGATGATGAAGTGAAAGGGAAGCTGTGTCTTGGTGGGCAAGAAAATCCTAAAAGTAAGAGACATAGTATTATTTTTCTTGCTAATGTACTTTATTGCTGTGTGTTCCACATTTAGTTTGCAACGTATAATTAAAAGTTTTAGTTTCCAGATGTTTTCTATGATTAAAAAACAAAAAAAAAACACCTAAAAGAAAAACCATGCTCTGTTTTACAGCCTGCAGCATAGAGGTGTTGGTGGGCTTTGATGTTTCTGCCCAGAACATCTTCAGTGCTCAGACAAACCTCCAGAAGAAGGTCGAAGGCATTCTGCAGAGGATTTCCAAAATGGCAGCTATCAGTTGCTCCTCTGGGCAGATTCCCTCTGTGCAAGTGGGCATGCTGGCCATGGACTCAGCCTCTGAGCCTGTCCAGCTGGACTTCACAGACAATGCTGAGGTGCTCAATGAGGCCTTCAAAGCCCTACGGAGTCGTGGACCTTTTGTCCTCAATGGCAAGACCATCTCAGCTTACACCAATAGGTTCAAAACCAGACAGGACGACGTTGTCAAGGTTGGTTACTGAAACAGTTTAAACTAGAGATGTCCAGAGCTAAAATAACATTGGAAATTACAGCTGTGAGCAGCAATTCGTAGGTTGAACCCTTTTTTCGCTCAACAGAAAGAAGCGGCTTAATTGCCAAAATCAAAGCTGCAAGCAGCTATGAGTGGGATTTGGGCTTCACAAAGCTGAGCAAAGTCACTTCAGCTGATTTAATTCTGTATAAAGAAGAAGTGAGACCAATCACACACTTGTTTCATCATTACAATGTGTACAGCCTTTCAATAATTGGACACTCAGAGTCCCACCAGTCATATTTCTTGGCAATTTGGGGACATGTTTTAACAGCTTATTTAAAAATACTCAGCAAGTTTGGTGATGAACTCTCATTGATTTATGGCCAAATTTGCTTCAGGCCCATACATGTTTGGACCTGGTGATGCCCCCTTTTCAGTGATTTCAAAGTAGTTTTACACACCTGGTTCAGCATTGTTATGAAACATATCCTGTGCGTTTTGTAATGAGTGGACAAACAATTCCTGATGTATAGTCTAATTTGTGTTATGCCACGCCCATTTTTGCAACCCCTATCTTGGTTAATACTTGCCCCCAGAGTATTTGCACCCTAACCATCAGGTTTGGAGATACACATTTTTAGCATGTGTGGTGCCCCCCATGGGTTGAGCTCAAAATGCTTTGGGGGGCCTATAGACAAACATGTTCTGAAGATATCTACCACGATTTATGATTATTTGACTATTGGTCAATTAATTATGGCCAATTTCCTGATAAGCCCCGCCTTTTCTGAAGTTTATTGGTCAATATCTTCAAAATGCAATGAGATATCAACAAGCTTTTAATATTTTTAGATATGCTTAGTCCAATAATGATCCACGCAAAATTTGGTAGCAATTGGATCACGTTTTAGGGGGAAATGCAAAAAATGTGTTTTTCAAAAGATTCTAAATGGCAAAAAAGCTGTCAGGTAGACTTTGGTTGTTATTGAGGCCTTTTTGTAGAGCACATTGAGCTGGACATGTGTTGAATACGTCGTTTGTACTCGTTTGTACTGTAAGATAGTTTGTTAGGGAAGTTATTCCACTCTGTAACACCGCTGTACAGTTGGAGCGGAATGAGTGTTTCTTTGGTTCCAACAACAAGGTAATATGTCTTCTCTCTAGCGGATTGTGTCACGTCAATTTCAGGGGTCACATTCTCTGAGTTAATCTTCATTCATATCATATCAATAATTTAAGATGATCAATATAATAGTTTTTGAACCAGAACCTTCTGTACTTGGATCAATTAGCTCATGAAAAAAATGATGTGCCAACTTTAGTAGTCTACAGCTGTTATTTCAATGTGTCAGATACATAATTAATCAACAATCAGGTCAATAAAAGTATAGGATCAAACTCTGTATCGGCACATACCAAATATTAAAGGACTTGGATCAGGATTACAGCCAAAAAAACTGGACATACTTAGTTTAAACTTACTAATGAAAAGACTCGTGGAAAATCTAAAGTAGTGTGAAACTGAATTGTGTTTTTCCCCTGAAGGTTGTCATTCATCTTACTGATGGTATTGATGCCCCATATGCTGAATTGAAAAAGCAAATTGAGGAGCTTCGGGTATCAGGTAAAAAGATAATACAGTACAAACTGCCCTTCAGGACTATCTAGCCTTAAACCTCACCAAAACCACCATCATATGTATCATAGAAATATCATATTCAGAAATAATTAATGTTCCTGAAACTCTTATATGTGCAAAACAGGAGTGAACAGTTTCATCCTGGTCGGGCTAGAGCGGGTGCCCAAATTTGAGGAGGCTTTGCTGCTGGAATTCGGTCGTGGATTCAGGTACACCAGACCCTTACGGCTCAATATCATGGACTTGGACTATGAGCTAATGGAAGAACTGGTGAGTACTAATCAGTCAGACAGAAGACTTTCATGAGCTTTATTTTTTCCCCTTGAATTGCTTAATTAATCTATTTTCTTTTGCTGCGTAGGACAATATTGCAGAGAGGGAGTGCTGTGCAGTGCCATGCAAATGCACTGGCACCAGAGGGGACCGAGGAGCAGTTGGACTCTCAGGGGATAAGGTATCCAATGTCGAAAAAAGAAAATATATTTTTTTAAGACCTTGCCTTCAATTATACCAGAAAAGAAGTGAGGCTAATACTTTTTTGTTTTGTCTTTCAGGGTGGCCCAGGATCACCAGGAAGCCAAGGACATCCTGGAGATGAGGGTGGACCCGTAAGTATGAATGCATTGCTTACGTATGTAGTCACAGTCTGACAATCTTTCCATGAGAGACTTTCTGCTGTAAACTGTCCTTATCTATAACGTGTTTAACCATCTTTTTTGTTCTCAAGAAGTTCAGTGACAGCTTTAAATGTTATTTTTTGTTTTCCAGCACTTCATGTTCCTTTATATTATATCCCTCCTTTATTTGGTCAAGATATTTAATTGTCTTTATTCTGTAATGACAGGGAGAGAGAGGTCCTCCCGGTGTGAATGGAACTCAGGGATTCCAGGGATGTCCTGGACAAAGAGGTGTCAAGGTAAAGGCTTTGATATTAACTTTAACATTCACCTTAAACTTATTTGTTACTTTGTATTGACAATATTATTGTTGTTTTTGTTTTTTTAAATTGAATACAGTGGTGAAACATTGTTTTTTTTTTTGTTCAGGGTTCTCGTGGGTACTCAGGGGAAAAGGTGAGTATTTTTCTTTCTTTTTTTAAAAAGTCTTCATTATTAGATAAAGCTGTCAGTAAAAAAAGCTAATGCACAGATTACCCAACCAACTACTACTGTGTTGCAGGGTGAATTTGGAGAAATTGGGCTTGATGGCATCAATGGAGAAGAGGTAAGTGTGTGTTATATTACATTTTGTCATTCAGTCCATTTCTTTAATATGTGATAAATCATATAGAATAATGTACGAATGCTTCTTGTCTTAAGCTGTGTGGCGAGTCCCACCAATGTGTTTATGTGACAATCATATGTGAATGGGCTTTAGTTTATGCATGATTGTGGGCTTTAATTGACATCTGCTGTATGTTTTCAGGGCAAAAGTGGAGTGGCTGGACCCCCAGGAGACAGAGGAAACTCTGGCAGAAGAGTGAGTGGCTGGAAGCAATTTTAATTTTTTTTTTTTTCTACAAATTTTTTCTTTAAAAAAAAATGGTTAGTGCTGATAAATGCTCACTACACATATTTATTGCATTTAGGGTCCCAAGGGTACTAAAGGACAAGCAGGAGACGGAGGAGAAATTGGAATCAGAGGAGACCCTGTGAGTATTATGAAAAGTGATTATAGTGCCATTTACTGTCTGAATTTATAAAATAACGTATTGGTTTGAACATGGAGTCCTGAAATGATTTTGACTGATTATAGAGGAATATTATGTGCATTACTTGTTGAGTGTTTGTATGCCTACACAGTATGTGATAGAGTGAAAGTTACTAATTGCCTGTTATGAATTCCCAGACCAGCTTGGATTGAGTCATTAAGATACATCTATCCATTCCTTAATGGGTACTCTAATGCCATTGAGCAAGGCTCCAAACATTGGCCAGTGGTAAAAGATTGCGGTGTCTGATCATTTAGTGTGTGATTGTATACATCCCTCCCTCAGCCTGTTGTCGCTCTCCAAAGTAGTTTGTACACATAAGAATGTGCTCTTGGTCAGTGTTTTAGGGTGTTTGAATGTAGCAGAAATTAAAAGTGATATCTGTGTAATAGGGTACAAGTGGACAAGATAACAACGGCGCAGGACCTAAAGGAGACCCCGGTGATGCTGGACCAGCGGTAATGTCCCCCTTCACACATTGTATTGCTATAGAAGAAAGATCCATCCTACCAATGCATTTTCAACATGACATGGTTGTTTGTGTTTGTATGCGTTTGTTATATTGTGAAATGATAGGGAGAGCCTGGTGAGGATGGAAAGAAAGGAGGCCCCGGTGAACTCGGAAGAGGGGTAAACAATTTTGCCATCTCTTCCTTATCTTTGCTAAATACTGTTTTGCCATTGTTTTTTGCTAATCAAGACTTGTTTCTACTCCCACTTCATTAGGGACCTGATGGCAGACGAGGCCCACCTGGAAAGGCTGTAAGTCCTGTTTTGGTGATAACATACATTGTTTAATAACTCTTGTAATGGTAGTTATAGTAACATTTTGTTGCCTGAATGTCATTAAAGGGAATTCCCGGAAAGCCAGGAGCTGATGGTGTTCAGGGAGAGCCTGGTATTGGAGGATCTAGAGTAAGTTTGTCATTCTATTCACAGCATTTGGCAGACTATTCAATCTAGAAATGCACTTGCCAACACATGTATTATAGTCAATGTTTCCATTATTGTTAATACTTTTCTTGGCCGCATTAGCAATATGACAAATTGCTTTGAATGGACTGTGACTGGCGTATATCTAAGGCTGTGTGTTCATTCTTTTCTTGTGGGTTGGAAGTCCAGCTCTAATACGCAAGAAACTGGTGCATCATTGATGTCTGGTTTGTCTTTTTTCAGGGTCCATCTGGACCGAATGGTGCACCAGGACCCAGAGGAGAAGATGGAAACCCTGGACCCAGAGTGAGTGAACCTGTTAAGGCCATTTTATTTAATAAAATATTTAGCTATGTCTGTAACATATTAAACACCTATTAATTCCAGTCAAGTCATATATATTTATGGATCAGTTTTAAATGGTAAAATGCAGATAGGGAACATAGAGCAGACATATTAAGATCTCATTTCACAAATAAAGCAATAAATTGTGTCTACCACACATTTCAACTGCAATGGCACACTGGTTTAACTAGCTGAAAATCATGTGTGCGATGTACTTCATTTTGAGAAAAGGTCTCCTAATGCCCTAATGTTTTGTTTTCTAGGGTCCCGGAGGTAGCCCAGGTCCCGCTGGAGAAAAGGGTAGAAGAGCAGCTCTTGGTCGCAAGGTATTGAGTGGAGCATAATTTGGCATGGCTTATGTTCTTCCATAACAGGCTTGTTTATTTGAGCAAACATGAAAGCACTACGAGAAAACATCAAGGCTCTGCTTGACATATACTGCAACAAAAGCATAGTAACTTAATTAAATCTATAGAAACTGACCCGATAACTTAAAAGCATATTTCAATTTGTGGCCTTGACATTCTCTTTGAATCTTTAACTATTTATGTCTCTGTGTCATTCTCTGTATCTGGCTATCTCTGTGTCTTTGTAGGGAGAGCCAGGAGAGCCAGGACCTAAGGGTGCTATTGGACCTCTTGGTCCCCGTGGAGAGTCTGTAAGAATGAAACCGTATCTTCTTTGCATGTACTGTACTGTAAAACTGCTGAAAAAAGAGCAACATCAAAACTTTCCTCTCTCCAAGATATCAGACTTACATGGTTTGTCATGTTGTTTAGGTAACCAAATGTCTATGTGTTATAATACAGTAGAGGGTTATTAGGTATTCTTCTCAATAATTGTCCTTGTGAAAGAGAACGCCTTGGCAGGAGAAGTTCTGCCTCAGGCTACAAGTTGAAGAGGCTATACTTTGCATTACTGCCATGTGTGCTGTTATGTTGCTGTGTGTTTAATATCTGAGAATGTATGTGGTGTTTTTTTAATTAAGGAATTGATGTGTTTTGCTGAGAAGGATCTTATTCCATGTGTTCTGTCTTGAATGAGTACCATAACATTGCTTAGTATCACGTAACAGCACTGTTACAGTATGCTGGGACAAAGGGGAGAGGGAGGGTGTTGCGCTTGTTTCCTGTTAACTACCAAGCATGTATGCAGCTGAATAAATAAGCACTTTACAAAGGCTACAAATCCTTGATTGAGTTTGTTTTCTCTTGTTTGTTTTATAGGGTGAAGATGGTAGAGATGGGTTTGGCGTTCCAGGGCCTAATGGAAGAAAGGCAAGTGAATTTTGACCTCTAGTAATATATAAGAAAGTATGGTTATCAGGTGTGTCTTCTTTTTGATTAGCATTAAAATTACATTTAGCCAACAACTATCCAGTGATATTTTAGAAATTGAATTAAGAAAATGTTAAAATCACGAACAGAAATGATGATAAGAGGGAGTTGCAGAACTGTCTGCTACAGTCTAACTACTATTGCCATTTAAGACATCTGAAGTCTTTTCCTAAACACACATGTAGTACATCCCTACTTCGATGCTGAATAGCACTATAAAGAATGTCATGGCTCTAGCCCATCTAAAGATACAATTATCAGTGAGACAAATGCGGTTACATACTCATTCAATGGGACAATAATGATACCAATAATACTTAAAGTATGTATGCATTTTCCTCTACAGGGTGATGAGGGCTTCCCAGGATTCCCAGGACCAAAGGTAATGGGAAACACTGACTCCTGAAGTGAAATTTATCAAAGGTTGCAAATTATAATATTTACACTGTACATACTGGCCAATGGGCCTTCCTTTTGATGTTGGTCTTTTTAGCTTTATTTTAACTGTATTTTAGATATAAAGGCATGGATGTCACAGAACTGTTTATAGCTCAACCAGGTTAAAACAGAAGTGCTGATAATTGGTTCAAAGGCTCAGAGAGAGAAACTTGCCTCCAAACTAAATACACAAGAACTCAACCCAAGCCAAGAAGCAAGAAATCGAGGAGTGATTTTCGATTCTGATTTTAAGTCTCATATGCAGGGTGTCACAAAAACAGCATTTTATCATTTGAAAAACATCTCCTTAGTGAGGCCATTTTTCTCTCTGAGCAACACAGAGAGACTGATGCATGCTTTTATAACTATTGTAACACTCCTTTCTAGTCTACCAAGGACTATAATAAATCAACTGCAATTAATTCAAAATTCTGCTGCTCGAGTGCTGACTAAGACCAGAAGTAGAGTACACATTATGTCTATTTTAAAGTCTTTACATTGGTTACCTGTTAGTATTCATATTGATTTAAAAATTCTTTCATTAGTTTATAAGGCACTGCATGGCCATGCACCAAACTACCTCTAGAAATGCTTTTGGTTTATGAACCAGGAAGGCCCCTCAGATCCTCTTATTCTTTTCTTTTAGTCTTTCCACAAAGCAGAACAAAAACTTTTGGCAATGCTGCTTTCAGCCATTACACTCCAAGCCGCTGGAACAGCCTTTCAGCGGATCTAAGAAGAGCTGAAAATATTTATATTTTTAAATGTAAACTAAAAACACATCTATTTAGTCTGGCTTTTATGTAGTGTTTAAACTTTTTTGTGCTTTTATTATTTTTACTCATTCTATTATAATTTTTATATCTATTTTACTCTATTTTGTTTTATCAACATTTTACTACTTTGAGCAACTGTTTATCATTATGTTGTATTTTATTCTATTTGATTTTATTAACATTTTACCACTTTTAACATCCTAAGTTTTGTCAATGGCTTGTAAAGCACTTTGAAGTGCATTTGATTTGTTCGAAAGGTGATATTTCAATGAAGTTTGATTGATTGATTGAGTGATTGATTGATTGCATTCTTTTTACTTCCATCATTTCAGGGAGCAGCTGGAGGCCTTGGCACCAAGGGTGGACCTGGACCCAGAGGAAATCTAGGACAGAGGGTAAATTTCCAGATCCCACTGAGATTAGGTCAAAATGAGCATATTCTAAATGCATGACACTGTATGACACTTAGCAAAACCTCCAACACTGCAACAGCACATGCTGGTTGGCGTGATATGGTAGAGGACTGGTTTTGAAGTTTTGTTTCAGATATGTTGTACTGTATGCAGTCTTGGCAGTGAATGACAATGCACATTAATGGCTTTTCAGTCTTTGAAGAGAGTGAATGTTTTAAGTCAAACCCTTTTTTGAACTACTGACAGTCAAATAGATTTAAAAGTGAATTATTTTTCTCTTTATTCTTTCCAGGGTGTCTCTGGGAATATTGGTACACCCGGACAGAAGGGAGAGGTTGGATATCCTGGGCCATATGTAAGCAAGATAAAATTCTACCCGTTGCTTATAAGCTGATCACACTCTGTATAAATGCCATGTTGCCACTGTAGCAGAATATGTGTAGTTATGGTTTACACTATCTTGAGTGGTCTGTTTTAGATTGTGTCTTTTCGTATTTTCACATCACTCAAACTTATGGCACATAGTATATACTGCACAATGTAATATTGTTACATTCTCAACATGATTTAACAAAAATAATCGTGTTATATAAGCAATACCAAAACTAAGGCTTGTTATCGTTGGCCATGTCCAGCTGTTAACACAACTTGTTTTGTTCCCATAGGGTCAGAAAGGACCGAGAGGACCAGGTGTTGTGGTAGGTGCTCATGTATCAAACTGTTTAAAATTGTATTGTATGAACAGAACAAATCTCATCTCTGGTATCTGTGATCAAAATCTTTCAACATTTTTCTCCAAATGTCTCTTTGTCCTCAGCAATGTGACCTGGTTAAGAAGATCAGAGAAAACTGTCGTAAGTATAATTTAACAAGTGCCAATAATGCCATTCCATGATGACAATAATAAGCAATGATATTCATGTGTTATGTACTACAAACATGTCTCACCGCGTTTTTTTTCTCCCTTTTTCTACTACAGCTTGCTGTTATGGTAAGTACAAAAAATAGTATTAGATAATAACAGATGATTATGTATTGTACGCAGGACTATACAGAGAAGAAAATCCTCTATGTGTACACCATTAGGTCAACAGGAATGCCCGCTCTACCCCACTGAGCTGGCCTTTGCCCTGGATGCTTCTGAAGGCGTTGGCCGCCCTGCCTTCAACAATATGCGTGACACAGTCCTGCGCCTAGTCAGAGACATCACCATCTCTGAGAGTAATTGTCCAAGAGGAGCTCGTGTTGCTTTAACCCTGTACAACAACGAAGTGACCACCGAGGTCCGGTTTGCTGATGCAATTAAGAAACGTGCCCTGGTGCAGCGCATCGAGGGACTGCAGACTCTGCAAACCCGCAAGCAGCGCAGCTTAGAGACGGCCATGAGCTTTGTGGCCCAGAACACCTTCAAGAGAGTGCGCAGTGGCTTCCTCATGAGGAAGATGGCCATCTTCTTTGTCGGTGGAACAGTCAGTCAGGCACAAAAAGTTACTAATGCAGCTCTTCGTCTCCATGATGCTGGAATTGCCACTCTGTTCTTGGTCAACCGTGAGGACAAAGCACTGAGCAGAGCACTGCAGGTAAAACAAAGCAAAAATAAAAGCAATATCTCAATATCTCAGTGTCTGTCTCCAGAGAAAAAAAATTACAGTGTACCTTGTATTTTCAACATTTTTGCCTCTTTTCGTAGGTCAACAACACAGCACTGGCCCAGGTAATTGTCCTTCCCAGCCCTGGAAGTGCACAGTACAATTCAGTCATCCAAAAGGTGATGAATTGCCATGTCTGCCTAGGTAAGAGTTCTGTGTTTGTGCACTAATAATGGCCTCACAGTTATGGTTCTTTGTTTTTATTATTATTATATCACATAATTTTTCCCCATTTTCACTACAAAATGCCCATTTTTTGAAAGACTGTCTTGATCTGATTTTAATCTAGAGGGGTCGCCTCACACATCCAATAGTTTTTCTGTTTTCTGTTGTGAAAAAATCTGCTTCTGTTCAGAAAATTCTGTGAGCTAGTTAAAACTAATGAAAAAAATAATGAATAATACAAAAGAAAATTTTATTATTTATTATTTCATCCCATTTCAATATTTTAAGAATAAACACAGATGCAATGCCCAGATTAAATTTCTGGAAAACTAATAAAGATTAGCCCTAATCATAGTATATTTTAACCTTGTGTGACATTGCCATTGTACAAAAAAATCCCAGGGTAGTACACTGGCTTAAGCAGAATCCCAATACATCTTTTGATAATTAGAAATACATTGCCCACTCCATGTAGCAATGAAAGTAACATTCCATTATGTGTTTTCCTTTTTCAGACATCTGCTCTCCGGACCAAATGTGTGACTATGTTCCCCCATCGGCCAGCCGAGATAGGAGGTCTTCCACCACAGACGTGGACATTGACATGGCTTTCGTCATGGACAGCTCTGAGTCTACCTACCCAACCGTCTTTACTGAGATTAAACGTTACATTGCGCACATAGTGGAGCATTTACAAGTGTCTTCAAATCCCGCATCATCCTTTAACCACGCCAGAGTGTCTGTGATCCAGCAAGCACCTTACGAGTTCATCCACAACAAAACTGGCTCTCCCATCCATGTGGATATCGGTCTGACCGAGCACCACTCAGCTCAGGATATTGTTAAATTTCTGCTGGAGAAGACACCGCAGTTAGAGGGCGGCCGGGCACTGGCAGCAGCAATCGAATCGACAGTGGAGCAGGTGTTTGAGAAGGCACCTCTCCACCGTGACAGGAAAGTGCTGATGCTCTTTGTGACAGGAAGTGTTGAAGAAGAAGAGGAGCAGCTGGTGCGTATTGCCACTGAGGTCAAGTGCAGAGGCTACTTCCTGGTCATCCTGGGTGTGGGTAAGAAGTTGAGTGCCGGAGATGCTCGTGTCTTGTCACGCATGGCCAGTGAGCCCTCAGATGTCTTCTTCAAGCGTCTGGACAGCATCTCACACTTTTACGACAAACACATCCAGAACTTTGGCCAGCTGCTGCCAAAGTATATCAGCAGTAAGTTCAATCCAATCAAGCCAATCAATCCATTTCATTGCCTATTTGTACAATTTTTTATTTACTATCTCAGGCTTAATGCCAGTAATTGCATTAATTAAACCATGTCCCTGTGAGTGACATAACGTGTTCTATGTTATTTTTCTTTTCAGTTGAAAATGCTTTCTACATGTCCCCTGAAGTCTCCAAAAACTGCAAATGGTTCCAAAGTGACCAGCCACTTAAAAACCCGTTTACATCATCACACCAACAGGAGTAAGTATTGTCATGTGTTTATGCCCTATCACTGGTTTCTTGTAATTTATTGGAAACATTGATGGTTTCATTCACTATTTATTGGCACATTTATAGGAACCATCAAAAACATAATGAAAACCACCAAGCAGTTCATCAAAGAAAGCACAAAGGTGAGTGAGGATTTACTAAAGGGGAGACCGCCCAAGTGAAACATTGTGTTTTTTGTGCAATGGTTAAATTTGAAAGAGGGTCGCATGTTCAAACCCACCTTGGGGCCCTTCTGTGTGGAGTTTGCATGTTCTCCTCATGTTAGCGTGGGGTTTTCTCCGGCTTCCTCCCACAGTCCAAAAACATGCAGGTTAGGTTAATTGTTGACTCTAAATTGTCCGTAGGTGTGAATGTGAGCGTGAATGGTTGCCTGTCTCTATGTGTCAGCCCTGTGTTAGTCTGGTGACCTGTCCAGGGTGTAATCCACCTTCGCCCAATGTCAATAGGGATCGGCTCCAGCCCCCCACGACCCTGAATAGGATAAGCGGTTACAGATAATGGATGGATGGATTGATGGATGGTTAATTTTGAGATTTGGGGCTATTTGCTTCCATAACATGTCTTCTACATGTCTTCTTTTAGACTAGTGGAAAGAAAACATCCAAAATACACATTTAGGTGTTAATTTTATTGCACTTTGTCTATTTGCGTCTTTGGATTTCTCCTAAATTCATCAAAAGTTATCATTAGATAATATAGATAAATTTGCATATTTAAACATACAATTTCAGAAATCTTGTAATGAAAACATAATTGTCTTAATGTAAATCATCAACTGGGGAAGTTGCATGGTGATATCTGTTAGTTAATTTGTTTACCCTATTCACCTCCTCTTAAGTGAACTTAAACTACTTCAGCAGACAATGTGAGTTTAAAGTGCTGTTTGATGTGGACAGGTTAATACTGTTTTCTTCACTGTGAATCATGCATAGCTAACTGCTAACACTGGCTACCCATATATTAGCAATCAGCATCCTTTTTGAAAAGTGACCTCTAAAATTATGACCCGACATGAAAAGTAACATTTTAGTCACACAGACATTTATTCACAACAGCTACTGGCCAGTTGTTATTTTCTGCAAACTGTCAACATGTGATTTTATTGTGCTTTGTCCTGCCTTGACACCGTTTTATCTTACATCCTCAGACTCAGATGAGCTGCACGTATCTAACGTGACCTCCAGCAGCTTGAAATTGCGCTGGACCAGCCCAGACCCCAAGCTTTTTGTCTACTTTGAGGTAGTGGTGACACGGTTGCACGACCATGCCCTGGTGCTGAAGACCAACGTGTCGGGCACGGAGCTTTCCGTCGACATCTTAGAGACTGCTCAAACATATCATGCTGTGGTCACCGCCCACACTGCAGATGGTCAAATTGTCTCCACCCGCAAAGGCATCATGACTACCAGTAAGTCCATAAACACATCTACACAAGTATGTTGTAAGTTCCCTTTTTCTCCCACAAGATGGCATATTATCTAAAACGGCAATAAGCATATTTCCCATGTCCCATAACACAAAATATAACAATATACTAAATACAAATTCCACCAGATAAGATTTCTGGGTTTTAAAACATATTTTTTCTTTTGTAAGCTGATTTTTTAAATCTCTTTTTTAAATAACTTGGGTCCTTTTTTACTCCTTTAATGCATTATAGTTCTTTTTTTTTTGACGGGGGGGGGGGGTTGTTAAAAGCAAATAAATAAACAAAGCTAAGCTAAACTAAAACTCTTTTCCATGACTGGTTTCACTTTGACAGAGGCAGCAGAGCCTAAGCCAGTGCATAAGCCAGCCAGCCAAGACACCAGTACTGGAAATACCACACCACTGGACAAACCAGAAACTGGTGAGTGACTGTGCAAGCATGTGCATTATTTATGCGTGCATTTTTGAGTGTGCATAAGGTTTTTTTCTGCTTTGATCTGTATATTCTTTAATTTTGAACCTGCATAGCTTATTTAGCCGATAAAAAATGTGCTGTCTTTGAAGTTTCAGCACAAATCCATTCAATATTTTACTCTATATTTGCCTGCTGCATTAATGTTCATGGTCTGTATTTGGCTGTGTTTCCAAGGCAGAATGTTAGTCATATAAATAAAACCTGATGTTTTCAACTCAAAGAACATTAAGTTCTATGCTCAGATGGCTCAAATATACACAAATGTGCTATTAATAAACTCACTAGTAGGCCTACATGGGCCAAAATATACTGTGGGTCATCCAGGAAAACTAAATCTACTCCTCAAACTCCTCATACTCTAATCTTTTCTTTAATGTGTTGTAAGAAACAAAAGAGTTGAGGTTGCACTATCTGTGCCTCTTGTTAGTGCGAAAATAGAGGCAATGAAGAAGATTTACAGAGTGCATATTTGTTTTAGGAGTGAAGCCTTACAGCTGCTGCTTCTTAGAAGACACAACACTTAAGGCATAACTGAGACATGAGAACATCTATACTGGCTGTAAATTCAGGAGTAATACAGTACAGCCAAGACTCCAGTGGATTTTTGCCTGTGTATTTCTGGGGTGGTTTTCTGGGATTGGTCACTTGCAGATAACCCGGACCACACAGCCATGCAGATCCTAGATGACTAAAATGAACTAACAAAACAGTAGCTGTAGTTATAACTAACTTTCTAATTCACCAATGAAAACCTACACATAAACCTCTTTCTTTCCACTGACTGCTTAATTTTCAAATGTTCAAACTCCTAATAATGCCAGTAGCCTGAGTACTCTGAAGAATGTTATGCCATTTTGAATGCTATTCCCTTTGCATTATGAGAATGAACCACATCAGCACTTTCACTCATTTGACCCCATTAGACCCTTTTAAACCCTCCTGAGCTTCAAATGTGAATGTATCTATTACCAGCATCTTCTTTAACAGCACACAGTAACTGATGTATGCCTCTTATAGTTGTTAATTTAGTCTTAACACAAACCCATCTTCTCTCCCTGTCTGTCGTCCATCACTGCTGTTGTTCTTTTTCTTTTTGCATGTTCTAGTTAATGAATTTGCAGACCCATGCTCACTTGACTATGACCCTGGAATGCCGTGCAAAGACTATCAGGCTAAGTGGTTCTTTGACAGAAAGAACGGGATCTGTACACAGTTCTGGTATGGAGGTTGTGGAGGCAATGAAAATAGGTTCGACACTGAGGCCCTCTGCTTGAAAAACTGCATGAGGTCAGGTAAGTGGTTGTCAGTGCCAGGTCCTCTGAAGGAATGCGCCGTGCCCTGGTGTGATGTCGTAATATAACGCAGCATATCATGAGCTTCAACGACAAAAAATGACTGTTCGCTAAACCTCGCTCCAGAACAGTGATTGTCCAATCATAGCTTAGCATGTGTAACTAGGCACACCAGGCCTGCCAAGCTTTGGATTTCTCCACATGCTGAAATGATGTGCATAATAATCTTTTCATAATCACCACTCCAAAAACAAAAGAGGAAAACTGTAAAGAATCGACTGTTACATTTGCGAAACTCATCCGTTCTTCCACATCCTGCATTCCTTTTCTTTTGTAAAAGTGAAGCATAGTGTTTTAAATGTACCTTAAAGCATAAATCCAGCCAAAGTCTTGCTTGTCCAGGCATGATTTCCTATAGTAATCAGTTATGTTAAAACAAATGCCATTTCAATAATACGTTTATTTATAACACTACTAAGTTCTAACTGCCTGTAGGCTACCCTGCAATACACAAATAATACTGTTCCTTTATTTTCATATCTTCCACATGGATCACCAGTTGATGAGGATGCTGAGACATGCAGCTTCAGTCTTTTAGCACAATATCATGTAGCCATCACATGCACATTTATGACCTTTTATATGTTTTACTTTCAAAACATTATCTGGAAATAGTGTTTACAACCATCTCACAAACCAGCCCGCTCTCACCAAATGGTGTATGAATGATACAGTAATTTGTAAGTCATTTTGCATGCAATAACAATGTTGTTCTTGCACTGGAATGTCATATATATGCCATGTAGTCAGTACTGACTGCAATGCAAACGTATCCCCGTGAATGGAAAGAGAGATAACTGGTTGCTCTGTATTCAACCGTGAGACAAAACGTGTCGGGTGCTCTTAGAAAACAGGGAAAAAAATCAGGATAGACAGGAAGGCAATCCAGGCACTCCAAAATACTAAAACAAGTGGCAACGAGGAAGGAAATATATTAAAACGCCTTTTTTGTAGTGGCTAAATCTTTAAAAAGCCAACATGTTTCAACCACTGTAGGTCTTCGTCAGGGCTTAAAAACAAACAGACAAAGCTGATGTGGCCTCACCTATATGGTATCAACAACCAATGGGAGGCAATCACATGATCAGCATAGTATTAAAAAATGTTACAAACGTTAACCAGTGGTGTGTAAATGACACGCAAAAAGCCTAAAAGGCGTTATCATGACCAACGGAATGTCCATAAAATATTGTGCTATTTATATGCCCCCATACATATCGGCAGTTGTCATTTCAGCCAACAAAATCCATGATAATGGGCTGGAAATGAGATGCATGCTTTGTTTGCTCAAGTACACAATTGATCCATTGTTTCAAATATTTCTTCAAATCTTCAGAGTTAAATCTGCAACCATTATCACTAGAAACTACAAACCTGCAGTGCGAGAATGGAAAGCTTGGCGTAGCAGCTGTGATTAAGGGGCCAAGGCTTAGTAAACAGTCAATTAAATACATGCAGTTCATAGAAGGAAAGTAATGAGGATTGCATCTAAGTAAATGCACCATATTGAATCCTCCTGATAGTTCCAGCAGCTGATGAAAGCATGGTTATTTAAGCTGAAACCACATTCATACTTTTGTTTCCACAGTGCCAGAGCCTCAGCCAAAGGTGCAGCAGGTTGAACAGGTGGAGATCCTCCCGACTCCTGGTGAGATCTGATACACACTCACTAAACAACATGAATAGTTTTATGTAGGCCTACAGTATTAAGTTACTGTTCCTTCCCTGTTTTGAAGACATAACTGACTTTGATGTGGGTCCACATGTGTGCTATGCAAATGCTGGCCAATAGGAGAGAAAACGCACTTCCTTCCTAGTATTAAACAAGCAAATCCACATCCTCAAAACATGATCTGAATCAAACCTTTTCAGACCAACCGTAATGTTGGGCATATATCTGCTCATTAAGTCGACAGTTACGCATCTTGTATCATTGTTACATAATTCAATTTTCACAAATTGTGCTCACTTTGCAAAACAATAAGTGTTTTGTATTCAACTGGAAACCCACCCACCTCCTCCACTAAACCTCAGATGGTCTAAATGACTGACGGAACGAGTAAAAAGCCAAGCGTGGAAAACTGAGAAGGTTATGCTGTTGTGACAGGAGCGAGCCAAGTCATAACCACAGAGAAAATGAATGGAAAGCCTTGTTCACTGGTTCATTGTTTTTTTGGCAGCAGTCCTCATATAGAGCAAGTTCAAGTTGTCAGTACTACGTCAGTGTTGAAGTAAATTGGCACAAGATACTTACAGTAATACAGTCTGCTCTAAACCAAATGGGCTATATCTCATGATTATGGAAGAAAAAGTCTGCTGCGATGGAAGTGCTTTTGTTCTTTCCTTTTTCCATTCCACAACACAAACAGGTCACTGGCAAAATGTTGCCATCATCTCTTCATTACTACTCATTATGTATAATGGTGATGATGTATTACTGCTGATTGGACCACGCATTGTTAACGCAAGTCTAATTTAGTGAGCAATTAGTTAGTTTAGCATGCAGCCTTGCCAGAGATATGTGCTCTTCTAGTTGCATATGTTCTCATACCTTCCCCGATTGTTATTCTTTGTCACCCCTCTCAGCGGCCTCTACAGCCAAGGACATTTGCCAGCTTCCAAAAGAGGAAGGTACTTGTGCCAAATTTGTCCTCAAGTGGCACTACGATGCCCCCAGCAAGAGCTGCACACGCTTCTGGTATGGAGGCTGCGGTGGAAACCAGAATCGCTTTGACACGCATCAGCAGTGTGTGGAGGCTTGTGGAAAACCAGGTACATGTTTTGTTCATAGTAATAGTCTTCCAGTATCACGGACCAGTTATTGTCCAGCCCAGTTGCACAGCAGTTTGTGAAATGGTCACAAAATCTAATGTATTGATTTGTGTACATAGACACAAATTTCACATTTTTTTTCGTGACGCTCAGCACAACTTTCCACAATGTATTTTCCTCCAACATTTCAGATGTCTGTCAGTAGTCAGTAGCACCACCAAATAGACATTTCTCCTTTAAAGCTGCAGTGGGTAAAAATGGAGCAAATATGATTAAAAAAAGTTATTTTTTATAAAACGGTCACAATATGACAGTAGTGCATGAGACTCTGTGTCCTCCGGTGCTCCTAATGGCATCTAGATTTCACGACCAGAGGAAAACAACCAATCAGAGCTGATCTGGAGCCAGTCGTCCAGCTGCCGTCAATGAGCCAGCTGTCAATCACTCGCAAACATCTTGTAGTGTAATATTTAGCTGTAAAATGATAAAGTTTGTGACCCGGCAGCCATTTTGAGATCACTCCAGAAAATACCAAGCACCGCCCACCAGACGGAGCACAGCCAATAGGAACGCTCAGTTTGCAAACTCTCACACAACTGGTGTAGTATAATCCAAGTCTCATTTATTCAGTTGTATGCTCATTACTTCCCAAACACATGTATCTTCTCTAAAACCTTACTATTTCAAACAGTTCCACAAAAACAGTATCACTCTTGCACTTGCTTAAGCTACTTGTCCGTGAGACTCCGGGCAAGTAAGTGATACATCATAATTATGAGACATAGAAGTATTTTCCAATTTTATTTTTCTTATTTTTCTTCTGTCAATTCAATGTGCTTCCCGGAAATGTCTGCAGATCATTTAGTGTAAATATGCCACTTCAATTAACAGTTATAATTTGGTGCGTACACTATTAGATTACATTACCTACGAAGAAGATAGTTTAAATCATTAAAAACGTTTTTGAGACATAATATTAATATGTAAAGAAGTCTCATTATTAAATGGCTAACCATATTTCTTTTTCTTTTCCATTCATCACCAGCACCCTTCAACCAAGGAGTCATTGCTGCAATAAGAACATAGGACAAGACATGGCCAGCTTTCACCTCTGTTTAGGGGATTCTGAGGAGAACCATCCAAAATGGCCATACTGTAAGGATGCAATACCAAAGCAATGGTGGCTGCACTGGATTCCACAAACATGGACTTTATCCCCAAAATTCTTGAAGTAGTCTTTTTTACAACAAGAAGGAAGGCAACACGATTTGCTGCATGATTTGTTTTAACTTACTGGTGCTACATAGTATGTTTGTTTTACCAATGGAGATGTTAAGTGCATTCAGTTTTGTAAAGTCACATTTTCTGGAACAATGGCATCACATGAGTCTTCATATTTTTTAAAATGCAGTTTTATAATTAAGCAAGAAACATATATGAATATCTTGGACAGAGATTAGCAATAAATCAGTACAGGCAGGACTGCCATTATCTTTTTTTATATATTGTATTTTTTACATTCCACATTCACATTGGCTTCTATTGATTTATATTGTTTTAAAACTCACTTGATCCCTGTGGAATCATTATTCACTATTTTACAATCACAGAATCCACAGCAATGTTTACACAAGTCTTGTATGGTGGTTTGTGTATTTAAATGACAGTGACCAAACATTAATGTAATGTTAAGTGCACTTCTGGATCCACTGCCTCAAACACACAAAGTTCCAGCTGTTGAGAAATGCAATGTACTTGTCAAGCTGTTTTTTATTTTTGTTTCATTTGGTTTTACTGAAATTTGTGTTTCATCTGGGTATCGGGGGAAATAAACACGAATTAGACTTTCTAATAAACATGAGCAACTCATTCTTTTCTTTCCTGTTTTGAATGAAGACTTACTGTATACAGTACACAAGAAACAGTTACAGAGAAGTACAAACAATATTTGACATCCTTTGGAGCTCAAAGAGGAGCTGAAGATTGCATAAAACCAGAGGCTAATAACATTCTATAAAGGTCATTTCTCTTCCAGTTAATTTCAAATTAGCTTGAATTGGAAGTCAAAGGCGGAGCAGTTGACATATTAGTGTAAAAAAGATATTTAATCACAATCAATTGCATGATTGTCCATGATTAATCCCAAATTAATCAAATTTTGTATCTGTTTAAAATGTACCTTTAATGGAGATTTGTCAAGTATTTAATAGAGTATTAAATACTATCAACATGGGAGTGGGTAAATATGCTTGCTTTATGCAAATGTATGTATGTATTTATTACTGTAAATCAATTAACACAAAACAATGACAAATATTGTCCAGAAACCCTCACAGGTACTGCATTTAGCATAAAAAATATGCTCAAATCATAACATGGCAAACTCAAGCCCAACAGGCAACAACAGCTGTCAGTGTTTCAGTGTGCTGACTTGACTATGACTTGCCCCAAACTGCATGTGATTATCATAAAGTGGGCATGTCTGTAAAGGGGAGACTCGTGGGTACCCATAGAACCCATTTTCATTCACATATCTTGAGGTAAGAGGTCAAAGGACCCCTTTGAAAATGGCCATGCCAGTTTTTCCTTCGCTAAAATTTAGTGCAAGTTTGGAGCATTATTTAACCTCCTTCGCGACAAGCTACTACGACATGGTTGGTACCAATGGATTCCTTAGATTTTGTTGTTTCATATGATGCCATATCTTCACTCTAGCTTTAAAACTGAGCCAGCTACAACCTCCAATCGATTGCATTAATGTGTTAAAGAAATTAGTGACGTTAAAACGATTTCACGTTAACGCGTTATTAATGCATTAACTTTGACCGCCCTAGTTCACATATATGCAAGTGGCAATCAATATGAAAAAAAAGTTAGTTAAGTAAAGGATAATGTACAGCGAGCCAGTCGTTGTTCTCTCATCGCCCTGAAAGGGATTCTTTCACAACAATGACTTACTAGCTGTACATTATCCTGCTTATTACACGGTTACTTACTGAAGAAATCAATATTTTCAGACAAAAACGGTCCTCCAGAGTCCGACATCAGAGCTGTGCCCATAGCAACGGTCTGTTATACATAGCAACGGTCTGTAATACAGAAATTACAGACTGCAGAACGCCGTGATTGACCAATCAGAATCGAGTATTCAACACAGCCGTGTAATAAATACTGATATCAGTCGAACCTTTATTGATGGTACATTAGAAAGTATAGTTATACAGAATAATCTTTACCAGCCAAGATACTGACGCTGTGTATTGTTTTCACCTTGTGAGTCTGTGTGTGAGTCATCATGGCATAATGTGGTCCTGGAGACACCTACTGTAGCAGGAACTACCACAGAGGTTTGGATTACTTTGCCAGGTGTTTATATTTCTGTCTGTGGAACAGACAGAAGTCACAAAACTTTACAGGTGTGTATCTGAGATCAAAATGAAGACTGAGTTTAAAGATGGGTGTGGTCTGAGCAAGGGCGCTGGAAGTAGGGGGGTAGGAAGTGAGGAAGGGGCCACTGACCCTGCCACTTTATGCCCCTGGCCCGATTTAGCGTCGTGGCTGGTGTGATCCCATCACAAGATGGTCTCTAGTTAATATGTTGCAATTAGCTAATTTTTTGTTCTGTTCTGAAGAAAACAGAGCCTTAAATGGTACTGCCCCCATAATACCCTTAAAGCTGCAGTCTGTAACATTGAGCAAATAAGATAAAAACTTATTTTTATATAATGATCACTATATCCTGACAGTAGTGCATGAGACAGATAATCTGTGACGAAATCATGTTCCTCTGCCTCATTTTAGTGCTCCTAATGGCCTTTGCAAGATTTCACAACGCCCAAAGGAAAACAACCAATCAGAGTGGAGGAGTCTCTCAGCAGCTGTCAATCACTGCTTGCGAACTCCGATCAAACGGCCAAACTAGGCAGCACTGAGCAAATATTAAACAATATTCTGTTACTGTAATGCCTATTTCTCGCCTCAAATGTTTTCAGAAACATATTTTAGAACTAAACAGTACAGCTGTAAAATGAAAACATTTGTGTAAACAGTCAAGCCAAAACCACTTTCTGATTTTGAGGCGAGAAATCTGTAACAGAATCTTGACTCATATTTGTGATTAACAGCTCAGTCTCTAGAGACTCCTCAGCTCTGATTGGTTGTTTTCCTTCGGGCACGGTGAAATCTTGCAAATGCCATTAGGAGCACTAAAAGGAGGCAGAGGAATATATAAACCTTTATTTAAACTCGAAAATTCACTGAGGTTGCCCTCATTTACAGTGACGTCGAGTGACAGACAAGTCAAAAGCAATTACACAAAAAAATACAAAATGCAAGATAAAAACTGAAAAAATCATACAAACCCGATAAAACAAGATAAAAACAGGGAAAGTCACACAAAACACATGATAAAGCAAAGATAAATGGGTGAGTTTTTCAGAGACTATCTGTCTCATGTACTTGTCAAATATGACAAAATGGTTATTTTTTATTAATGTTACAAACTACCTTGTCTGGACATAGTAGTCGGTTGAGAATCTGATTCACATTTTGAAAAAAAGTCTTTACTCAGGTGGGTATTAGCCATTTAGTCAAAAGATATGAGCATATTCTGAGTAGTGGTCCTTATGGCTCACACATTTGATACTCCTCTGAGATTCTGACATGTAGTGTAAAGCGCTTTGAGTGGTCGGAAGACTAGAAAAGCGCTATATAAATGCAAGACCATTTACCATTTACCATTTTTGTTACAAAACATTTCCTATTTTTTTTTTTTTATCTGATAAAGTCACATTTCCCTGTAAGCAGAGCCTCATTTTTAGTGTTCCAGTCATTTTCCATGTGATAGGAGGAGACACTTTATAAGCCACAGACTTAGATTCCATTTATGTTTCTTATACTCTGAAACTGTCCTGTTACATGTCAAAATGTCTGCAGTGGAAAAACCTATTGTCATGACTAAGAATGTTTCATATAGTTATATTGTGAACTCTTTGTTGCTCCAGTGTTTATTGCTGCCACCTGTGATTTGGGGACACTGAGCTCCCAGAAGAAGGTCTCGGCCCAGACACATAATGTGTTCACCTCCAGAGGCTGGATCCTCTGAACTTTGTGGCCCAGTAATGTGGGTCCTCCAGAGTTTCTGAAGGCCAGGCAGCACCTGTACATCCTTCGTGACTAAAATAGTCGGCAGAAAACAAAACTAATAGTGTGTTTGGCCGATATTTAACTCGTTAAGTCAAACATCTCTAAGTTTATTACCCATAAAGCTGCTGTCAAATGGCTGAGAAAGTCCAAATACAAGCTTTAAACTGGATCACACTTGTTAAACATTAGAGAGCTGTTGTGCAATCGACTACACTTAGAGTTTCAGAAAGAATTCAGGCCGGGATATTCACAGAGGGCCGATGTTAAGACAACAGAAGTAATGTTAAAAGGGCCCTGTAACAGTAACTAACCAAGCACACGTTTTTTGAAAGCTACAACTGGGGACTACTGTGTTCTCATGATTGGTTGAGAATTTGGAGATGTTAACAACCTGAGTGGAGTTTTGTTCTAGAATTACAGACAAATTGCAGCTAGCAGGTTTTTGCATCAGTATCTTTAAATGTGACTGTTTTTAGGCCAAAAATAAAGTTGAATTAAAATAAAAGGAGAGGGAATAGAGTGATACAGAAATGAGTCCTAAAACCCGGAAATGAGTTAGCGTTTTAGCACTTCCGGTTCCCTCGTCTGGAAGTCAATGGGTTTTTTGAATGGGTTTTTAGTTAGATGCCGGAAAAAAAGGACAAATTTCTTATCAAACATTTCTTAGGGAGGGGAGGTTGTTCCACGGGAATTTGGACCTCAGTATTTGTGAGGATGTCTGTTGAAGGTCCATGACAAAAACCCTTTGCAAGTGTGTGGGAATTCAACCTATTATTTTGCATGGCCTCAGTATTCCTAAAATCCTGAGTTCAGCCCTGAGAAAAACATGATAATATCCAAATATACCCATCAGTAGTATGTGTTGAGGTCTTTGTGATTCTGACGAGCTAAAAAACTCTTCAAACAATAGTATTTCCCTCACCAGTTTTACAGGTTAAAGATAATACACTGTTTTTAGGCACTACAAAAATAACTACTGTATACTCCAAGATTTGGACTGTTTGAACAAGGATGTAGACATCCCTTGAGAGACCAGACCTAAATCATGTATAAGCAAACAAAGTTAAGAAGTGAGAAGTGCAAGCTTTGTCATCGTCTGGAGAGGAGAAGATTAAATATTTGGTCAGTGAATATAAAAGGCCTGGGGATGTGTTCTCTCTTCAACCCCAGCAAAATGTCCAGATGTCAAATAGCTCATTGTTTTGATAAACTCCCCTGATTTCCTCTCATACTCACCACTTCAATTCAGTATCACTACTTCATTTCACACCACGGTCCACCACATTTTCCCAGCATAAAACCCCATCTGATATTTGTAATGAAGAGTTTAAAAAAAATGTGGTATGAATCATGTTGTGATTAAAACAATGACTCAAAGATTTACACATTTTTTTTTGCATTTAAGGCCATTTCTCAAAGTTATGTTACGTGGTATATTCATGATTTGAAAACCTCAACTCCACAAAACTGTTTTGGGCAAAATATACAATAGTACACATTAGACAATGTGGCCAAAATATGTAGACAGCATTGTCCACATACTATTTAGAACCGTTCTTCCTCCTGAGCCACAGCTGAGAGATTCCAGCTTTGGATTAACTAGAACATTGACTCTGAGCCAGGTCTTATCATCCAACATCAGTGTTGGATCCATAGACCGTATAAGAAGTGGACGTAGCCACCGTGATGTCACCTATTGGTTTGCGGACTATGGTTTTGAAGCTTTGGCCGTCGCCATCTTGTTTTTTTGCAACCAGAAGTGACACGGGAGGGTGGAGCTAAGTACAACCAAATGCTGAATAAGACATTTTTAGCCAGTCAAAAAGGTTATAATTAGCATTCTAAGACAAAAACACAGACAACTCCCAGACCAGACAACACCGTGGTAGCAACCTGTCAATCACAAGGTATCCACACCCCAAAGCATCCCCTGCTTTATGGTCTATTTGACTCTAAATGGGACCATAATTTACTAAATGAACATCATGCTGTATTGAAGAAGACGTGAAACTAGCGATTGAGACCATAAACTCATGTTTACAATGTCTTTCTGAGGTAATAAATCAAGTGAGAAGTAGGCTCATTTTCAGATTTCTTTTGCAACCAAGAGTTGCCCCCTGTTGGCTATTTGCAAGAATGCAAGCTAAGGCACTTCCACATTGGCTTCACTTTTCACTGGTTGGACCTCACTAATGCTTTTGTGTCTGAATGGGAGCAAATCGCTGCAGCCAGGTTCCAACATCTGGTGGAAAACCTGAAACCAGAAGAGGAGTTATAGCAGCACATTAATGCCCACGGTTTTGGAATGAGATGTTCAGGTGTCCATGTACTTATGGCCATGTAATACATGTATGAATAACTGTGACAGTCACAATCACTATGCATTAGTCATGGTGGTTAGTGAATAATCTCATACTTTGATTCAGTCATTTTGGTTTTGCATACTCAAGCCTTTAGTTAATGTGGGACTGTTTGCATGTCCCACATCACAAAGAGTTAAATCCTGTCAGCATAAATATAACATCACACTAAAGAACAATTATTCAAATCCAAAACCCCAACTGAAAGCAACTGCTCGCAATTAGTGGTGAGACTTGATGAGCTGTCTCTTTCTCTCTGTGGGTGGGAATTTGTACTTTTGGACAGATGTGTTAAAGATTGTAATAGCTGCATGTGGCTTGTCAATGAGTGTAACATTTCTCATTCGCTCAATTCTCGAAAGAAAATTATTTATTTTTCAAAACAATGAAATCAAATCTCTGAACAATTAGTTTGTTGTCCACAACAGATTAGAATGTATCATTCCTTCAAGCAAATTGCACGTGCTTTGGCCCATGTGTGCAAAAGAGTCAGTACAATTTTCTACAATTTGCACAATAAGCACTTGCACATGGCTTGCTGATCAAAACGGAATTTTCATCCTCTTCACAACTACTAAACATTCTTTCATTGTTTGAACCATCACATGCAAAATGATCCATTCAATTATCAAAATCTGTCAGACTACATGTATATCCCATAGATATCTATGACATGGTGTTACGTACTGTGAGGAGGTACAATTAGTAGTTTTTAAACTGAACTACAGCAGGTTTTTTCATTGTTGCAGGGTTTGTTTTTTGGCATGGATGTCATGTTGTGGCAAATTTTCTGGTCCCTGTATTTGACTTTACATGAAAGCCCAAAGGGGAATTTTCAGTTTACAGTACATGTAACACATTTCTACACAAATAAATGTACTATATATAAATGTGCATATCCTGTGTCTGTGTCCTACAGTATTGTACAGTTTGACTTTTCCCAGTAAAATTGTATCCACTGTTGAAATGGGAATCTAAAAAGCTCAGTTGGATACACAACAGCATTCAGCAAGACAAAACTGACATTCTTGTAATGTATATTACAGTAAGCTGTTAGTGTCAACAAAAAGTAGACCAAAACAGAAATTTGCATACAAGAAACATTTTCAGGGTGGACTGCCATTGTGAAAAAACATGTAAACATTTTGACCAGTACGGCTCACACGATGACAAAACAACTTTTCATTTTGGTGGCATTGGCCAGTTGACTGACACAATAACTAGGTTTTGAAGCATGAACGAATTGAGTGAGTTACTACCTTTTGCAAACATGCAATAGAGTTGTGATGTCCCATGAAACAGTTGTGACAATTACACTTACAGTTTAAAGAATTTTAAAACTGTTTATAATAATGAGCCAAAGCGATTGAGAAAAACTGTAACTTACATACACATGTACGCACATGCAAACTTCTATCTATCAAGAAAGCGAATAACCATATTTCCCAAAATGTTTAACTATTTCTTGATGAAATGCAGCCCTGTCATTCATATCAGTGAGATCACTGTGTTGGTGCAGTGGGGGTGCTTAACCTTTGCCGCAACTCAATGCGACGTCATACGGCAATGCACTGCGTTGGCCAATCAACAGTAACTAAGTACATTCACGCAACTACAGTATACTTACAGTACAATTTCATACTTTACTTGAGTAATTCCATTTTGCTACATCATATTTCTACTCCACTATATAAAGGGAAATACTGTACATTTTTCTCCACTACATTTATCTGACAGAAGGAGCTAGTTACTTTTCAAATTAAGATTTTACATAAAGGATATGATAAGTAAAGGATCTGGACACACCACCAAGCTTGCTTGAATGTATCCATCATTGTCAGATGTGTTTGATGTGACACTCTGTTAGGTGTACTTTAGAGCCACAGGAGTTAAAACTATACAAAAAAGTATGTACAACAAAAAACAGAGGCCACAGCAATTCTGTGTCAGAATTTCCACAATGAGCAGAAAGTGACTAACAGCAGCTCACTGTGGTACACTGCCGAGGAATTCAGCACATGCCAAACCACTCTCTCTCTTCCAACATGCAACCACCCAGCAGCACATGATTTAAAACAAATAACCTTAGCACAATTAAACAGAGCAAATCCTTATTTTGGTTTCCGTAAGGTGATGAATGGGTCATAAAGAATGTAAAATAAGGGCTATCCTTCTCTCCTCCTTTTCTATCTAACTAATTCATTCTGCCCTTTCTCTGCTTGTTTGAGACTTTATTATTTTACTTAATAGGTACCATTCCTCTCTGGGTGTTTTTTCTTGTTTCAAACCTTTCTCTATCAACATATTGGACATTCTATGGATACAGGAATGTATTGAATCCATTGTCCGGGCAGTGTCTGGATAACCTGGACCATTAGCTTAGTATGCATGGTTTCACATATGAAACCATCACACTGGGGGTAGTCCAGTGATTTTTTCCTTTTTTGTGAACTACGCTCAGAGTTTCTACAGTATATTTCCCAGGGGATGCATACAATAAAGAAAACAAGCTCTGAAGTAAATGAAGACTTATGATAGGAACACAATTTGTTCAACAATTAATATCCAGAATCAACACACTTTTTACCATATTTGCATTTGAGTCTTGCACCTGTGGATCTGTAGAACTTGCTCGCTTCAACTGGATGGCCATTTGTTTCTGCCATTTAAAGCCTTATCATTTACTTCTCTCTAATTCACAAATTGGAACAATGTCAACCTCATGTGCAACATCTTCTTATCCACTCTGTGACAGCGTAATATTATCAGGAGCCAAACAGACGAGAAGGGCTCTCATCGCTTCCAGTTAACTGAACAGGCTCCTTTGGTTCCACCATATGGTGCCTTCACCAAATCAGTGGTTGTGTGGGCATTTCCTCAGGCTGATGATTCATATGGGGCCATGGGAGTGCCAATGTAAACGCTGTTGGAGGAAAGGCTGAGCTTTGTGCCACAAACTTAAACTGTTCAAAGACATCATTGAAAAATGTGTGGTTATTCTGAAAAAGCTGGAGGAACTTTGAAAACCAAACTGCATTGGTTTCATCTGCATGGCTTTTTTTGAAGATGAGTGAAATAATAATTTGGGGTTCAACTGTGTTTCGATGATAGGAAACCCAAGGAAAATATAATTTAATGGGGCCTTGAAGCTGAAGTGATCCTCTTGGTGAAAAAACATGTAGCTGCGGTTTGGTCGACTACTTTCCAATTGATGAACTTGGCAAGGTTAAACTTCGAGCGTGGGAGCTCTGCTCCATCCTTGGTGGCTTTATGCTGTATGTGGCCAAAAGAACAAGGGGTGGGGAAAGCAGTGAGGAGTTTTTACTGCTGTAGCAGCACACATGCAGTCGTTCCATCAGTGACTCACAACGCTGGCTCTGCATCTTTCCACAAGAGCCATAAAAGTCAGGGGCCTGTAATGACTTTCACATTGAGCAGCAGAGCTGTAAATGCACTCCAACTATCTGCTGCTCCTGAGTCACAGCGGAAACCACCAGCAGACTCATCCCTTCCCTCTCCCATTGTTTCCTTCGGCTCCCTTGGCAGTGGCATCCCAAACATGCTGGTCAGCTATTGCCCATTCATGGTCAGGCTAAATGCTGAGCATACAGTCTGCAAATCTCCCTGGACTGGTGAATGTTGCCAATTTAAATGTCTAACATGAAAGGGTAAAGAGATCTCAGAGAGCAGAAGGAGCAAAAGTTGCTTAACTCCTGGATTTTTTAAATCCCTTTTCTCTTTATCTTTATATCATTACAGCAAATAGTTTGCTACTATATTTAAGGGGAACACCACCTAAATAAAGAATTCCGATATGTTATTTCCATGGCCAAGGAGAGTTCAATCAATATTTGTAAACATGAGCTCCTCTCTCTCAAAGCCAAAAACCAGAGAAGTAAGTCTCAAACGTGTGATGTCATTGGGTATAAAGTCTGGAGCTGCTCCATAGACAATGAATGGGAGACTGATTAAGTGGAGCCACAGAATGTTTGTTTTCTTTTTTATACCCAAATGAGCTTTATTCTATTGTAGTGTCGTCAATTGTGAAACAGAAAATGTACCCACACAGAACATTCCCCTGGGTGCTCTCAGTGTCATCTACAATATCTCTGCCATTCATTGTCTATGGAGCAGCTTCTGACTTTATACCCTATGACATCACATGTTTGAGTTTTAGCGCTCTAGTTTGGGGATTTGGGAGAGAGTTGTTCATGTTTACTAATATGTTTTGGACTGTCTTACACCATAGGGATAACATGTATGAATTTTGAAAATGGCCGTAGTTCCCCTTTAATGCTCTGAATTTGGAATTTAGCATGTTTGAAATACAAACTAGTATTTCAACATGTTAGCTGTGTGTCAGGTCTAGGCTACACAATACTCTATAGGCCCATTAGCTTAATGAGAGCAAAGGACGCAAGGAGCAGGACTGAGGGCTGAACATAACTGAGCCCTTTCAGATGCCATTGTTATTCTTTTGGGGAGCTCTGATAGCCTAGTTCATTCTCAGCTAAAGTAAAATAGGAGTATGTTTTCCAGGGTGGGTGGGAACCCTGATTTTTGTGTGATTTGTGTCCGATCTATTTTTATATTGGATGAATTGATTGATATTTGTCAATAAGATCTTGCCTCAGTATACAACATCAGTAACATTTAATTAATCAAACATTTTAATAATTATCAGAAATATCATCTCTAAGTAGGCCTCTACACCTCCATTTTGTCATGCAGGTCTTGTAAACAACTTGTATCTGCGGCTGGTTGAGGGCAGCAAGCCTGAGTGTTTTCGGGTTGATACAAGATCTTCTGAAATTTCATTTTTGCGAAGGCCTGCTTCTGTGGAGGCAGCCTTTTTTAACGCAGGAGCCAAACTGCTCAGGGAGGCCAACACGTCGTCCTCCCTCCTCTCCTGCCTACACTGGGCCTCTGGCCTCCTTTCACTGGAGGTACGCTTCCAAACTAGCATCAACTCCCCTCCGTTTGCTTTTTTTCCCTTTCAACATTCACTTCTGCTTCACTTTCATCTGATTCTGCTTCTGATTCTTGGCTTGATTTTTCATAACACTGGTGTATGTCCATTTAATGAAAAAAGTAACCCAATTACAATAGGCCTTTTTTAAAAGAAGACATTTTTTAACATCAAACATCGTCATATCAAAGGTGTAAATAATTAAATGAATGAAGGATGAATTCCATTTAGCTGCTTCAGTTTCAGGGTTCTGATAATGTACCTGCTGGCTCACTGTGACCCTCTTATGACTCAATGGGACACAAGAATGGAATGAAGCTTTTGTTAAGTCAAAATGTCTGCTGTAAAAATGGCCCATAAAACTGCTGATACCTGAACGGTGTGTTCCCAAGGTCCAGAATGACCCTCCACAATTAATATACTTATTAATATACAGTATAAATACAGCAGTTTCAGGCATTGGGATGTGCTGTGTGTTGTGTTGGATTATGTTAATCATTTTACACAATGCAGGAGCAGCCAGAAGCGCCTTAATATAGCGCAAGGCCCTGGGGCTACGGATGTTTTGGAGGTCCTTCTACGGCAACTTTAATTCTGACAGCAAGAAATAGTAGGAAACAGGATATGAAACTCATCATTATAAGACAATACATCAACTATAAGTCAAGAAAAAGCTAGGTCAAGTAGGCCTGTGTGCACAGCGGCAACACCAGACGATCCAGTATGAATTTGGGGATCCTCCCCCAAGAAAATTTGAAGGTTTTTGGACAATCATTATAATATAAGATAATCACAATTAAATATTTAAATTGACAGCCCTAATATCTACTGTATATCTATACATATCTATCTATCTATCTATCTATCTATCTATCTATCTATGTCTTCTCTTTACATATATATAGAGTATACAGTAAACTCTATATATATATATATGTATATATATAAAAATATATATATATATATATTTAAGCTTGTTTAGAAAGCACAAAGATTCCAGTCGTACATTGTGTTGCTAAAAATGTGGCCACCAATTCTAAATACCCCTGTCACAAGCCAATATTAACAGAACAATATGACAAATAACCAACGCGTTCTCATCCCCACTTGTCACATGCTGACGCTTTGTCAGGACCCTTTGGCGCCACTTTCTAACGCACTAGGTAGCCCAGCGCGTCAAACTATGATGCTCCACTATGGTCGCAGTAAACACGTGGTTACGTTGTGAATTCAAATATAAACACTCACTTAGGTTCAGGCAACAAAACCACTTAGTTATGTTTAGGAAAAAACATCATTGTTGGGCTTGAAATGACTACGTTTGTAAAGTGAAGGTTAATCTTAATGTTGTGAACACAAAGATAAAACAACAGGTTGTGGGTTCACACGGGACTTGAACAGCGGTCTCTTCGGTGAAAGCCCTGTGTTTGTTGCACCCGTAAACCACCCCTCCCACCCACTCACCCACCCACCCTATGTTTTTTTTTGGTCTTTATACTACATCACCACATTCCCGGAGCACTATCTCTGAGCATTAAACATTGAAGTGGATTGGTTTACATTAGGGCGGCTCGTGGTGCAGTGGTTAGCACTGTCGCCTCACAGCAAGAGGGTCGCAGGTTCTTGTGGCCCTTTCTATGTGGAGTTTGCATGTTCTCCCCGTGTCAGCGTGGGCTTCCTCCCACAGTCCAAAGACATGCAGGTTAGGTTAATTGTTGACTCCAAATTGCCCGTAGGTGTGAATATGAGTGTGAATGGTTGTCTGTCTCTATGTGTCAGCCCTGTGATAGGCTGGCGACCTGTCCAGGGTGAACCCCGCCTTCGCCCAATGTCAGCTGGGATTGACTCCAGCCCCCCCGCGACCCTGAATAGGATAAGTGGTTACAGATAATGGAGGAATGGTTTACATTGTAGTTACTTGAAAGCCCGGTGCGTCTCATACATACGCTAAAGGGTGCCTTTTGTGTCAGTATCACACGGCGAGGGGCATGACAACGCATCGGTATTTGATGCGGAGCGACTTCAACCAGTGGTAACTGGTTGAAGTCAATTATGTTGGTTTATGATTTGCACTGTTAAACTTGCATTGTGTTTATGCTCCATGAAACACACCTAACTGCAGAATTTAGACATTAGTTTAACAGTGTTAATTAAAGTACCATTGTCTTTCCACAAATGAGTTCTACATTCATATTCTTTTAGTTTGGTTAAATTGCCTGCATGTAGTTATGTTTCCATTGAGGTTTCCAACAATAAACAAAGAGCAGAACTCACTGATTATATGCCATTTTGTCTATACTCAGCTCTGTTCTTAGTGAGTGGTTTTAAAGCAAGCACATACATTAAAACCATAAACACACATTTGGCCTAAACATATACTTGTTAACAACAAAAACAGTCAACTGACAATTTGAAAACCTCTCACAACTCACCCCCAAGTCTGTAAACTACTGAGCACTGAGGACAAGAGACTCCAGCTTGTTCACACTGACTACGTGACTCCTCAAGGCCCCTGACCTCAAGTTAAGGTAACAGCATCATTTCAGGAGGAATTCAGCTGGATCTCTGGAGTGAGAGGGTGAGATTAAAAACACATTCTGATAAGAGGAGCCTTTTCTGACTGCATTCTTCAGATTCTCTCTAGGGCGACAGATGTTTTCACTCTGACATCCTTCATACTGTATTGCTATGGAACGGTGGACTATCACAACAAAACACTACATTATACTGTTTATGAGCAAACTCAGCAGTGTTTGCCAATTTAGTCTTTTACTGCCTATTAGGGTAGAGTGTGTTTGTGTAATCCAAAGTGTTATGGTTGTGAAATTGACCTAATACATGTGTGTAGATACACGTGTAGATTGTTTTTTAATGTTGCATGTCTGAGGTGTTTCAACATAGTTTTTTGTCCTAACATGTCTATTTTTTAAAAGGAGAATTCTTTTTTATTACAACTTGGGTCTTACTTTTTTTAGTTTGGCTATCATTATTGCCATCATTATGGGTTATGAACACTAGTTCAGATTTTAAAAACAACAAACAATAAAATTACCCTTAAACAATGCACCTCCCACAATATGTCACGTTTAAAAAAAATAAATAAGAAGAATAGTAATTCTAAGCAAGATTCTGAATTAAATTTGCTCTAATTTATATCATTCAATCATTAAAAATCATATCAATAGCAATAATACTAATCACTTTTCTTTCAGTCTCTCCTGTTTAACAAGTATGTTTAAGTATGCAGACATACCGGTTATAACAGCATATTGATGCCAATGGTTTTAGAATGAGAAGCTCAACAATCACATACTTTTGTTAATATACGTTTTGCAGTGTATTTAAAGCCCCCGTTGACTGTGTGGCCGTGTCTGTTTCCCATGTCGTTCTGTTAGTTCTGTAGCACCTGTGAGAGTGGGACACTTTTACTCAGACCTTTAATTATTAGGGCCCGAGCACCGACAACGTCGGGCCAGCGAAGGCCCTATTGAAACTATAGGAATTATAAGGGCCCGAGCACCGACAACGTCAGGCCAGCGAAGGCCCTATTGAAACTGTAGGAATTATACTTTTTATTTTTCACAAAAATGAATTGCCTGTTTGAGGCCTTTGCCATGCTCAAAAAGTTGTTAAACTTGTCACACTTATCAGACGCGGTGACAACTTTTATATTTTAAGGGTATAGAGCTTGGGTGTTGCAAAATGGCTCGCTAGCGCCCCCTAGAAAGTTGGAAAAATTGAGCCCCTCACTACTGTTTCACCTACATGTATGAATTTTTGCAGACAGATGTAACATGTGGAGACGCACAAAAGAGCCTCTAGGAGGTATACTGAAAACCCAACAGGAAGTCAGCCATTTTTAATTTAATGTGTGATTTTCGCCCATTTTTAGCGTTTTATAGGTCATGTACTTTAACAAACTCCTCCTACAGATTTAATCAGATCGACTTGAAATTTGGTCAGGACTATCTTAAGACCTTAAGGATGAAAAGTTAATCAAATGTTGAGTTTTCACTGAACGACCTGACTGTGGTGTGGCGGCCATTTGAGCCATTCGCCATGAAGCAGGAAGTTGTTGTAACTTTACTGTACATAGTCCAATCTGCCCCAAATTTCTCAGGCATGATAAGGGTCCAGTCCTGAGGACATTGACATGTCCATATTGAGTCACACTCATAGCGCACCCTACTGGCAACAGGAAATGACATGTTTTCTATTTTAATGTACTCCTCTTAGCAGGTTGACCAGATCCATCTAATCCACCTCAAATGTGGTCAGAAAAGCCTTAAGACCTTGATGATGCATTATTGTGAAGACTGTGAGTTTGTAACAGGAAGTTGTTGTAACTTCAGCATACTTTGTCAAACCTGCTCCAAATTTCTCAGCCATGATGGTGGTCCAGGCCTGAAGTCGTTTTCATGTCAATATAGATACATAGCCCAGCTCCAAGACGTTAGCCGTGCCCCCTTTCATAACTCATGAACCGTTTGTCGTAGACTCTTGTGGGAGGTGTCATATCACTCAACAGAGAGTTCCTGTTAAGTTGGTATTGTTATATCCGCCCCCTACACATTAGCCCTGTCCCCTTTCATACTCATGAACCTTTTGTCGTAGAGTGTTGTGGTACTTTGAACTCTGCACTCGGCAGAGTTCCTGTTTCATTGTGCCTGGCCGCGTCAAACCGCGTCCCGTGAGAAGGTGCGAGTGCCCGTTCATCGCTGCTTGCAGCTTTAATTCTTATTGGTATCTAAAGTTTGGTAGCTTCATGTAATTCCCAGCACAGTTCTGCCCAACCTCAACCTGAGCAGCCAGAGGTGAAAACACCTGTGTGGGTTTGCCAGGGCTTCGAGGGTGCAGCTATCAAGTAGATTACAAGTACTTGTGTGGAAGAAAAATGCCTAAACGTTTATAGGTGCTTTGGTCACTTCAAATGAAGCCTGTCTATCATGTGTTTATCTAGAACAACTTGACACACAGTGCTGAGCTGGATCTCAAATTCATCTTCAGGTTCCCAGCTTTCAGATGATGTACACCACGTCTATGTGACATCTACTGTTGAATATTTATCTCCCCCTGAAGATCCCCTGTCCCCCACCCCTACCCCTCTAAACAAGGCAAAAGTGAGCATGGCCGCTCATTGCTTGACTGCTAGGGCCAAAGGTTTTGCCCTTTTGGAACTAATGGCATTAGTCTATTGAGCACAATCTACAGTAGCTTGTTATAATCAAAAGTTTAGGGCACCCTGGACTTCTAACCCCCAAAGGGCACAACTAGACCACACTGTTAACCATCATACTAAAGTTGAAGTTCCTAAGTGAAATAGTTTTCGAGTTCTACTCCGGAAATTAAATTGAAGTCGAAAAAAATATCATTTTTTGGCCAAATTTTCAAACTTTTTTGGGCACCCTGGACTTCTAACCCCCAAAAGGCACAACTAGACCACACTGTGAACCATCACACCAAATTTGAAGTACCTAAGTTAAATAGTTTCCGAGTTCTGCTCCGGAAACGAGGACAGATGGAAGGATGGAAGGATGGACACGCGGAGCGCTATATACCCCCGACTACGTTGTCATGGGGTTATAAAAAGAGGACGCAATGGTAAGGCGCTAAAGACACCATCATGTCTCTATTTTCCCTTTTTCCATTTCATGCTGTGGCAGTTTAATCCGACAGTAGTAAAATGTGAGTTCAACTCACTCCTTAGTTCCAGTCTGACAGGACAACATTCTTTCCATCCTGACTCAGCAGTGTGAGAAGTTGAGTTGTTGAGTCTGAAGTGTTCTCAAGAAGAAGAAAGACAATTAGATTAAAAGATTAATCTGAGATGTCTTTATCTCTTTTTTTTTTCGGATAAAGAAAACAGGAGGGAATGCTGATAACAAGTCACGTCATTGCTATCAGGAATATTGTCCCAGTCTATGTATTATATTAAAAATACTTGTAGTAGTAGAACTAAGAGGCCATCTACATCATGATTTCATAAAAAGTTACAGTGCAGCTATTATGCTTGTACCGCAGCTATTGACTTTACAAATTAGACTGCAATGACAAGTTGCCTTATACTTACCCTCTGTTGTATTATACACAAATGGAAACAATCACGCTAACAAAGAGGGATATTGGCATAGAAAGAACAGAGAACAACAGCTTTCTTTTGAGCAGTTCCCTCTGTCAGTTCACAATATTAATGCCAGATTGCCAACCATTGCAAAGTCACATGTCCGCAGACCCTCTGGAAGAGTTTTCGTTTACTTGTTTCCTATTAGCATCAGCCTGCACTTCAGATTTTTGTCTATACTGAACTTCAAAAAGCAAATTAAATAGGAAGCTCACATATGTTTTGTGTGCTTAGTGTTTATTTAGTTCATGCTTATCCTGTATTTATCGTCTGTGAGAGTTTTTCCTTTGTCTGTAACTGGCTTTACTGAGTAGATAAAAAGTGGCAGAAGTTTTAAGGGGAACTTAAAGGGGAACTCAAAAAGAGGAGTACTACAGCAGGACAATTTCACAATGATAAAATTTGCAGATGATGTGGCTCCGATAGGCCTTTTTATGGACAATGAGACCAGTTATAGAGCTGAGATGAACCACTTCTACAACTGGTGTTCAAATAACTCATCGATTTTAAACATAAAAAGAATTGATCATTGATTTTAGAAAAAACTCCTCTCTGTCCACTGTATTTATGAATAACATAACCATTGAAAGTGTACAGTACCTGGGCGCTATTATTGATGACAAACTGACATGGAATGCTAACACATATGCTAGGTTTACAAAGGCTCAGTAAGGTCACTTTTTAAGGAACAAGCTGGACAAAGTTGTTAAACTGCAGGGTGGCAAGATAACTGGGGAACAATGTGCAGTATTACTTAGATGACAGACCAGTGCACCATGAATTTAGCTCACAAGATCATAGCAGATCCACTGCTCCCTCTAAGGCCTGACTATACTTTTATTAACACAGGACACATACAAACACCTGATTGTAACATGAAAGTGAAACTTAACAGACATGAACAGCGGTCTACTGAATAAAAGCCCTGTGTTTGTTGGACCCATCTATCTCACTTCCCACCCACCCGGTGTTTGTCTTTCAGAGTGGGAACCTCCAGGCCGATGCCACCGGAAACGCGTAGTGTCAACGGCACTGACATCGGACACACCACTGAGCCCATCCTCTCCATCATAGGACTCGGTGCCGTGCAGCGCGGTCCGGCATGTGCCACCGATGCAGGCTCGAGCAGAGAGAGGTGGCATCGGCCTGGACGTTCCCACTCTGAACAAGCTCAACCTCGGGGGAAAGACTGACGGTGGGTCCGCTCCGTGAAACAGTTCAGCTTCAGAGATTTGAGGAGAAAAATAAGCATTACGGTAACAGAATATTGATTCATATTTGATCAGCACGCCCTAGTTTGACAGTTTGATCGGAGTTTGCGAATGATTGACAGCTGCCTCCGTTGAACAGCCAATAGGAGCGCTCTCTCTCTGAAGTGATCTGTGTTTGGCCAAAGCCTCCCGGCTAGACTTTTTAAAGCCTGAAAACAGAGCCATGAGGAGGTGCAGAAGTCTAGTTATCTCTCAGAACACTTGAATTACAATATGCTGAAAGGTTATTATAGAATTACTGCCCAATGATGCCAAAAACATTCTGCCTACTGCAGGTTTAATTGTGGTTTTTTTAGAATGTTTAATATCTCCAAATATAAGAGCAAACATAATGTGTGAGAAATAAAACTCCCCACGGTTTCTTAAAGTAAACCAAAAAAAGAAGAAAAAAAGAAAAATGTCTTTGCTTTAATGAGACATGGCTGAAAGACATTGCTGAAGAAGAGCAATGTGTATATTCCTGCTGGCTGAGGCTTACATGCTGCATGAGCCATCTCTGCTGTGTAGCCTTAACCATGTCATTCTCTCCAAAAAGTATTACAGTATGTAAAACTAAAGCAGCCTCAATTAAAAAAATGGCATCAAGAGGACATTTATATTTAACTGTGTCTTTTTCAAATAAAACTTTAAAGCTGAATAGAATGAAATCATGCTTTTGTGTGTCCTCACTGTACTCTGCCAGTGATCTGTATTCATTTTCCTCACTTAATTTCCTCTGTAATTACACAAAGTGTAAAGGTGACGTCCCCAGGACCACATGAATGAAGGGTACATGGTGGACTCATATAAGACCCATTCAGTTTTGGCTGGCAGCGGGACCGTTTAAGCCAAGTCAAATCCTGCTGGATATCTTGACTTTTAATAGTGGATTAGGAAATCTCCTGGATGAGAGATGTGAGGGCCTGTAGCCATTATCTGTGAACTCTTACTGAGGTCACATGGCTTGGAAAACAGCTGCATCGAGAAACTGCATCTAATTCTCCATTCGTGAGAATGAATTTTCACGTTTTGTTGGTTCTCATGAGCTTGTTCGAGGATGCAGGACTTGGTGGTAGGCCTACTGCATGGATTGAGAGAGCCCTCCAGAGTTTGGTTGTCTGTATATAAGATAAATGTAAGCACAGTTTTTCTCAAGAAAACATGTTATTTTTCATGCTAGACCGGGGTAAACATAAATGATTTATGAATCCACAAGGCTGCAGAATCTGGACGTGGCTTATAATGACACAAACCGTCGTGAATGTTAAAAAGCTGCCACGGATTCATACATTTCCAGTTTGTTTACACAATTTGAAACCTTTTAATGTAGCCATATTGTAATCTGTTAAAATCCCATAAACTCAACAATATAATGCTGGAAAATTCACTTTTGCTCCAGCTTTATTCAATCTTTGTCTCATTGCAGCTGATATTTGTCCACTTGGCACTCATGCAGCAATGCCTTTGAAAAGTTTCCTTCACTCTCCGTCTTCCTCACTCATCCTCCCACCACTTCTCTCGTTTTGGCGCCTACTGGCCCCTTGCACCATCTCTCTTCTCCTCCTCCTCTCTGATCCCGCTCTTTTTCTCATCACCGTCCTCTGGTCAGTCTCCCACATCCTCTTGGACTCTTCTCTTGGTCTCATGCTCATGACTCATCGTCCCACATGGAAACATTTTCTCTCTGGATGTGAAGGAGCTTTTGCTGCTGGATTTAAACAACACCCCCCTCCAAGTTGGAGCAAAAGGAAAATGTGAAAAAAAGAAATCTGCTCTTATCCAAATTTTGCTACTTTTGATGAAGGCTTTATACATTTGTCTATGATGCATTTTCGTATCTGATAATAGCGAGCAGTACAGTATGTCTTGTCAGACGCAAGACACATGCACTGACTCTGAGATGACACCAACTGTAAGTGAAGACTGCCCCCTACTGGTTCATCTCCTCTCTCATGTGACCTCTTCCTCCATCCAAGGCATCCCCTGAGACTGCTGAACAGATCATCTCCTCCTGATATAGACACTGCCAGAACTGCTGAGCTATGCCATCAAAACATGTAAGACGATTTCCACACTCATGTATGATATGTAATGTGTATATATTAGGGCTGTCATAGTTAAAGCAATAACGTGTTAATACAACTTGCAATTTTTAGGTTGTAACAGGCTCAGTTTTAAAGCTAGATTGAAGATACTGGCATCATATGAAACTAAAAAACCTAAGGAATCTATTGGTATCAACCATGTCATACTAAATAACGCTCCAAACTTGCGCTAAATTTTGGCAAGGAAACATTGTCATGGCCATTTTCCAAGGGGTCCCTTGACTCTGACCTCAAGAATGAAAATGGATTCTATGGGTACCCACGAGTCTCCCCTTTACAGACATGCTGCATTTATGATAATCACATGCAGTTTGGGGCAAGTCATAGTCAAGTCAGCACACTTACAGCTGTTGTTGCCTGTTGGGCTTGAGTTTGCCATGTTATGATTTGAGCATATTTTTTATGCTAAATGCAGTACCAGTGAGGGTTTATGGACAACATTTGTCATTGTTTTGTGTTGTTAATTGATTTTCAATAATAAATATATATATATATATATGCATAAAACAAGCATATTTGTCCACTCCCATGTTGATAAGAGTATTAAATATTTGACAAATCTCCCTTTAAGGTCCATTTTGAACAGATAAAAACGTGCGATCGTGATTCAATATTTTAATCGATTGACAGCCCTAGTATATATATACTGTATGAACAGGCCTGCAATAGTATAACACACACACACACACACACACACACACACACACATATTATTTTACCAGGATATTTCCCATTTAGATTCAAAATCTCTTTTTCAAGGGAGTCCTGGCCAAGACGGCAGCATATAAAGTTTCACATAAAAGAACAAACAACAGGCTTAAAACAGCTAAAACAAACAACATAAGAAATTTCACTTTGAAAACCCTTGCAAACAGTGTTTGTATACCACCCTCGCAGTCCTGTATAACATCTTGTCAGTGGCATGTTATATGATACACTACAGAAGTCACCTTTGACCCCTGGAAAAAATGACTCACCAAATCCCCTGGCTCTTTGTGAGCATCTGTGCAAAAGACGCTAGGCCACTGACTCAGCTAAGATCCCACAAGTTTTATTTTCTTCACTCAAACATAAAAAAGAAAAGAAAACATATTGACCATGTCCACATTTTTCCAGTAATCTTTCCTTCTGCTTTTCTGTGTTCATGTTAATTGTTTCTAAAATCTGCTATCTGTCTGGAGGCTCACTGCAAACAAAAATTGGATGACTGTACAAGTAATACAAAACAGTGATCTCAGCCACTTCAAAGGAAGGAAGGCAGATTGGACTGGAAACATGTCAATGACAAAGACTAAAATGTGCAGGCCATTTGTATGGAGCTGTGAGAAACTCAGCAAAGTGCTGACAATTATTTATGTAACAACGGCTGTAGATTATTACAGAACACTTGTTTCGAACAGCATATTCTAGTTTGGTATGAACCAGTAGTGACCAGTGGAAATGAAAAATCACACAAAGTTCAGCCTTTTGACAAACAGAAGTATTAAAGGTCAGTTAATGTTACATGAGGTCACAACCTTTAACCTTTTCTGAAGCAAGTAGTTACTGCTGTTTGCCTCTTTACTTCCAGGCTGAAATACAGGTCATGCATGCCAGCCCAGTCGCACAGCATTTTGTGAAATAGTCACAAAATTGAATGTGCTGATTCGTGTATATAGACACGAATTACACGTTTTTTTGTGATGGTCAGAATGAAATCAATTCGCTTGTAATCCACGTAATTGTGAGCCGGGAAGTATAAAGAGCGGCGAATGGCACATGGGGAAGAGGTCGGGGTGGACGGTGGGGTCCAAAAACACAGGACTGTGACCCAGGAGACCGGTGTTCATGTCCTGTGTGAAACCACAAGTCAATATTGATATATTTGTTACGTAACTTCCGTACTTAAGTTACAGCACTTCCGGGGTTATTTTAACCCAAACCGCGATCTTTTCCTAAACTTAAAAAACATAGGACTGTGACCCAGGAGACCGGTGTTCGTGTCCCATGTGAAACCAGAAGTCAAAGTTGATTTATTTGTCATGTACCTTACGTACTTAAGTTACAGCACTTCCGGAGTTACTTTAACCCAAACCGTGATCTTTTCCTAAACCTAATTAAATGTTTTTTGTCATATAACTTCTGTAATTAAGTTACAGCACTTCTGGAGTTATTTTAACCCAAACCGCGATCTTCTCCTAAACCTAAAAAATACAGGACTGTGACTAAGGAGACCGGTGTTCGCATCCTGTGTGAAACCAGAAGTCAATATTGATTTATTTGTCACGTAACTTCAGTATTGAAGTTACAGCACTTCCGAAGTTATTTTAACTCAAACCGCAATCTTTTCCTACACTTAACTAATTAGTTTGTTGCCTAAGCCTAACCAAGTCCATCTTTTTCTAAACCTAACTAAGTCGTTTTATTTTGAAAAGACTGGAGCAGAAATTGACACGTGCGTCACGTGTTTCTGGACAATCGTAGGAAATCGCATGAAAAATGTGTTGTTGAATGTCGTGCTGAGCATCACGAAAAAAAGGGGAATTTGTGTCTATATACACAAATCAAATAGATTTTATGAGCATTTCACGAACTGCCGTAAATGTGTTGTGCATGCATGGGATAGACAGAAAAATTCATCAAAAACCTCACTGGCCTTCTTCATTGAACCAGCATAAGACTAACAAACTTGCTGTTGGTCCCACAGCAGTAAAAATGCTAAGAGCCTATTATGGATATTCAGTATGACCTTGTGTCCTTGCTTCAAAGCCTTCTCCCAGCTGGCTCACAACATTGCCTTGACCTGATCTTTGTTATCCGTACGCATCATGTTACTCCGTATTAATGATATGAAAGGGTTTTAAAGAGCACCAAAACTGTACCGTAAAGACTGATTTAGTATCCACATGCAGGACACAAACTCAGGGTTTTCAAATCAGCTTACTGATTGCCTCAAAGGTCTTGTGTTTTGTGACTTCTTTACTAGTCTGTATGAAACCTGTCAGTGTAAATATATAGTATACATTCACAGCATTTAAAGTGCATTTGAAGTGCTGGGGAATGCTTTTATCTGAAGCACATATTACTTACATATTACATATACTATTTACTACACATTCACCCATGTACACACACACATGCAAATCGATGGGGATGGAGTTACCATGCCAGGGACTGGCTAATTATTGGAAGCAATTTAGGTTCAGTTATGGAGGATGGAAAATTACTTATTCTTAAATAAATATAAAACTTAATTTCTGTATTTCTACATTTGTGCATGCATTTCACAAACCCTCCAACTCTGAAGAAAACTAGCTGATACCTGAATAGGCTTCGGCCTACTAGTGGCTAACATTAGCAACTCAGCTAAGAACACAACATTTTAATAAGACAAGGCTATAGAGAGGCCAAGTCCTTTCGACCACCACCTCATTTCGGGAAAAATATGAACGATAGTCAACGGCGACAGACCAAATACTTTTTTGATCCCGTTATAATTTCGCCATGACTCACACATGATGTTGGTCAATTTAAAAGATAATTTTGAGGTCAAGAAAGTTGCAGTTTGTTGTAAAACTGTTGAAGTATCAGACTGTGGAAATACGTTATTAGAAACTACACACCCACAAGTGGCGTAGTGATGTCTCTCTTGCTGAAGATACAATCCCTGTGTGTCTCGTACTGGGATGTACTCACACGGTCAATGGGTCTCACTTGTTCTTTCTCTTCCCGGCAGATAAAAAGACCAGGAGTTGCTGGATAAAACACATCAGGTAAGATAACGTTACATTTGTGCCTGGTCATAGCTAAGTTAGCTAGCTAGCTACAGTAGTGTTGGTGACGTATATTGTCCGAGACTAGAGATGTAGTTCACTGAGACTTTATTGACTTGCAAAATAATGTTTTAAATTGATAAACATCATATTATGTGTGATTCGCAATTCAAACGGGATCAAAAAATGATTTGTCTCTCGCCGTTGACTACCACACGTACTTTTTTCCGAAATAAGGTCATATGGGTCAACTGGAAGGGGCGGGACTTCGCCTCTCTATGGCCCAGGCTAAAGCATCGCCCTGTCTTGTCATATGAACACAGAGTGACCAACTGATATCAGCCCGCCATCAAACTCACAGAAAATAGTACTGAACCTCAAACTGACAGAAAAACGAGTTACGATAGGTACTGTAAAGTAACTGCTGAATTTCATACTGGAATTACTCACACAAACTCTTTACTAAACATAAGATGTTACTAAGTGTGTTACTGCCCAACACTGTTATTAATTAACATACAAACACATAAATAGCCTAGCCTACAGAAAAAAAATATTTAAGAAATTTAGAAATACAAGTAACAGTAGAAATACAGAAATAAATGTAGTGACATGTTGGCATTGCAATCCGCCAAAAAGTAGACACTGGAAAGTAGAGAACTGCATAATGTTCATGAATAAAATGACAAGGATACGCAAGATTTGGACAAACCTGAAGACTCGTCCATAGTTCCTACGGACCGTGTAAACACCAGTCCACCTGTAACCGGTGAAACAAAATAAATAAAGTCATCAGAATTTTGAGTTGCATTAATTTCAAGTTGAACCATGTTGCACACATTTAAACCAACCTTGGTGTATGAAATTAAAAGTGGATATGTGCACTGATAAATTATCTTTCATTTCATGTCATTCACATTAATTTTGTTGTTAATTAATCATTTTAATACAATTAAGCTCGTATGAAAGTGTGTTTTTAGGAAACACTAAATAACCTATTTATGTGGCATTGGGATCTGGCATCTGCCTACAATTCTAGGAATACATTTTGTGGTCAATTTTATCACATTAAAAAAAGATCATTTTTAAAAATAACAGATATGCTGACAATATTTGTAGCTTATGAATTGCCTCAAGAAAGAAACACACACCACTTGTTTCCAACTATGTTCCTGCCAGATACAGTGGTGGAATAATTCAATCAATCAGCCATTAATCTATAAATAATCAGTCACGATGTTGTCCCACCAATGGTAGAAGATCTTATTGGAGAGGAGTACAACTTTCTTGCAAAATTATGCCACAATTCAAACAGTATCAAAAAAATCTTTGTTTCTCACCGTTAACTACAGTTCATATTTTTTTCCCGAAATAAGGTCCCATGGGGGACATTGGAAGGGAAGGGACTTCACCTCTCTATGTAACCTTAGTTTTCAGATTTTAAAAAGTGGAGGGGTCAAATAGGGCCTTCTGAAAAAGTATTGACATATCCCCCCAAACCCACAACCTTGACGTTACTGGCACCATACTCTAACCAACTGAGCTAACCGTCCATGCATGACAGACTCACTGTATGTTAATTGTCATGTCGATGCAGACGCCTCATATTGTATAGAAAATATGGCCAGTCATTTGATATTTAGCACAATCCAATTGGCCACCCGATTCGACTGTTATCGGGCCATTAAATAGGCGTTATCAGTCGCTATAAGCACCATAGATATAGGTAATTAGGGGCCTACTACGCCTACTACATTGTAAAAGTGAAAGTGAAACTTAAAAGCAACACGTTCTAACATGTTGTAAAACTGAATGAAACGTCACGTTTTGAAAACAAACAAAAAGGCTTCTTTAGGTTTAGGAAATAAAACTACAACTTCTTTAGGTTTAAGCAACAAAACTACAACTTCTTTAGGTTTAGGCAACAAAACTACAAAATCTTTAGGTTTAGGCAACACAACTATAGCTTCTTTAGATTTAGGCAACAAAACTACAACTTCTTTAGGTTTAGGCAACAGAACTACAAAATCTTTAGGTTTTAGGCAACAAAACTACAGCTTTTTTAGATTTAGGCAACAAAACTACAACATCTTTAGGTTTATGCAACACAACTACAGCTTCTTTAGATTTAGGCAACAAAACTACAACTTCTTTAGATTTAGGCAATAAAACTACAACCTCTTTATGTTTAGGCTATAAAACTACAACATCTTTAGGTTTAGGCAACGAAACTACAGCTTCTTTAGATTTAGCCAACAAAACTACAACTTCTTTAGATTTAGGCAACAAAACTACAACATCTTTAGGTTTAGGTAACAAAACTACAGCTTCTTTAGATTTAGGCAACAAAACTACAACTTCTTTAGATTTAGCCAACAAAACTACAACTTCTTTAGGTTTAGGCAAAAAAACTGCATCTTTAGGTTTAGGCTATAAAACTACAACTTCTTTAGATTTAGGCAAAAAAAAACACATAGTTAAGTTTAGGGAAAAACATTGTGCCTGGGGTTATTATAACTATGGAGACAACTACACATTGTTGGTTTCACAAGGGATGCAAACTCTGGTCTCCTATCATCGTCCCCGACCTCCACCCCTTATGGAGTTTCGCACTGTCTATACTACAGTGCCTGACTTCCGCTTCTGCTCCTGTCATAATTGCTACGGTCACTAGAGGTCGCTGTCATGTTCTTTTATAACTTCTTTCGGTGATGTGCCATGTGAATAGATGATAAAACCTACTAATGGGTGTAGTAGGCCCGTATTGACCCACATCTATGGGGCTTATAGCGACTGATAACACCTATTTAACAGCCTGACAACAGTCTAATCAGCTGAATTGGCATACAGTTATAACGTGTAAGTTTTACTCATGTCTTTCACAGTGGAAATACATTGGGGTTATCCATATAAAGACATGCGTCAGGCTGTGCAACTTCAGCCCAGCATTTCATCAGTCCTTTTTGTGTGGGTGCATGTGCATCTGTGTACAAATTTAGTACCGTTGAGACAGACACAGAATCATGACCAGGGTCAGTTACCTTCTCACGCTCAAACTTGTGCTGACTGACTCTGGCACGCTGTGCTGTCATGAGGCCAGTTCAAAACATGTCTGGACATGGATTGGAGTCAACACGTGTATATACAGCAAATACACAAACACATACTGTAACATTTCTAGCCTATATATAGACGAGAACAATCTGAACCAGTAAGATGCATCCACTACATTACTGAAAGGGCAAAAAACGTCCACTGAATATTAAATAAAGTCAAAAACAATAGGAAGATATAGCCTTTGTTGTTACTGAAATAAACTTAATAAGGCGAGCAAGTAAGAATCAACACAGCAAGAGCCAATTTTAAAACAAAGCAAACCATGTCATGAAATAAATGAGTTCCTTGCATGTTTTCCACAAACATGCAAGGAATGGCTCTGATGTATATGATTTCACACTAAATCACATCAAATGTCTGCCACTTCAAACAAGTGTAGATCAAATAAGTATAAAGTAAATAAGTAGTGTATGTTTCAAATTCTTCTTCTACACAGGATGCAGTGGGGACTAAAGAAAAATAAATCACCACCAGACGTCTATTTCGTGGCATTGATGAACAGATGGCATCCAGATATGCCTTTACAAAATAAAATGTCCATCACTTTTCCAGTGTTTCTTCAAGCTTAATTACAGATTCAGAGAGCATTCCTTTTATACTATATTTAACGACGACTCGTACTAATACTTGAAAAAGAGATGAAACAAGCTGAAAATCCACACAGCAACTTCAAATCTCCGCACTGACAGTGAAGGTGCTTTGCATGTCACAATAATACAACCTGGTGAATTTAGTCATGCAACAGACATGAACATTTGTGGACTGAAATGTTGGTGTTACTGCAATTCTCAATTCTTCAAAGCAATTCTATTTGAGGTTAAAGCAGCAGTGGGTAGAATTGGAGCATGTGCCTCTGTGTCCTCCAGTGCTCCCAATGGCATCTGCAAGATTTCACAGACCGGAGGAAAACAACCAATCAGAGCCGAGCTGGAGCCTTGCTGTCTCTGAGCAGCTGTCGAGCAGCTGTCAATCGCTCGCAAACTCTGATCAAACGGTCAAACTAGGCAGCGCTGATAAATATGAATCAATATTCTGTAACTGTAATGACTATTTCTCACCTCAAATGTTTACAGAAACATATTTTGGTGTAATGTTTAGCTGTAAAATGAGAAAGTTTGTGACCCAGCAGCCATGTTGAGATCATTTGAGAAAATACAGAGGACCGCCGACCAGCCGGAGCAAATTTTTTCTAATTTTACAGCTAAACAGTACACTACAAGAGGTTTCTGAAAACATTTGAGGAGAGAAATAGGCATTAAAGTAACAGAATATTGATTCATATTTGATCAGCGCTGCATAGTTTGACTGTTTGATTAGAGTTTGCGAGTGATTGACCAGCCAATAGGAACGCTCTCTCTGAAATGACCTGTGATTGGCCAAAGTCTCCCATCACGCGCTAAATTTTTTTTTTAAAGCCTGAAAACAGAGCCATAAGGAGGTGCAGAAGTCTAGTTATCTTTCAGAACACTTGAATTACAACATGCTGAAAGGTTATTATAGAATTTTGCCCAATGATGCCAAAAACATTCTCCCTACTGCTGCTTTAACTGGCGGTCTAATGTGGCTAGAACCATAGCATTAATGTGCTTCCTGACACATTATATTCTTCCCCATGTATGTGAATTGTTGATGCCAGGCCACAGAAAACTGCAAACTTATTTTCATGTGAGATAATCGTGACAGCAGTAAGCCCCGAACGGCAAATATAATTCAATATTCAACATCTTTGATTGAGCCCAGCCTGCTCTGTAAAGACCAACTATAACACATATATATATATATATACACTGTATATATATATATACTGTATATATATGTATAGAGAGACAGAGACAGAGAGAGAGAGAGAGAGAGAGAAAGAGAGAGAGAGAAAAAATAAATAAAAGATTACTAAATTAGAAACAGCAAAATATTTATTCACCAGTCAAAACATAAACTTCAAAATATGAGGTCTGAGGACTGAAATCCACACGTTCATGCATGCATGCCAAGACTTCTGTTACCTGACAAAATTTGTTTTGAGGCAAACTTTAAGTGCTAAAACAGAATGGACGAACTGTACGTACTAGCTTGTGTATTTCTATTGTGTGGGAAGGGTCTGTTAGGTTAGCAATAAAAACATACTGACAGTGATGAGAAACACATTTCACCTTCGAAATCAGACCCAAATCTATACATCGGGTGGGTTTCAGAGAGCAGAATAAGAACTAATATAATACAACATTGTGTCTGAAAGATTTTTCAACATATGTATTAACAGGAGAAGCTATATTAGTTGATTAGCACATAAATAGGCAGGTCTCGGAGAAGAGCTTGCAGCATTCATGCAAGGTGATGGATGTGTTTTTGGTACATCTCTATCAGGGAGTGGGACTGGAGGAAGAGTCTATCCAAACTTGTTTTCTCCCTCTGTACCAAGCGAGCGAAAAAGGGTGGCAGTGGTGGGTTATCAGTTCTCGAGGAAAGCCACGTAGTCAGTGAGTCTGGCCAACTGCTGCTCATTTGGAACCAATGAGACGGGGGGAGGATCTGTTGAGAGAGAGGATAGGAGAAAGAGACGGAGGAGGAGAGGTTGAGTCAGAGGGGGATTCCTTGTTGCGCCAAGTACAATCGATCTTCTTAGATCTCCCCAGCTTTAACTTGGTGGCTACAACATCACGTGTTCTAACTCAGACAGACTCAGCAGGTCACAGGTTTCAAGTTAACCACACTGTCGACATCTGAGCTCACTGCTTCCCCGGACCTGTTTAACAACACTACATACAGAGTCTCCCCATGTGCCTGTGAGACATTCAGCCTAGGGATCATTCCAACACTTTATCTCAACCAGAATGATTTCCTGTGTGAGATCCACTCTACAACCAAAATTACCAGGCACTATTAAGTCCCAGTGGTGCTGTGGAGGGGGGAAAAAAGCACACGTGAGGATTAATGGTGAGTGGGTTAGCGTGTTGCACTGGACATGTGTGCAGCAGATGCTTCTGCAGTTCTGTTTGATGATTACAGAGAAAAGGACATACCACAACCTCCTCCTTTGACTGTTTGCATAAATCAGCAAGTTTCTCTTACAAGATAGATAAATCTATGATTCTCTGTGCTTGAGCACATGTGATGATGTGATAAAAACCTTGACAAAATGAGGGAGCACAGAAGAAAAGAAAGGGAATGGATGAGGTAACCTTTGGAAATATGGACATTAGACAAGGGAGACTTAGCAAGTCAAACATTTCAAGAGATTCTAGGAAAAGGAAAATGTCACATGTCTTTCATTGAGATTTAAATGGCTCTTAAATCCCTGCTCACAACAGTTTTATGTGCATTTAATAAAATACTGGAGAAGAGTAGCAGGAAGGTGGGCGCAGGGTTAATCATGAAGAGAAAACAGTCTGGGCAACAGAGCAGTGGGCTGATGATGGGTACAGATTGAAAGAGCAATACTGCCACCTACCTGGCTTTTTTGGCATCACCATCCTGGTAGCGGGGTCCGCCTGCCAGCCCTGGGTCACCACACCTATGGACAAAGGAAAGAAAAAAAAAACACCCTCATCAGCAAATGTATAAATGGTACACCCATGTAGAAACACTGCAATACTCCAGCTGTTTTTATTACTAAAACATCTTTTGAATTCTTTATACACAATAACAGTGATGGTATAACATTTCCTGTGAGGAGGTTGTGTAAATTTAATCTTACCCTTTACTGCCTCTTCCACAGAGTATCCCACAAAGGCAGCGAAATCATCTGCTGCGATGGAAGTGTATGCCTGGGCCACTAGACTGTACGCCCTTTGCCGTGTAGTCTCTGTGGAGGATGCATGGACACACAGAGACATTAATATCAGATAGGTACATATGGAGTGCATGCATGCCAAAACTGTGCTCTGGTTCTATTTAAAGTGCATAGAGTACATGGGCAACAGCAACTCACTGTGAACTTACAGACAACCTTATGTTGTAATGTAATTTTAACTTGGTATGTAAGAGTCACGTTTCTTGTGAACAAAGTTGCTAATTAGCACTGGAAGTTCTACACTGTTAGTAACTATCAAGAGAGACAGGTAGTATGGCAAACCCTTTAAACATGTAATAGCTAGACTGGATATGTATTACAGATAACGTACTTCATTTTTTCCTAGTCAAAATGAACATTTCAGATATCCACAATGACATTCTTCCTATCCACAATTGTCAGTTCAGATTAAGACTGCTCGATTATGGCAAAAACCATAATCACGGCTATTTTGGTCAATATTGAGATCACGTTTTTTTAACAAGATTAGACTTTGGAAACATCATGCATTTAGAAAGAACATTTTGTAGGCTATATTTTAAAGTTAAATTCATTAATCTGGTGTACTTTATGAGTAAAATTAAGAGGCAAGATCTATGAAGGACTTTATGCTCTAGTAAACAATTTAACCATAAACACATTGGTTGTATAGATATTATGGCTGAAATGGATCACAAAATTCACGGTTCGAATGGTATCGGCTGATACAGATCATTGTTTTTAAATGGAAATGTTGTTTTTAAATTCAAATGTTATATTTTTATTTTGTTTCAGTAATCTATAGTGGTTATTTGGATAAAAAACACACAATTCAAATGATTAGGAAATAAAAGATTGTATTATTGATACAAAAAATCCTGCCATTGGTAGTTCTAATGATGTATTATGAGCTGCTTAGAGCTAGTGTTAGCGTTAGGAAGTTAAACACTTCAAACATGCAATTGTGGATATAAGAAATTGTAAGCCCAACATGAATGGTTTGATGACATTTCTCCCAGGAAGAATGACGTTGTGGATATCTGAAATGTTCCTTTTGACTAGGAAGAATTAGATTACAAATAAGAGTATTATTGTGGATATCTTTAGTTACCATTCTTATCAGTGAGAATACAATTTTGACTTGGAGAAATGCTATTATGCACATTTTAAATGTAATGACAGATAGGAGTGTGGTTTGATTAAATGTTAAAACGGCTTGCCACACAGGTAGGGCTGTTTGAAGCCAGGGGCTGTAAAAAAAATAAAAAAAATAAGTATGACTCTGCTATGACTACTAGCATTCAGAGGTGAGTATGTTTTTTGGTAAAAACAAGTGAATGCTCGAGATCTGCATTTTTACTTCATGTCCTTCCTGTTTTCTAATTTTATGTATAAAGGTCTGCTTATGGTAATTCTGTGTGTTTGACTTTTTGAACTGGCTTCCTCTTATCACCCCCATCTCCTGCTCACCCCAAAACAAGCACAAACAAGTTAACAACTGACAGGAGTTGGTTTGCAATTGAAATAAAATGAAGCTATACTGAGCAAAATCTCTTGGTTGTCTGCCTTTCATTGCTTCTAGCATCTGGGTTTGTTTTAAATCAAATGGTGCATTTGTTGCTAGGTAACCTTGGATTTGATAATGATGAACTCATGAGCTAAAACAAATAAGAAATCAAGATTTTCCATAATCAATAACACTTAAAAGTAGATCATGTTAAATGAAGCATGCTTAAGATGAATCATGGATGTTAAAGTATGCTGTGCAGTGCTTACTCTAAAAAACACTTAAGTCTTTATCAACAGGCACTGGTTTTGGCTTCCAAAACGTCAAAGCTGGCACTTTTATATAGCCCGACTTGACATGGTGCTGTAGTTTGTGCAGATAACTTTAAGAGTGACAGGGCCTCACAACAGCATGGAACATACACCGTCCGGCATGTATTTGCTGCTGGTCCTGCAGCTATCACGTAAATGCCTCAGGGTTGTGGCCTTTCGTGTTTTAAAGCCTAGCAACGGTCTATGTGTACCAACAGCCTGTTGCAGCGGCTAGCAGCAGTAACAATAACAAGTGGGATGAGAAAAGACAGCTGTGAGTGGAAGGCCGGAGATTTGTCAAGAGCACTTTCCCATTCTGCTGTCCAAGGGGCTTCCTGTTCTCCCTGTACTCATCCAAAAAGAGATGGAAGGACTGAAAATATTAACTTGGAAAACTATGTCAAGGCAGTGTTTATGCATCAGTTGTGTTGGAAGGTACTTGATTTTTATTGTGTCATGGTTTTAATCACAGTTGACTGTAGAGTCATATCGGCAGTCCTTATTTAGACACTATGATGATTAAGCAGACTGTTTTAATGGTGTGGTTCCAGAGAAATGTGGATGAAATACTATTGTTTTGTTATTCTGGTGTCTCACTATTGATGAATGACTACAGAGGAAACTGGTTGAGTTGTTTTCCCCACTGTAGTCAGTGTAAACCTCCCATCTGTTAAAAGTGAACAACATATAAAACTTCATAAAACTGCTTCTTGTGTTGGATCAACTTTATTGCACCTGACTCGCTGCGTATTAGAAAAGAAATGCTCCCAACACAGCAAAGCAGGTCATCTCCAGGGGCATTTTGTAACGCAGTCCCGAGGCAGACATGTATTTTTACCATGGCCTCTTGACCGTTGGGAGATGACTCGTGCGGCAACTGGACCGGCCTTTCTTAGTATACCCTTCTGACACTCATGTTGGGTTGGAGCTGCTGAGCAAGACATCCATGAGTGGGAGGACGGGAGTTTTATGGAGGAGAAATAGGACCTGGCCTGTCCTTCCCCGAGTCTATTCCAGGGCCGCTATCATTTCTCACCCTCTCACCTCTTAAAAATAGCCCCCACTTTTCACCAGCAAAGGCAACGCAGACAGGACATGGCAAGGGCTTTTATTTTTAAATACAGCCTATTGCCAAGTAAGAGCAACAACAGACTAGGAGATATTTTTGAGGGAAGCACTCTACATACTGGGTCTTCCTTTGTTTGTTCCCTTAACTTAAACTTCATGTTTTAGTCTAGCAATAAAGCAAATAGGTGCTTAACTTCATGCAGCTTTATTCCACATTCCATCAAAGACATATTTGATGATTACAGACAGATCAGCTGATCACCAATTCAACACAAAGTTAGACAAAGTGAGAAGAACACAAATAACTATTTCCATAAGCTACATATAAGGAAACAATGTGTAATTTACATTTATCTAGACCAATCTTTCCATTTAACTGGCTTAGAAGTACAAAAGTATAAAAAGAAGTTAAGAAAAGGTACGAATATGACATTGAAATTAAATATTGCACTGAAAGTAAGGGCAAGCCAGTTTAGCCCACATCCACCGTAACCTTGTATTTCTTTCAACATCAAAAGCAGTCCCTGCCATAAACACTTGTGTCAAAAAAAACTTCAAAAGCACATATTACAGTTCTTCCTATAAGTCCATAACTACTTCAATCTTCATTATTCCTCCTCCTCTTCCTCCTCTGCATCCTCAAATTCATCATCCTCAGCCCCTCCAAAGTCCATTTTTGCCAGGACTGCTTCAACGTGCTCTGTTGACAAAGTGAAGTGGTCCATCTTCTCAAAGCCTGGCTCTGGCCTCTCTTCCCCGAGTGAGCATTTAGCTGCATCTTTGGTCTTCATGATGAGGCCCTTGGAGGCCAACAGAAACTCAGCAGCGCCACCCTGCTCCAATGCCCTCACAGCCGTATCTGTGAGCTCTGAACTAGTCTGCAGTCGTTCACCGTAACGTTGAGCCAGTGCCCGCAGAGCTGCCACCTTTTCATCTTGCTCTTTACCAATCTGCTCTAGTAGAATGGTCTTGCGCTCTTCCAGGACAGCATATAGCAGGTCAAAGCGTTCAGCTAGCCCTTGCTTAGCTCGCTGAGCATTGTCCTGCACAGCACGGCAGGCATCTTCCATCTGGTTGAGCAGGGCCTGCAGACGGCCATTGCTGGCCACCAGGGTATCGATAGCATTACTCAATTCACCCTTCTGGGCCTGGTAAACACTTGCTAAAGGTGACACCTCACAGTCCTTATGCTGGCCAAACACTTTGCACATGGAGCAGGTGGGAACCTGGCAGGTCATGCAATAGATGTTGATTTTCTCATCGTCGTGTTCTTGGCACATCGGCTCTTTGGATTCTTTAGGCTTCAGGGTGGTTTCTGTGCTTCCACCGCCGCTACCTTCTTGCTGCTGCTTATAGAGGTCGATGATATTCTCTACCAACAAGTTACGTTGGAGCCCATGCACACCATGGCGGTCAAGCACAACCTCAAAACGGCATGTAGGACAGCGAAAGACGCCACCAGAGAAGCGGTATGGGTTGCGCGAGTCGTAGAGGTCACTGGCACAACTACGGCACAAGTTGTGCTGGCAGGGCAGGATGACCACAGGTTTGGTGAACATGTCCAGGCAGATGGGGCAGCTCAGCTGCTTCTCGAGGCTATCCATGGGGCTCGGAGGCCGAACCATAGATCCTGTCCTCTGAACGTCCATAATGGAAAAGTCTCTAACTACAGTTAGACCAGCAAGTTCCTAACTTTCACAAGAAAAAATCAAAAGCTTCACGCTCTCTGTTGGTTTCAAAAAGTTACCAAAGTAAAGGGCAGACTGTGTGAACTTATCCTTAGTGTGAGCTGTTGCTTGTGAAATGCTGATATCTATTCTGGCTGAGAGCTGGCAGCTCTGTCCTTTATACCAGCCCCTCACAGCTGGTGACATCCGATCCTCTCCACCAACCAGAGCACACATTCCTGCCTGCTAGCTGCCTTGGGATCTTTTCACAGAAATGGCCCCCTCCTACTCAGTGCTGCATGTGTCACCCGTCCCAGTGGGCACTGTGTCCCTTCTTACAGTGACAGAAGTGGTGGACAGAGCAGAGACAACCAGGGTCCACGTGACTGAGAGAGGGAGGTCAACCTAATTGGTAAACAAGTCAATGTCAACATCCTGTGACTTCTGTGTTGTTTTGACCATCGTATGCCCTTTGATTTGTTGTTAATTACCTAGTCTGCTATTTATATAAACTGTTTTGTATGTGACAGGAAACACAGAAACGTTATCATTTTTGCATATACTTTTGACATATATATAATATCTCAATTTAAATCCATCAGCGGAATTAATCAATAGAAAATTGACAGTTTTGATGATTAATTGCATCTTTATTAAATCGTTGATATGTATAATTTTTTTTTTTTTTAAGAAAAAAAATCATTTGCTGGTAAATGCTTTTCAAAAATGAAAATGTACCCGTTTTTCTTTGTTTCTTTATAAATATATGTTGTGGTTTCCGACTGTCTGTCAGACAAATTGAGAAAGACCTCACTTGAGCTCTGATATTTGATACCTATTTGGTGTTATTTTTCTAATTTTAAAGCCTAATGTTTATGGCACGTTCATGGCCAATAAGTAGGGGTGTAACGATTCATCTACTACATCGATGTATCGATTTATATTCCTACGATCAAACTACATCGATAGGTACTCAGCAAGTTGTCCTTCACGGTAGACGTATATCGATATAAAATCAATCTGAAACGCAAAAATCGATTGTTATCGATACTAAGAATTTGCACCTTGTATTTAAAGGGACTGTTTGTAACTTCTTACACGTATAAATCATTGTGGGTCGGTGTCCAATGCGCGCTCGCGTGTGGGTACACTGTTCAGACTCCCAACACAAACTACACGGAAGCACCAAAACTTCAAAGTTATATCTAGTGAAGCCCGTCTTGCAAAACAGTGTTAACTCTTCCTGCTTCAGCCTCCCGACTGCGGTCGGAGGACGCGGGGGAGACCGTAGCTTTGGACTCCAGGGCCGGAGTCTCTGCTCTGCTCCTGCTTGCTTTTCTTCACTCACACTCCGCGCTCGTTCTCGCTCAGCTCGCTCCACCTCCACGAGCATGGGCGCACACTACACACTGCAGAAGAGTTAGTTTAGCTCTGAGAATATCTAGTGAACTATCTCATTGGACGTTTGTGCAGAAATAAATGCTGCCACTCCTCCAGACCAACAGAGGTTTCCCGTGTCTTGTGAAGGGACGGGGCTCCGCAGCAAGTCACGTTATCGTCTCCGACCTGGTGTCGGTGTTTCCCCTATTCCCTCCGGCCGCGGTCGGGAGGCTTAGGCAAGAAAAGCCAACACTAGGATCAGCATTGATTCATGGAGAGACCTTCGTCTGGTAAGCTAACATTACTGCCAAGCAGGTGAAATATAGAGTGATATTGTAGATTTATCTGACGTGTGTCGCCTCGCATGTTTTGACGGATGCTCGCTCACATTCAGGTAGCGCGTGCACACGGGCGAGCGCGAGCAACAGGACGCTGACTTTCGTTGACATTGCGGCCACAAGTGTCGCTGTTACAACCAATTTCTGATTCTTACAAACAGTCCCTTTAAGGACGACAAACGTTATATGAAAGTGTTTTTTAGCACTTTTATTAGTAAAGAAATGTTAAACGTTACTCCGGTTCACTCTCCAGACATGCGCCAGCTTGCCAGCTCTGCCCTCTGCAGCGCGAGCACGCATCCATGGCTATCATGCAGACGAACGGCGCACTGGACTCCTTGCTCTCTCACCCGGTAGCGGCATGGAGGGAGACGGGCGTCAGTCTGCATGAGCTACTGGCGCTGTGGTGCAGTGGAGAGTTTCAGGCACTATCAATCCACTTGACGAGGGCGGCTTCACCCACAGGTGCTTTCCCCGTGCGCTGTCGTTTTTTCATTCAGAGAAAATGACTTTCCTTTCCCCGTCATGATATCTATGTGCACTAGGGATGTACCGATGCCGATACCAGTATCGGGTCCGATACTGTGCTCATGTTCTCGTACTCGCAAAACGGCTCCGATACAACGGCACCGATACCACTTTACTTTCACTCCACCTCCCCGACGGTGCGGGCGAGACGGGCCGGTGGTGCGCCCGACCCCGCTGGGCCGGGATCCCACCTCAGCTGGCGCGCGCCGGTCCTCACTTTCATTGCACCATGGGGTTTTGCTTGCACCCTCTGTCTCGCGCGTGCATTAGACTCCTTGGTCCGTGTTTCAAGACGGGTCAGGTGGGTTGCAGATACCCCAGCAGACCCCTGGTGCCTTTATCGTGGGCCGAGCCCCGCCCTGGCGGCACGACGTGGTTGGGGCGCACTGAGGAAAGTCCGCCCCGGTCGACAGTCTCACTGGGAGCAGGGGGGCCCCGTCTCACCCCGGCGGGGAGAGAGGGCGCAGCGAGCGGTGGGCCAGGTCCGGGCGGGGAGCGCTGTAAAGCTACGGCCGCGAGCCACCTTCGCCCCGACCCTCTCCAAGCCGACCTAGAGCCGGTCGCGGCGCACTGCCTCGTATGCGGGACTCCCCAGCCTGCCGTGTGTCGCTCACACCCTCCAGCTGGCTGTTAACGAGGGTCTTTTGGCAGAGGGAAGTACTCGTATCAGTACTCAGTATCGGCGAGTACCCAAATGTAAGTACTCGTACTCGGTCTGAAATAATGTGCACATAGCATCAGCCTCATGTATCCAGCCGGAAAGCAGACAGTCCGCGATGCAAATTATCAAGAGAGTAAAGTAGAAAACAAAACAGAAATTCAACTAACGTTAGTCTAACATAGTTGTTTTCATGTATGAAAGACCCCAAATGAACACTGTAGGTGGACTACTTGATTACTATAAGCAGACTATTTAACAGCGTTTGTAGAGGAATGATTAGTTTGCTTTATGATCACTATAAGCCGTTGATCACTGTATTATTACTCTACCGTTTATATTGAAAATGAGAACAGAAGCAGCAGGTTAAACCACTGTTCATTTAACTTATTTTCAATAAGTTAAATGATACATACACCTTTTATTTTCAAATAAAAGGTGTATGTATTTGCCATTGATCGTTGTGTTTACTTGTTTATATTCCGTAATTAATGTATCCCTGATTCCCTTACAAGAAAGATTTTGAAGGAATCCTGACCTGCACTGCCCAGTATCAGCTGTTTATTTCACAGTCACACTGACTGAGTTTTTGGCAAAAAAAGTTACTGTATCGATCTCAAATCATTGAATCGTATCGTATCACTCTAGATGAGCCAAATATCGTCCTTGAATCGTATCGGAACCATGGAAATCGTATCGTTGTAAAAACGTATCGTTACAGCCCTACCAATAAACTGTTGGGACTTGTCAGTTGCTTGTGATAAAGTGGTTATTTAGATTATTTATTATTATTATTTATTTACACTGAAAAATTTTATTTTTTCACAAACATACTCAATAGAAAGTGTATATAGTAAATACTAATGTACTTGGTAATAAGAACTTTATTATATAGACAATGTCTTTATAGGAACAATTGCTGCCTTGTTTAAAACTGCTTTATCAAAAACTTTCTAAAAGAGTAAAATGTGTGCATTTAGATTCAAACACTCTTAATTTCCAACACTCACCACATCCACCAAGCAAATCTAATCAATGGTTGCCCATGTGTCTTAGGACATACCGTACGTCAGCATCCACAGCAGATAAACAAGAAGTACCGTAAACATGAGGGAGAAGCTATTCTTAAACTCTTGCACAAGGGAACCATCACATGATACAGATGCCCAAACAATTGTGAGCATGAGGGAAATAATTTCATATAGAGATGTTTTTCAAAATTAGGCATTTGATGTAAGAAAGCGATGTGTAAATCAAGACACAACAGAAATATTTAGATATTCTGTTACATTATCATCAGAGATTATCAGTGCAAGTGTGTGAGCATGTAAACTGATATCTTATTCAGGGTATTGTGTTGTAACCGCCTGAACTAGCCTTCATGATACCAATATGCCATACTGCTTGACATGAAAAGGTGTTAGATAAACACTCAAATTCAATCCCTTAATTTTCCAACATATTTCCCCTAGGTTGCATCATAGCTAAAACTGTTTTCAGCTGGTGCCCCCTGCTGATTGTAATTCTAAATCATGGAGAGGAAATGTAGATATTTTATTCACTTCAATTTCCCTACAGGGAATTCTACAGTTTACCGAGAGCCAAATGTGTAAAGCATATAAACATTATTTAGAAGTGTTTTAATAATCTAAAAAGCTAAATGACACACAAAGGAATGTGAGTGAAACGTCAGATAAGACATCATTTTTGTCGTTACCTCGAAGAGCCTCCATGACTGGAAGGATATTCTCTGACCATTGGTAAGCTGCGATGGTTGTGTAGATCCCTGGAAAGTCTCGCTGCCAAATGCGTTGGCCAACGGCCCAAATAGATGTTAATTCAGGGTTTGCCTGTATACAAAAAGTGGAAAAGCATTTCAAAAATGTTTAGTATGGCAGTGGTTGTCATGTCACTGTAAAGAGCAGTCACACCCAAATACTTAGGATATTGAATCACAGTGGTTCCATTTTTTAACCGTCCTGTCAATTTTAAAACACCATTTAAACCACATAATCGTGTGGTGTATACGCAAGATGAGGCAGCTGAGCATCTGACAAGGAGTTGTGATCTGATTGGCAATACCATTATTCCATCTGCCTCAGCAGGCACTCAGAGTTTTCCTGTGAGACAGAGGACAGTGATGGTAAATTTTCCCATGGTTATAAATTGCCAGCGTTTACGCAATCAGACAACTCAAAGCATGTGTTATTAATAACCACTTATTTATCTAAAGTTGAGCCAGTGTTGGTCGTGGAGGGGTAACAAATGCTGTGCAAAAAATATGTATTAAAGTATTAAATATGCTGTGTTCAACTTGATTAATAGACTTAAAGCAACTACAAAGAACTTTCATTATGTGTTGACTTGGCGGCCCCTGTAGACAAAAGAGGTAGTGTTTCCAATGAGCACCACCGCCTTGTGTCGCAAAGATCTTCAGCTGTCAGACTCCCTTTAGAAAACTTCTCATTTTACTGCAGCAGGGTCTGACAGTCTGCCCAACGCAGACCCCTCCCTTCCCTCCAGCTGGCCCAGCAATATGGCCTGGATCTCCAGCAGCGTGGTGTCGGCTCCCATGAAGCAGGTGGTGAGCTCCAGCTTCTGCAGCCGCAGACGGACCCTGAGGCCCCGCTGCAACTTCTCTCTGTCTGCCGGCACACAGTGGAAGTGGAATTCCTCGCCAAAGTCGATGTACCACGTGAAAGATCCTCCCGACCACCAGCTTCTCTTTGACCAGTCCAGCAGCGAGGCGAAGCTCTTCTCCTAGCCAGAGGAGGAGCCCCTGCTGCCGGGTGTGGAGCTCTCCGTCTCCTGCCGAAGCTCTGATGCATGTCAAAGGCAGCAGCAAAGCCGGATATGGATCTGGGTCTGTCCGCGGTGGACTGGTCGCTACCGAAAGCCCCGCTGGAGTCTGAGCTGAAGTGGTTTCTGGTGAACCTGCGTGTCGTAAATCGTTTCGTCTGATGTCGCGGGAAATTGGACCCGATGACAGGCATTAAGAATAACTATATAGAAATAGTCAATCTTCTCGCTGATGGTCTTGTTTGCTTATGTATCATATAGAGGCATCAGTATTAAATTGAGACTGTTTCATAACCAGTTACTCCTTGTAGTAACTTTAAGCTGATGTCGAACAGCCAAATTTGTTTACTTTCCAGACTCGTCTTTCTTATTTACTGTCAAGTAGAGGGCTCCATATGTTTTATCATGCTTACCGATTTTATTGCTTGAGGAATCCGTTTCCAGAGATACCTGCCATTATTCCTGTTGGAACCACATCAACAAGTTAGATCATACACAGAATCAGGTTGCAGGTGCAGGCAGAAATAGAACACAGGGTTAGCAGTAGGGCTGACCCGAATGCTTCGAAGCTTTAGACTCATTGCCATGGTAATGGACCTCCAAACCAGTATTCAATGCTGTATTTTTGGTGGGGGGGTTTTATATTTAAAAATCCCCAAATAGCCCATGGAATAAGGAATAATCCCACAACAATATTCTTATACAACAACTAGTTATTCTCAGACGGATAGCGCTGTTTGTTGTGTGTAGAGGTGCATGTGTGTACAGTGATGTGGCAGTGGCACTGTCCCGGGCACTGAAACGGGGGAGATGGAGACAGAAAAACATGTCAGCCTGCTGCACTGCAAAGGACAGTCCTAGTTAGCAGTGATATAACTGAACAGACTTCAGGTACCTACTGCAGTTTGCCACACATATTCATTCCCAAACCAAATGTATTATTTGTCAAGCAATCCATGCACTATGATATGTGCTACAAAAAGTCATAGCAAAGAAAGCTGACGAGGAAAAGAGCATCCCAATTGTTTGCCAAATGATTTTGAAATTAAGGATGCCTTGTATTTCTTTGATCAGAAGAAGTACAAAGAGTAGGCAAATTATGTGTTATCCATGAAACAAAAATTTGAAAACAAATGAGTCCATGCCCCCACCCCATATAAAAAAACCCTGTAGACAAAGAGAGGAAACCTCGTAAGCTAATGAAGACAGACACAGAGTTGACTTACATGTCATTATGAAGTAAATAGAGCGACATCAACTGAGCGTACACTTGAGGTGTTGCAATGCCCCCTGGAGCCTGTTAAAAACAAATACAGGTGTGATATTACAGATTGAAGCTAAATATATGCAGAAAACCAAACTATAATATCCCTAAACAATCCATGCAGTATACTGTAAAGATTAGTCGCTAATAGACATTAACAACGTCAGGTTAGCTACAGACTACACCACCCGTCCAGGCAGGTTTGTTATTAGCTTCTGCTAGCGTTGTCCCCTACTTTACATTGTTCCCATAGTTATTAAAGTAACTAGTCAGTCACAAGGTTACCTGACGACACACGGTGAACCCAGCAATCGCCTTTACGTTATGCGAACCTAAATAAAACAGTACTGCAGTATTAGTTATGTTTATCAACATAACGAAGCAGGAAGAGATGTCTGGCTAGCTAATTTTAGCTAACTAGCTAATGTTAACAGGGCAGGAAAGCGACTTGTTTTGTCCACCTGCCACTGTGGCTGGTGGATTCCTCAATCTACCAGCCACTCAATAGATTACCATTTGCTTCCTGGGCTGGTGAGTGAAGCAAATCTAGCAGCCAGTTGCATATTTCACCGGCATTTGGCTGGTGCTAACCTGCTAGCTACGTTACCTCCTATCTGCTAATAGCAGAAGTTAAAGCAGAGAAACGCTAAATCGAACTGTTACCGTTGAATGGGGATTTTTTTTTCATTTACGAGCCAACTCGTTGCGTAAGTTAATTTAACAGTGCGTAAAAATGACATTAGCATTAGAGTATTGGCAGTGAAAGCAGGCTAGCTTCTTAGCATTGACGTTAGCCAAAGCTGGTCATGAGCTAGCTGTCAGAAACATTACTACCAAGCTGTAACAACAGTTATTGTTGGCACGATAAAATCATGAATTTCGCGATTCAGTGCTTACCTCGAGCTCTTGAGCTTCACACTGCTCTAATACTTTATCATAATTCTCCTCCATGATCACAGCAGCAGGCATGTTGATGCCTAGCTGTGGCATCGGAAACGTCTTCTTCTTCTTCTGTGTAATTGCAGTAGATTAGCAGCACGACGGGGGTGTTGCTGACCTCAGCTGGATAAAACACATAGACAGAATCTGTGAATCTGTGAATCAGAATCACGACACATCACCTCAAACATCGTTTTAAATCAAAGCTACAAACCAAGACTCAAACTATAGCCTACCACAGTACTATACTAAACAGTTTCAATAACATCCCATGGAAATCAAAGGAAATAGGCTAAATCAGGCAGACATTGTTGGCGACTAAATCAATGAAATAAAGAAAGAAAGAAAGAAAGAAAGAAAAGGCTCCTACAGGAATAATTTCGGGGTTTTTTTCTTGAAAAAGGGTGACAAATAAAGTCAGCATTCATTAACTGTCCGCATTTATATACTACACAATGCCTGCCTATAATTTGGCTGTGGGTTTCACTTAGAGATTGTTCTAAGTTATATATATATATATATATATATATATATGTATATATATATTTATATATTAATATAATTATCTTATATATTTTTTTTTTCTGCTCACCTGGAAAGTCCTCTCTATACTCACTGGGACAGGGTTGTAGTGCATGAGACAGGTAATCGGAAAAACATCATGTGCCTCCGTGTCCTCCGATGTCCGGTACTCCTATAATGGCATCTGCAAGATTTCACAGACCGGAGGAAAACAACCAATCAGAGCCGAGCTGGAGCCTTGCCATCTCTGAGCAGCTGTCAACCACTCATGAACTCTGATCATACGGTCAAATTAGGCAGCACTGATCAAATATGAATTAATATTCTGTTACTATAATGCCTATTTCTCTCCTCAAATGTTTTCAGAAACATCTTGTAGTGTACTGTTTAGCTGTAAAATGAGAAAGTTTGTTACCCGGCCACCATGTTGAGATCAGCTGAGGAAAAACTAATTTTACTAACATTTTACAGTTAAACAGTACACTACAAGAAGTTTCTGAACACATTTGAGGCGAGAAATAGATATTACAGTAACTGAAAATGTATTCATATTCGATCAGAGCTGCCTAGTTTGACCGTTTGATCGGAGTTCGCGAGTGATTGACAGCTGCCTCCGTTGAATGAACAGCCAATAGGAACGCTCTCTCTCTGAAATGACCTGTGATTGAATATGCTGAAAGGTTATTATGGAATTTTTGCCCAATGATGCCAAAAACATTCTGCCTACTGCCACTTTAAAGTCATCTTTTAACTCCAAGGTCCTTGGTAATCTCAGTAACTGTATTGATTATAAACCCCGCCACAGCAGTGAGAACCCTCCTCTGAATGTGGACATTGAACTGTTTTACCAAATATGTGATAATCACCACAACTGGATCCTATTGAACCTTTCCAATTACATCGTATGTGCTTATCACCCATAACGAGACTGACTGACAGCTGATAAGGCCATTACAACAAGTCCAAATGAGAAAAGATAGAGAGGAAATTCTCTGTGAAAAGCATGTTGTGGCCCAGTCCCTTTCAGAGGAACCTGTAAATGTGGATTTATTCTTTAATTGTCATTTCTACCCAGGGATTTAGAGAAAGTTTCCTTTAGCTAATTGTTTTATTTAATAAATTGCAATAGCATTATTGAAGAATTCAGTCTAGTTTTAGTGAACCTGCTGAGAAAGACTGCCTTTCTTCATAATGATCCTCTACTGTCTGCGAATGCCGGGATTTCTCTATTTCAATCCTCTTTGATCTCTCCAGTTTCTTTGATGCTGTTGACTGCATACATTTTTTCCTCCACTTCGGAAAATGGCTTGGTAGCTACCACAGGCAGAACTATAATGTGCTTCCATTATTATTTTTTTTTAGTTGTTGTTATGGAGAAGACATTCATCTGTCTTGCTGTTCTTAAGCTTTAGGTCCTAACCAGTATTATGGGCGAGATTTCTATACATTTTTTTCATTTTAATGACAGCAAATGTGGGAGTTTTATATCCAAATAATGTAACACCTGCTGTTTGAAACTTCTTTGAATTTCACTTGATATTCTTCAATTTAAAGACTTGTGCCATACTGTTTCCCGCCAGGCAACGACTAAGATGTTTGTTTTTATCTTTTGTGGAACCATTGCACACAGTCAGTCATTTTTTAAGATTCACAATTTACTTTTAATCTCCAAGGGCAACAATAAAAATATGTTGCAATAATTCTCCAAGGGGAATAAAATTAGAACCAAACAAGAGAAATAATAGATTTCCACAGTCAGAGTAAAAGGAATACATATAAGTATTTGCAATGCCCAGTTAAAATGACTTTACATCAAACATGTTACTTTATTATAATGCACAAAATGTCATTATAGCAGAGTACTTACTTTGTTGGTAATGTATGAGTATCAAATGTAGCTTTACAGCCCGTTGCGGTAGACATGCCGACCCTCGTCACCTTCGACAATTATTCACCAGTTAAGTAATCTTTTGTCCCAGATAGAGGAACAAACAATGAAGATGTCAGTAGGACAAACATGATTGTTGTTCACATTCACTGAAAATGCTGAATAATGTGCAAGTATATAATAACCTATTATGGAAGTAAGACTGCTGATTTTCATGAGAAGAGACACGTCTATGAGTAAGGACTTTCAGCATATTGTAATTCATAAGTGCTCTGAGAGAAAACTTCTGCACCTCCCCGTGGCTCTGTTTTCAGGCTTTAAAATATCTAGTCCGTGACAGGAGACTTTGGCCAATCACAGGTAATTTCAGAGAGAGAGCGTTCCTATTGGCTGTTCATTCAACGGAGGTAGCTGTCAATCACTCGCAAACTCTGATCAAATGGTCATAGGCAGCGCTGATCAAATATGAATTAATATTCTGTTACTGTAATGCCTATTTCTCTCCTCAAATGTGTTCAGAAACTTCTTGTAGTGTACTGTTTAGCTGTAAAATGAGAAAGTTTGCTCCGGCTGGTGGGCGGTGCTTGGTATTTCCTCAACTGATCTCAACATGTCGGCCAGGTCACAAACCTTCTCATTTTACAGCTAAACAGTACACTACAAGATGTTTCTGAAAACATTTTACGTGAGAAATAGGCATTACAGTAACAGAATATTGATTCATATTTGATCAACGCTGCCTAGTTTGACCGTTTGACCGTTTGATCGGAGTTCGCGAGTGAGGCACATGATTTTTTCAGATTACCTGTCTCATGCACTATTGTCAAGATATAGTGACCGTTTTGAAAAAATAGCTTTTTTTAATCGTATTTGCTCCAATATGCCTACTGCTGCTTTAAAGTGGTACCTTAAGGGTATTCCATGCTCATATTGAGCCCTTTCAAGGGACAGAATGAATCTGACTTTGTTAAGTTGTTAAGTCTTTGATTTAAAGGTACAGTCTCAATGGGTCATGGCTTTTCAAGGCATGAGCATAACATGACATAAAATGTCTTTATTGTACAAAAATATAAAGCAATAGAAGAACCTGTAGGAAGACTTTGGATAACCAACCAAATACACAAGAATTGCAGCCATTCTTATCCATCAAAGTGGCCACAGAGCAAAGTATTGTTCTGCAAGATATTTTTTATGGGATTAATTCCTCAAGCAGCCCTTTCAGAAGGGTCAGGATGACGATTAGGAAAACATAGAAGAATGCAAGTGATTCCTCACTATTGTTGCTTATTTCAACTGACAAAAATGTCATTAGTTGACAAAATACTCTCACCACAAGGTCCATTCAGTATCTGTTCTGGAGCTTTTTATTCTATCACATGATCTCCATCAACAGTTGGAGTTGCCCATTTGTCATGGAATTGTAGTTGTTCGAATCGAATTTCCTTTTTTTTTTTAAGCCCTTCTCGTCAAGTTGGCTTAAAGTTTGTGATTGAAAGTTGATAAAAGACTAATACAAACAAACAATTTCAGTTTGATTTCAGTTTTCCATTACACTTTGTCAGGGTACTGTAAAGTTGATTCAAGTACGAACAGCTCATTGGTCCATCATTTAAAAGACCAAGGGAGCGGGTCCTCTTCACAGAGCTGGCCGCCATGTTTCTACAGTAGCCCAGAACGGACAAACCAAACTTTGTTAACTTTTATTCCAATATTGTGCAAACTCAGATATAACAAACATTCATTAATTCAAGTTTCAGTCTTTTGTTGGTCTCATATCTAATCCAAAAACTCTTGGGTCCATACCGATGTCCATGTAATAGACTTCAGAACTACTGTAGGCTACTACTGTATTACCACTTTCAGTGAAGCACATCCATGTGTTTTAAGTGACATAAAGAAATAGCCTTATTTATAGGGTCATCATTTTTATAGGCCTTAATAATACTGCTTAAAAATTCCAAATCCGGTTTCACTCAGAGCACAGTCACATTATAGGCTGTATTAATGTGTATAAGAATCAAAGCTCTAACATGGCATCTCCACATGTGTGCTCTTAGGCATGATGCTTAGATTGTGGATGTGTAAACCAAGAGTTCAGTCTTTACTCCTGCTGTGAAACGTGGGCCCTAAAATTTGAAGCACAATTGCTCTCAACCCATTTCTCAATCCACATGAAAGAAATTACTGCCAGCTCCTGCCTGGCTTTTTCTACGACTAAAAGAAGACCTGAAGCTTTGGCACAACTTTCAAAACCTTCTTCAAACACTGCAGTATATAAACTTTTGGAATCTAAAGTTGCCAAATTTAGGTTACGAGGCATCTTAGCAAGTTAGTGTACAAAAAGATTGTGTGATCAATCCGTTTGTGTGATTTTATAGTAATGCATATGATCGAATAGGATTCCCATAACTATGAAATGTGCATCAACCGTGGTACCTCAGGCACATACATGTTCTATCATAAATCCTCACTGGAGGAGAATGGAGTGGTGCATAATTCTGCAATGACTTAAGTCACCACTTGTGGGCAGCACTGCTCAGTTTTTGCGTTTTTTTACAAGGCACTGCAGTGTCAGAGAACTGATTTACCCCTTTTTGTTGACAGTATAAAGCAGTTAAGGTGCACGTTTTGGGACAAAACATATTTCTGACTTGCTGCCACATTATGAACCATTCAGACCTCTCAGTCTGGGACAGGTCAGATTACTGTCTCCAGTTTACTGTCCTGGGGCTTGAAATGTTTCTGTTTTCATATCTTGCCTTTCATTGGATATTTTTGTTTTTATTCTGCTTATTCGGTTTCATTCCATTTAAGCTCATTTTTTTTTTTCCAGATTACCTGTCTAAAAATAAATTTTAAAATCATATTTGCTCCAATCTCGCCTACTGCTGCTTTAATCTTCTGTTTTATTTTTCTTCTTTTTAAATCCTATTTATTTGTGTCTTTTTATATTGCCTTAAGTTTCTTTTATATCATGTCTTAATGACTTTTATTTATGTAAATCACTTTGGACTGCCTTTCTGTTGAAAGGTGCTAAACATAATATCTCCCAGCTATATGGGCAATAAAGCAGTCCAATCCTACATTTCCTCATTTTACTGTCTTCTCATCTTTTTCTGAAAAAAATCAGCTGTTTATAAGATAATTCCTTCATCTCATACTTCCATGTATGACAAACCCAGACAATTGTTATCCAAGATACTACCTTGATGCTCTTGTCACAGCCTCAATAATTCAAGCATCTAGAGACCAGAATCCCTGTTGTGATATAGGCTAATGGAGAAGATCAGAGGAATGCAAAGCAGTGGTGTAACAATTTAAAAATCCTGAAACAGACTCCCTTAGACACATGAATGAATCAAACATTACCACAAAACACATAGAGCATCTTCTCTCTCTGAAGAAGAGTGGGTTATAAAATGGCAAACTATAGTCACAAACAGACTATGTTTACAGGGGAGGGTTAATCACAATTTTATAAACAACTTTTCCAGGGAGGCATCCTTGGATGTTCTTCACAGATGTGATCGCAAGGGAGATATAGATATGTCAGAATAAAGACAGGTGTAAATAATAATAACAGCCTTTCTATACAGATTTTATTTACTCAGCTTCTCTGCTATAAATATAACCTCACAGCATTTTTTTCCTCATATTAGTTAATTAGAACAACCAAGCAAATGTTAAATTTGGAGAGCAGTTCACAAAAATTGCTTTTTAGGGAGTGGTGCCTATCATAGAAGTTACCCTGTTGATTTTCATGAGAAAGCTCTAAAATCTTTTTTTCCCACCTTTGAAAACTGTTATGCTTTTCTTAGCTGAGAAAGTGTTGCTTTGGTCTTTGGATTTTAAATAGAGTTTAGTTCCACACAAAAGGGCCCCAAACCGTGTTTGAACCTGCGACCCGCTTGCTGTGAGGCGACAGTGCTAACCACTGCACCACCGTGCAGACAGAAGACAATAATTTCATATCTTTATAGGCCTCAAAACTTACATACATTTTTTTCTTCTAAAAGTAATTTAAAAATATATATATAATTATTAAAAGTTTTTATTTCAAACTGTGGTTGTCTGCGCTGTTTTTCATCAGTCAGACATCGACAATACACGTGAGCAACATCTTGCTGTTGCTGGGCCGTATTGACTGTACATACTCTAGCTTACATGTGTTAATGTATTAGCCCCTTACCATTCCGCCCTCTTTTTTAGAGGGGTAGGGTGGGGGACAGGGGGTGTTCAGGGGTAGATAAATAGTCAACAGTAGATGCCACATAGAAGTTGTGTACATCATCTGAAAGCTGGGAACCTGAAGATGAATTTGAGATGCAGCTCAGCACTGTGTGTCAAGTTGTTCTAGTCATTAATAAGAAACAAAAATTAATTGATAAATGAATTAATCAATTAAAATAAATTGTGAAAGTGTTTAACGGTGCAGAACATGATGATGTAAGTTTGTGATGGTCATTCCCATGCTGGGTTTATGCTATTTGTTACAAAACTTTTGTGCTAAATCTAACCATTTTTTACCACTCAAGAATTGATAGAAAAATGATCAATAATCCCTCCAAAATATCACATTAAGACACGAAGACCTTGAGGAACACCATAGAAAAAGTCATGTGATTTGGTTTCAAAAACTTTTGACATTTGGAGATTTCTGCAAGAATTGTATTTTTCGGCAGATTGGATGGCGAGAACTTCTGTTCTACAAACTGTTCAGAAACCACCTTATTGTCAATCTACCTAGGAAAGCCATCCATCCTCTGAATGGGCCTGTGGGCATGTTTGTTAAGGGGAAACTCATGGGTACCACTAAAACCCATTTTCATTCACATATCTTGAGGTCAGAGGTCAAGGGATCCCTTTTAAAATAGCCATGCCAGTTTTTCCTCACCAATGGATTCCTTAGGCTTTCTAGTTTCATGTGATAGCAGTATCTTCACTCTAGCTTGAAAACACAGCCCGCAACAACATCTGAAAGACAGAATAGCTTCCGGACGTCAGAGTTTGAAGGGTTTAATGTATCACACATCCATTAGATTATGTGGCTGCAGAACAATAATTCCTTTGAAACCCTATCTTTGAAAAGGCAATCCCAATCACACAGTATTCTATGATCATCTGTTTCCCATCATATTCTCTTACCATTGATATGTACCAGTGGTTGTAAGGGAGTATATGACCGCCGTCTTAGTGCTGACCTATTGTCATTACGATGTGGAGTGACAAAAAAAGGAAAATGCAGCCATTTCAGCATGCTGTTTCTGTGGTTTGAGAAACAGGAGAATAATTGTAGGATGTTTGGCTGTAATATTGGGTCGATTATCTGCACTCAGTGTCCACTTTTTGAATGCTGCTCTCTACACTCTGTTCATCTTAATAAGCCACTTGTTAGCCTGCCTGCATATGTTTACAGATTTTACTCCCCACGTCATTCACACGTATTCTAAACAATATCTAACCACACAGCTGGAAGTAATTGGAAGAAACATCTAGCTGAATAGTTGATCCAGTTATACCACTTTAATGGTAACAAGGTCCGCTGTCCAGCTGTCAATCACTCGCAAACTCCAACCAAACGGTCAAACTAGGCAGCGCTGATCTAATATGAATCAATATTCTCTTACTGTAATGCCTATTTCTCTCCTCAGATGTTCTCAGTTTCATCTTGTAGTGTACTGTTTAGCTGTAAAATGAGAAAGTTTGTGACGCAGCCGCCATTGTAAAATCTGTTGAAGGAAGCCAAGTTCTGGTCACATGACCGGAGCACAGCCAATAGGAATGCTCTCTCTCTCTGAAATGACCTGTGATTGATCAAAATCTGCCGTCACTGGCTAGATTTTTCTAAAGCCTGAAAACAGAGCCATGAGGAGGAGCAGAAGTCTAGTTTTCTCTCAGACCACTTGGATTACAATATGCTGAAAGGTTATTATAGAATTACTGCCAAATTATGCCAAACAATTGTTGCCTACTGCCACTTTAAAGTATCAAAAATAAAAGTGCTCACTGTGCAGTAAAATGTTTACTGTCAGTGTTTTACTATTATACATGATGTTTCTGGATTACTATTACTGCTACATTTATGTGTATGTTGCATGTTACTGCTGTATGATTAAGGTTGTGCTAATTTTAAAGGTCCAGTGTGTAGCATCTGGCAGCATCCAGTGGTGAGGTTGCAGATTGCAACCAACTGAAATTCCTCCCGTTTGCCAAGAATGTAGGAGAACGTTGGCCGACGCGAGAAAAAACAAAACAAAAAACAAAATGCATATGGCCCTAGTGTTTTGTTTGTCCATTCTGGGCTACTGTAGAAACATGGTGATGTAACATGGCGGCCGGCTCTGTAAATGGCTCATCCTAAGCTAACGAAAACACAACACTAAAGGTCCACCTAAATGCTACACAATGTTCCTTCAAAGTGGCAGTAGGCAACAATATTTTGGCATAATTTTCCATAATAATCTTTCAGCATATTCTAATTCAAGTGGTCTGAGAGAAAACTAGACTTCTGCTCCTCAGCATGGCTCTGTTTTCAGGCTTTAGAAAAATCTAGCCCTTGACGGCAGATTTTGACCAATCACAGGTCATTTCAGAGAGAGAGAGCGTTCCTATTGGCTGTGCTCCGGTCATGTGACCAGAACTTGGCTTCCTTCAACAGATTTTAAAATGGCAGCCTTGTCACAAACTTTCTCATTTTACAGGCTAAACAGTACACTACAAGATGATTCGGCGAACATTTGAGGTGAGAAATAGTCATTACAGTAACAGAATACTGATTAATATTTGATCAGCGCTGCCTAGTTTGACCGTTTGGTTGGAGTTCGAGAGTGTTTCACAGCCGGCTCTCATAGACTGCAGCTGGACAACGGACCTTGTTTTCCTCCGGTAAGTGAAATCCTTCAGATGCCGTTAGTAGCACCGGAGGATACAGTAGGACACAGAGGAACATGATTTTTTTTAGGTTACCTGTTTCAGGTACTAATGTCACGATATAGCGGCCGTTTTCTAAAAATAACTTTTTTAAATTATATTTGCATCAATCTCGCATACTGCAGCTTTAACTCCTTTATGGGTTGTTTATTCTACAGCAATGCAACATATTATATAAGATCATCATGTTTGTAGCGCCGCTGTCCTGTGAGAACCACGTATCTCTAAAAAGTCAACTTTTCATGGTGTCAGAAAGTCAGCCTTGTTTTCAGCTTTGTGACGATGGATTTTCCAGCAGATCCAAGAGGCCTTTTAAAGAGTTTATTTAGCTTAAGAAGTAGAAGAATTTTCTCAACACATAAAAGAACACTTCATCCTTCAGTTTATCACAAACATTCAAAAATCAACACATTTGGAGATACATGTTTTTTAATGGACAGGAGGGGATGAAAAATTGAAACTAAAGCTGTCAGACAAATGTAAAAAGTAGAATATTTCCTTCTGAGATGTAGTGCATCAGAAGTATAAAGTAGCATAAAATAGAAATACTCAAGTAAAGTACAAGTACCCCGAATTTGTACTTACAGCTAGGGTCGGTAATATTGAGAAACTAGCAAGAGTGCACTAGATGTTATGATCCAACTGAAAACCCAGCCCAGTGTTGTCATCTCTTTTCCAATGAAAGTAGCTAGCAGCATTAGCTCCAAAAGTCCCTAAATCTATACAGATAGTCACCAAGTGAGCAACACTGACAGTCCGTCCCTTCAGGACTCCCTCCAAAGCCACTCCCCCAAAATGTTCATTATGAACGTAAACAACCAACATGACTATTGTTAGTACTCACAGCTGTCAAGCTAGCAGCTTGTGGAAGACTCCGGTGAGGCTTAATGGGTGCACAGGCAGAGTGCAGGTAGGTTGCCCGTCCAATCATTTCATTCGGGCTGAATGAAATTATATTGCAGTCCTGCGACAGCCCTGAAACCAGATTTTTTTTTTTTTTGTCTGAGCATTTGATTTATTTATTGCTGTCGGGATGTAATGAGAATTTCAACAAATATAACAAAAAATATTTTTGAATAACCCAACCCTAGCTTTTTCAGTACAGTACTTTAGTAAATGTACTTAGTTACATTCAAACACTGCTCTTAACCCCAGATTTTACTCTTCATGAAAGCTAATTAGAAGCTAGGCTTGGGAAAGGCACAATATGAGAGGTGTTTAGTATTGGTCAATTCAAGATGTCTGAACACAATATGCAAAGATTGAGTATGCTACTTTCTCTGTCCTTGGTTGTCACATTATCATTTATAATTACTAGGGCTGTCAATCGATAAAAATATTTAATCATGGCATCATCGCAAATTAATCGCACCTATTTTTTCTGGTCAAAATGTACCTTAAAGGGAGATTTGTCAAGTATCTAATACTCTTATCAACATGGGAGTGGGCAAATATGCTGCTTTATGCAAATGTTTGCATATATTAAATCAATTAACAACACAAAACAATGACAAATATTGTTCAGAAACCCTCACAGGTACTGCGTTTAGCATAAAAAATATGCTCAAATCATAACATGGCAAAGTTAAGTCCAACAGGCAACAACAGCTGTCAGTGTGCTGACTTGACTATGACTTGCCCCAAACTGCATGTGATTATCAGAAAGTGAGCATGTCTGTAAAGGGGAGACTCGTGGGTACTCATACAACCCATTTTCATTCACATATCTTGAGGTCAAAGGTCAAGGAACCCCTTTGAAAATGGCAATGCCGATTTTTCCTCGCCAAAATTTAGCTAACTTTGGAGCATTATTTAGCCTCCTTCGCGACAAGCTAGTATGACATGGTTGGTACCAATGGATTCCTTATGTTTTTTAGTTGCTTATGATATCAGAACACTTTACTAGCTTTAAAACTGAGCCCACTACAACCTAAAAATTGCAAGTTGCATTAATGCGTTAAGGAAATTGGTGGCGTTAAAACAAATTTGCGTTAACGCGTTATTATTGCGTTGACTTTGACAGCCCTAATAATTACCAATGGCATATGTTTTAATGAATAAAGAGCAGCAGCTCATGCTGGTTATTGTGCCGCCCCTTCATTTTCTTAACCCAACAAATTCATTTGATGTAAATTGAGACAGAACACAACAAGGACACTTTTCCAGTAATACATCTATCATCACTTAAGCCAGAAACAGCTCACCTCCCTTTCATTCTTTCCCCACACAGTAGAGTGTGATAATTTATGTCCATCCACTGACTTTTCAGCCAAATAGCGGGGGGAGCTTAGGTTTGGAAGCTGTGTTAACAGATACTATTGATTCATCCAATTACGTTGGGACTACTTCTGCTCCCTTTAACTCATTCAACTGTAAAATTGCCACAGCTGTATAAATCATTCACCCTGACTGACGGTCCCAGCAGAGAAGAGCCCCGCTCCGCGTTTAAAACAAAGTAAGACATTTGTTTGTGTAAAATCAGGTCAAACAGTCTGCTGTCACTTTGCATCCACCACTGTGGTCATCTCAATCTTACTTGTATTACTGTAGCTGGTGCTCCCTGTGGACGGTTTAAGGCTTCCACTCCATCTGTACCTCGTTTCAGTGTTAAAGATGTTTTCTCAGACAATGCCTGGTGGGTTTGCAGAGTGACAGGATAGAAGAGAAACAACAGAGAAGGGACGGGAGGGAGGGTAAACAGAAGCAGACAGATACACTAGACACCTAAAGGATATGAATTTTTAATCATTTTTTATTCATAATAAGTTATAAATAATTATTTTCTTCTTCCTTCGTTTCTTCTATCAAACCACAACTTCACATCGTCCTTGAATTATATCTCTATATCAAGATCATTTCAACACAAACAATAGCAAGGGTGTATTTATTGAATAGGTTACTTTTGAATTAATAAAAAAATGTGAATATATCCCTTCTCTCTTTTTCAGGGCCTTCATCGAGTTTTGCCCAATAGTAACTCTGGCTGTCAGAAAAATTCATGTTTCCGTACCTTTGAGAAAAAGGAGGGTACTGCCTGAGGGACTTTTGGAGGTTTTAGATGAAGAACTGGTTGTTGCATTACAACATTTTTCTTATTTTTTTTTGCAAAATCATCTTTTTAGGATGCCAATTTTACTGTTGATCTTCATTACACATTGTTTTATTTCTTTTAAATTCCACCATTTATACAGGTCTGGGTTGGTGGCTGCAACTTAAAGCCTCTTAAAGTTTTTGGCATCATTGGGCAAAAATTCCATAATAACCTTTCAGCATATTGTAATTCAAGTAATCTGAGAGAAAACTAGACTTCTGCACCTCCTCTTGGCTCTATTTTCAGGCTTTAAAACATCTAGACCGTGACGGGAGACTTTGACCAATCACAGGTAATTTCAGAGAGAGCGTTTTTATTGAGCGTTGTTGTTGGCTGTGCTCCGGCTGGTGGGCGGTGCTTGGTATTTCCTCAACTGGTCTCAACATGGCTGCCAGGTCACAAACTTTCTCATTTTACAGCTAAACAGTACATTACAACATGTTTCTGGAAAACATTTGAGGTGAGAAATAGGCATTACAGTAACAGAATATTGATTCATATCTGATCAGCGCTGCCTAGTTTGACCATTTGGTTGGAGTTCGCAAGTGATTGACAGCTGCTCAGAGACGGCAAGGCTCCAGCTCGGCTCTGATTGGTTGTTTTCCTCCGGTCTGTGAAATCTTGCAGATGCCATTGGGAGCACCGGAGGACACAGAGGCACGTGATTTTTTTTCCAGATTACCTGTCTCATGCACTACTGTCAGGATATAGTGACCATTTTAAAAAAATAACTTTTTTAATCATATTCGCTCCATTTCTACCCACTGCAGCTTTAAGCAGGTGACCCCAAATATCAGACTTTAGGCTGTCCCAGATCTTGTCTTGAGAAATTGTAACTGCAGTTATGTATGTAACTGTGTGCATTGTTTTTGTCAAGGAAATAGTACCTTGTTGAAACGCACAGAAGTTGTAGGGAGGAGGTCACGGTGGCTGGCCGGCAATGTCAGAGTCCAGTACTTTGTACGCATCCTGAGTTCCGGGTGTGGTTAGGTTTAGGCAACAAAAGCACCTTGGGTAAGATGAGGGAAATATTGCCTTTTCAGTAAAATATGAAATAAATAAATTTGATTTGATTTCCGATCCGATTCAATTCAATATTGATTTTATTTGGGAGATTTCAGTGTACCAATATTGCTTGGATATGAAAGAGATTCTCAGGGAGCTAATGCTGTAAATTGTACAAGGAACCCTCTAACCTGGTGCATTATTAAAAATGTTAAAGTTAGGTTTGGTAGTGTTCTTCAAAAACATTTTTTGTTATATTTGTTGAAATTCTCATTACATCCTGACAGCAATCAATAAATCAAATGCTCTGACAAAAATAAAGAAAAAATCCTGTATCTGTTGCTGTCACAGGACTGTAATAAGCCCGTCCAAGATTGGTCGGGTTACCTACCTGTCTACCTGCGTGCACTCTGCCCGTGCACTCATTGCGCGTCACTGGAGCCTTCCACAAGCTGCTATAGCTTGAAAGCACTTGGCTGCACTTTGAGATCCTGGCCACTAGAATCCCAAACAGAACCAGTGACAAGGCACAACCTTAGTACAGCCAGACTTTCTGAGTATAAACAAAAATTTGTGTTCATCATTAAAGAGTAACACTGCATGAAAGTGTTGTCTTTACTGACCTCTATTGCTTTTACTTCTCACCTTGCAACAGTGACTTGTAAAGGTGTACTCCAGTACAAAGGTATAAAGATGTGGTTACAGGTACAACAAAGCACAGGTCTGACCACACCCCAAAACAAACTTCAGTCCAGCTGCAGAGGTGAAACAGACTTTCATCTAGAGCAGCGAAACACTGCTTTCTAGCCTGGTATTATATTCCTCTATAAGTAGCTAAGCTTTAAGCTGGAAAAAAAAGTTCATTTGACTTTCCTTCATTCTTACTGCTCAATAACTGTGCTGGGTTTCCCTGGGCTTGCCATGAAATAGATCCAACATGAAGCTCACTTCAGCACAACCACACTATCATATATCATTTTGGCATAATCCCAAACCCCTTTGATCCTCCAGTTTGTCATGTTCTTGCCAAGAAAGTTCATAATCATTCAAGTTCTTTCTATGGGGTGAAATTCACAGATGGTAGGTGGGTGCATGTCAAGATCTTTCTTGTATTCCCATAAGGGATGGAAACATGAAATATTTATGATTTTATTGTGTGTGTGTGTGTGTGTGTGTGTGTGTGTGTGTTTGTGGTGAATGATGTGTGCCAGGATGACAAAATTAAATATGTTTGATGTGTATGTAATTGCCCCATGAACTGCTCCTTGAATTGCTCCAGTTGCTTAATGTATGCGTTTAGACAGACACACCTAAAAAAAAACACATGCAAAACATCTGAATAATTCACAGTTAAGTACTTCACACTTCACAGTTATATTACCTCAATCAAAAACACACTTCTGTTTGGGGGATCTTTAATGGAATTTGGTCAAATGAGCACAGATTTTCTTGGTGTATTATTGTTTTAATGCCATGTATGTACTGTAGGTAGTCATGATTTCGCTGAAAATCATTGGTAGTTCGGCAAGTGCATTGTGTACTGGATCTCAGAATATTCATTTTGAAGGAATGTATAGCTTCTTATTTGCATTTACTGTGTCCAACACACACTTACAAAGAAGATAAGTGTATGCTGGGGTTTGCAGGGGCGAAAGGCAGCTGTGAATGGTGAAGGGTGTCATTTATAAATGGTGATATCAATATTAAACTGTATTGATATAACATCATGGAGTTAGGGCTGTCAGTCGATTAAAATATTTAATTGTGATTAAACACATGATCTGCGGTCTAAAGGTCTTAGGTGCCTCAAGGGGCGGCAACCCTCGAACACCGTGGTGGACACCGGTGGTCAGGGAAGCCGTCCGACTGAAGAAGGAGACCTTCCGGGATATTTTATCTCGGAGGACTCCGGAGGCGGTTGCAAGGTACCGACAGGCCCGACGGGCAGCAGCCACTGCCGTCAAGGAGGCAAAGCAGCGGGTGTGGGAGGAGTTCGGAGCAGCCATGGAGAAGGACTTTCGGTCGGCACCAAGGTGCTTCTGGAAAACCGTCCGGAACCTCAGGAGGGGGAAACGGGGAACCATCCAAGCTGTGTACAGTAAGGATGGGACACTGTTGACCTCAACTGTGGAGGTAATCGGGCGGTGGAAAGAGCACATTGAGGAACTCCTGAATCCGACTTATACGCCCTCTTTTGTAGAGGCAGAGCTGGAAGCTGATGGGGGATCATCATTAATTTCCCTGATGGAAGTCACTGAGGTAGTCAAACAACTCCACAGTGGCAAAGCCCCGGGGGTGATGATATCCGTCCAGTAATGCTGAAAGCTTTGGGTGTGGAGGGGCTGTCTTGGATGACACGTCTCTTCAACATTGCGTGGAAGTCGGTGACAGTGCCTACGGAGTGGCAGACAGGGATGGTGGTTCCCCTCTTCAAAAAGGGGGACCAGAGAGTGTGTGCCAATTACAGGGGTATCACACTACTCAGCCTCCCTGGAAAAGTCTACTCCAAGGTGTTGGAAAGGAGGGTTCGGCCGATAGTCGAACCTCGGATTGAAGAGAAACAATGCGGATTCCGTCCTGGCCGTGGAACAACGGACCAGCTCTTCACTCTCGCAAGGATCCTGGAGGGGGCTCTCCCAGGAGATACTGTGGGGGGTGCTGCGGGAGTACGGGGTGGGGGGGTCCCTTCTTAGGGCCATCCAATCTCTGTACGCCCAAAGCGAGAGCTGTGTCCGGATCCTCGGCAGTAAGTCGGACTCGTTTCCGGTGGGGGTTGGCCTCCGCCAGGGCTGCGCTTTGTCATCAATCCTGTTCGTGATATTCATGGACAGGATATCGAGGTGTAGTCGGGGGGAGGAGGGTTTGCAGTTCGGTGTGCTGAGGATCTCATCGCTGCTTTTTGCAGCTGATGTGGTCCTGTTGGCATCATCGGACTGTGACCCCCAGCACTCACTGGATCGGTTCGCAGCCGAGTGTGAAGCGGCTGGGATGAGGATCAGCACCTCTAAATCTGAGGCCATGGTTCTCAGCAGGAAACCGATGGATTGCCTACTCCGGGTAGGGAATGAGTCCTTACCCCAAGTGAAGGAGTTCAAGTACCTCGGGGTCTTGTTCGCGAGTGAGGGGACAATGGAACGTGAGATTGGCCGGAGAATCGGAGCAGCGAGGGCGGTACTGCATTCGCTTTACCGCACCGTTGTGACGAAAAGAGAGCTGAGCCGGAAGGCAAAGCTCTCGATCTACCGATCAATCTTCGTTCCTACTCTCACCTATGGTCATGAGTGTTGGGTCATGACCAAAAGAACGAGATCGCGGGTACAAGCGGCCGAAATGGGTTTCCTCAGGAGGGTGGCTGGCATCTCCCTTAGAGATAGTCATCCGTGAGGGACTCGGAGTAGAGCCGCTGCTCCTTTGCGTTGAAAGGAGCCAGTTGAGGTGGTTCGGGCATCTAGTAAGGATGCCCCCTGGGCGCCTCCCTCGGGAGATGTTCCAGGCACGACCAGCTGGGAGGAGGCCACGGGGAAGACCCAGGACTAGGTGGAGAAATTATATCTCCACACTGGCCTGAGAACGCCTCGGGATCCCCCAGTCAGAGCTGGTTAATGTGGCCCGGGAAAGGGAAGTTTGGGGTCCCCTGCTGGAGCTGTTGCCCCCGCGACCCGACCCCGGATAAGCGGTTGAAGATGAGATGAGATGATGAGATAAACGCATGATTTTCCATGATTAATCACGGTTAATCGCAAATTTATTGCACATTTTTGATCTGTTCAAAATGTACCTTAAGGGAGATTTTTCAAGTATCTAATACTCTTATCAACATGGGAGTAGGCAAATATATGTAATATATACATATATATAGATATAGATATAGATATAGATATATATACCGGAGTCGATGCTGTACTCTGCTCCTCTGCCTGCTTGCCTTCAGTCACATACCGCTCGTTCTCACTCGCTCTCTCGCTCCACTTCTCACGTGCATGCGCGCACACTACACACTGCAGAAGAGTTACATTATCGCCTCCGACCAAAACTCTGGTGTCTCCCCTGTTCCTTCTGACCACGGTCGGGAGGCTGAAGCAGGAAAAGTTAACAATAGGATCAGCATTTATTCATGGAGAGACCTTCGTCTGGTCAGCCAACATTACTGCTAAGCAGGTGAAATATAGAGTGATATTGTGGTTTTAGCTGACGTGTGTCGCCCCACTGTTTTGACCGATGCTCGTTCATGTCTATGTAGAGTGAGCACAAGCGCGAGCACAAGCAACAGGACCCTGACTTTCGTTGACTTAACGGCCACAGGTGTCACTGTTAACAAGCAATTTCTGAATCTTACATAGAATCCCTTTAACAACACAAAACAATTTCAAATATTGTCCAGAAACCCTCACAGGTACTGCATTTAGCATAAAAAATATGCTCAAATCATAACATGGCAAACTCAAGCCCAACAGGCAACGACAGCTGTCAGTGTGTCAGTGTGCTGACTTGACTATGACTTGCCCCAAACTGCATGTGATTATCATAAAGTGGGCATGTCTGTAAATGGGAGACTCGTGGGTACCCATAGAGCCCATTTTCATTCACATATCTTGAGGTCAGAGGTCAAGGGACCCCTTTGAAAGTGGCCATGCCAGTTTTTCCTTGCCAATATTTAGCGCACGTTTGGAGCGTTATTTAACCTCCAAGCTAGTATGACATTGTTGGTACCAATGGTTTCCTTAGGTTTTCTAGTTTCATATGATACCAGTATCTTCACTCTAGCTTTAAAACTGAGCCTGTTAAAGCCTCTGAAAGATCGATTGCGTTAAAGAAATTAGTGACGTCAAAACGAATTTGCGTTAACGCGTTATCGCATTAACTTTGACAGCCCTACATGGAGTACATGTCTTTCAAGTTAAAAATTGTTAGGGTGCTATAGGCTTTGTTAGAGACTCAACAACACGTCTGCTCAAGGACCTGGGGCTACGGGGAACCAGACTTCATAAGGCAACCAGGGAGGTATCAGAAGAGGCAGAGAAGGCAAGCTTCTGGCTCTGGCTGAGAACACAGCACAAAGCATGGGGAGCAAGCAACTCCTGAAGAAGGTTAGCGGTGGTCCCCAGCTGATTACCCTGCAGCTAACTAAGTGGGCACCGTTGGAGGTGCGGCAAACCTAAAGCTTAGCAGGAACTACACCCACCTGTACAGATAAAATGCATCTTTGGAAACAGTGACTACTGTGAATAGGGCAGTTGGAGCCCCCGGGAGAGGGGGTTGGTAACCCTACCCTCTAGTTCCTCTGAGGGGAGACACCCAAACCATACTATGAAAAAGAAACAAAGAATACAGCCCGAAGGCCCTCCGAGAGGCGGGATGGAAGAAGGGCCTACCAGGACGGATCAAACGGTAATGAACGCAACGATAGTGACAAATGAGATGAGGATTCTTCGGAAGTGCGGGTGTGGATGGGAAAAGACAACAACACACAGGGGACTTTGCATCCATATGGGAAGGATGAAGTGAGGTGATGATAGCCGTAAGAAACCTTGCACTGCTCAAGAAAGTGCAGGTCAGACAAATGGGATCCAAGGCCAGGTCAAAAAAACACAGTGCCATCGGGCACCAGCTGCCAGAAGGCCGGAGTCCCAGGCTTCCCGGGCTGTGTGGAACATGCCTCAATGATTTGGGAACAGATCCAGAACGCTAAGAGGGAGAAAAAAGATCTGCACGTTGTATGGCTGGACCTGGCCAATGCGTATGGGTCAGTACCACACCAGCTCATTGATTTTGCACTGGACTTCTTCTACATCCCAGACAACATCAAGACCATGGTTATGAGCTACTTCCAGGACATGCACATGTGCTTCGCACTGCAAAAGTTTACCACCGACTGGCAGCAGCTGGTAGTAGGGATCGCAATGGGATGTTCCATCTCCTCTGTCCTCTTCGTGGCAGCCTTTGAAATCATCCTGATCGGGGCAAGGCAGGTAGGCCGCAGACTTCCCCCACTAAGAAGCTACCTGGACGACATCACCTGCCTGCTGCAAACTGCACCATGTACAGCCAGGCTCCTGAAGAGACTAGATGAACTGATCACCTGGGCAAGGATGAAATTCAAGCCACAGAAGTCAGGGAGTCACTCCTTGCGGAAAGGGGAGCGGAACGATAGGACCATCTTTACCATTGGCGGAGATAACATCCCCCGCATCGTGGACCAGCCCATCAAAAGTCTGGGAAGGCAATATACATCGAGTTTCTCAGACAAAGAGATGGGGAAAACCACTCTTCAGCAGCTTTCAGCAGGCCTGTCGAAGATGGAATCAAGCCAGCTACCCGGAAAGTACAAGGTGTGGTGCTACCACTTCACCCTGTACCCAAGGATAATGTGGCCGCTGAAGCTGTGCGAAGTTACCTCATCAGCTGTAAGCAGGATGGATGCCAAAGCTAACTCCTCCATCCGCAAATGGTTAGGGCTCCCACGATGCTTCTCAGCAGCAGGCCTGTACGGATGGAACTCACTCCTTCTACCCCTGAAATCTATCACCTTTGGGTACAGGCAAGAAAAGGCAAGGCTGGTGATGGAACTAAGGGACTCCTCTGACAATGCAGTAAAGAACATGCAGGCCCGAGTGGTGACTGGAAGGAAATGGAGGGTGGAGGAGGAAGTCCAGAAGGCGGTGACCAGACTGCAACACCAGGAGGTGGTGGGCAGGACACAGACCGTGCGGACGGGCCTCGGATGGGGGGACACACCCACCCTATGGTCCAGAGCAGACAAAAAGGAGAGGAAGGACCTTGTTTTTGCCGAGGTTACCAGAATGGAGCAATAACAGTACAGGGTACTGGCCGTGGTGCACGGGCAGCAGGGCTGTTGGACAACGTGGGAGGGTGTTGCGAGTCTAGCGATCAACTGGGCAAACAATGAGAGTCCAAGAGGGAGCCAACAGAGGACACACTTTATCAGGCATGGGGATCCTGCACTACATACCAACAAGAGACCAGCACCTAAATCCCTGACACCAGGGGTGGAGTGGAAGATGGAGGTGGACCTGGGCAGGCAACTCCACTTTCCCAGAGAAATCAACAGCACCACTCTGCGGCCAGACATGGTTCTGTGGACCACAGCCAGAAAATCAACGCTGCTGGTGGAGCTCACAGTGCCATGGAACTGCCCACTAACGGAAGAGGGCAAAATATGTTGACCTGGTCGCGGAGTGTAGGGAAGGTGGATGGAGTGCGAGGCTCTACCCGCTGGAGGTGGGTGCTAGAGGCTTTGTTGGAGACTCAACAACACGTCTGCTCAAGGACCTGGGGCTACAGGGAACCAGACTGCATAAGGCAACCAGGGAGGTATCAGAAGAGGCAGAGAAGGCAAGCTTCTGGCTCTGGCTGAGAAGATGGGATAAAGCATGGGGAGCAAGCAACTCCTGAAGAAGGTTAGCTGCAGGGAGTGTCAGGGAGACGTCCCTGTTCACTGCAACGCCACCAGGAGATGTTCTGGGCTAAGGGGCGAAACATCAATGAACGGTGGTCCCCAGCTGATGACCCTGCAGCTAACTAAGTGGGCACCGTTGGAGGTGCGGCAAGCCTAGAGCTTAGCAGGAACTACACCCACCTGTACAGATAAAAAAAAAAAAGTATACATTTGGTATAATCCTATATTTTTCTTATTGTCAACAAATCCCAATAAAACAATTTTTGAGTCTGTCACCCAATACTTTCTGACTCTCAGACCCAAGCCCATTGATTCCTACTGAAGCAATACATCTTTAAAACTTTAAAATTACCACCTCGTATGCCTCCACCAACCAGTCAAGTTGCAGTTTACATCCATGTCTTCCCAAAATGTCATCACTTCATCATTATGTCCTATTTGTGTGAAATTGTCCTAATCGGCATATGGATTCTTGACTAATGGCCAAAAACGTGTTTTGTGAGGTCACAGTGACCTTGACCTTTTTACCACCAAAATCTAATAATTTCATCCCTGAGTCCAAGTGGATGTTTGTGCCAAATTTGAAGAAATTCCCTCAAAATGTCCCTGAGATATCAGGGACGTGATAACAAACTATTTCCATGACAACTGAGCAACTCCGTCTGCTGATAAAGGCCTCAAGATGTGGTTGAATGCTTTGAAAACACCAAGTAAGTGGACCTTGTGTTGAAGCTGCTGTTTTCAAGGTCAAGAATGACGCTTCAAGTGCCCATGTTAATGTTAATGAAGGAACAACGCTGTGGCTCAACAATGGAGCTCTATGGCACAGAGGAATGATATATATCAGGCTTTGGATAAACAGACAATACTGATTAGTAGGATCGATTCATTGTTGTTTTTTGTCTTTTCAAGATATTTGTTGAAAATAAGAAAATAATATCTCCAGTCTCCTAAAGGTTTAATGTGTTGTCAAGCTAACTGTGGGCATCCTGTACACAGCAGCAGAGATAAGGATGATGAAACTGAACTCAATACTATAAACCGCCTCCTGCCCTCTCTGTGGTGAGGTGATGCATCTGCCCGAGGCTCAGCACCCTGCTGTGGTTCCTGTTACACCAGTCCAGCCCCACCGTCAGCCAGCAAGATGTGATTCAACTGAATCAGATGTGGTACAGTTTTTACACACATACTGTAATAAAATAAAATATTAAACTCTTTTTAAAAGCAGCTGCTGGTTACATATATGTACGTTTGATTGGCACAGACTGATTTCAGTATTTGTTGAGTCTATAATCTACATTCTACGAACTTAGGGCCAAAAAAGAAGAAGAAAAAGAAACAAATAAGAGATTCAGTATTTCCCCGTTAAAATTATATTCCTGGTATTGTAGGTGAGGTTTCAAACAACAATTGGATCTTCATGTAAGGAATTCAAATCATAAAATTCACAGCAAATATAATTTAACATTTACTGGATACATAAAATGTGAAAAATCCAGCAATTTAGATGTTTTCACAGAATTTCTTTTTGGTGTCTGGTCAAAAGTTTCTGAGATGGGTACGGTTGTGTTGGGGACGCTTTGACTCATGCCCTCTGTAGAATGCAGTAAGTAAAGGTAGTATTTCGACAGTCAAAAAAAAAAGAAAAATAAACATTATCAGATAATGGTTATAGTGTTAATATTGCAACCTGCTAGTGTCAACATGTTGCACTGATGCAGTCATAAAGTAAAAGACACAGAAAAGAGAGGAGTAGTTCAGATCTTATATTTGATGTTTCTTTGTCTGATTATATTGTATGCCCAAAGCCAACCTCACATAGGGCACCCATTACAATAACAACCACTATATTGGAAATAAAGCAAGGATCATAAAGATAATGTGCTGTAAGCTTAGTGGCTCTAAGGGAGCTACTACAAAGTGTTTAGATGTAGTTAGATACAAACACACTCCACTGATTCTCATTTCATGCTGTATTATTTATATAGTAATATAAATAATATAGCATATTGTATAATTGTAATGTATATTGAATGCAGGCTATATCAGTTCTCAGTTACATTTCGTACAATGCAGTAAGGAATTTGTATCTTTCTAAATGCACAGAGCACATTGGGTCCAGGATTTTGCAGGCAGCCTGACAGGATTGGAAACATTAGTTGTTATGGGGATCAAACATTTCACCTTTTTCGTACAACATGGCATAAATCACAAAGCTTTACCTACCTATTAAAGGGACACTCCGGTGAATTAGCATTGCCGTTCTATAAAAAGGGGGGACTCACAAGGGACAGATCAAAAAAAAAGAGAAAAAAGAATGGTCAAATTTGAGGCAGCAGATATCCTGACTTTTATTGTCTAAACTGGACGAAGTTCCTAAAGCCCTGGACCCTACATTTCCCATAATGCAATTCAATATCATCTTTCATTAAAGTAATGAGGTCATCTTTGTTTTATTTCAAACTTTGGAAAGCTCCCTCAAGAGCAACACAATACATTTTACAGTCGTTCTTGCAAACTTAGTACATGTCATGACAAGTAAACTAAACTTCATATGTTGAATTGGTGGAGTGCCCCATTACTGTCAACTTTTCTTCTGAAATGTTTTTTTCAGTTTCACTTTGAACAAATCATATTTTTGCAAACACAACTGCATAGTTGTACAATATATTTAAAGTGACAGACGTGACACTTTTTTGGGAGGGAGGGTGTCGTTTGCAGCATTTTAGGGCTGCCTGCGACGAAGACAGCTCGAGTGGGGGGGTTAGTTTGTTCCAGTGTTGGGAGGGGAGGTCTGCTGCCTCCTGTAGACAGTCAGGGTGGCGGCTGTAGTAGAGTGCAGTAGCTTCCACTGCTCCATGTGTTGCTTCCTGGTAGTGGGGTGAGGATCGTCAAAGTGCTTTTGACTGAATCAAAGCTAGTCTAATTTCAGCCCCTGTGTTGGCACCAGCAAACCATTATCTTGGACAGTGAGGTGAGTAATGTGGAGATTGGGGCAGTGTTGTCTTATGAGGAGGAAGGACTGGAGCATGTTGTTGCATATGCAACTAGGGCTCTTATAAAGCAAGAACGCAAATATGCTACTGTACAACCAAAAAAATAGTTTTTGAGTATGGTGACTTTCACAAAACATTTTAAAAACTCCTAACATTTGTTAGGTAAAGAGTTTGTTTTGTGAACAGACGATAATTCTCTACATTGGCTGCACAATTTTCAGGGTTTGGAGGGGCAGATAGGTAGTTGCTTGCCAATTTCCAATACAAGATTATTCACCACCCCAGCCCAGTCGCACTAATGGCATATGAATGACACAGCAATCGCAAGTAATTTTGCTAGAATAAGAACGCTGTTCTTGCTTTTGGCGTGTCATTTGTACGCCATGTAGTCTGTATTGGCCGACATTTAAATGCATCCGCTCAGAGCTAGTGACGTAGAATAAAAAGTAAGAAAGCCTGCTTACAGTGGGCGGAAAGGGAGGTGGATGGGTCCAACAAACATAGGACTTTCAACCAGGAGACCGATGTTCGTGTCCTAAAGTGTTGTTGAGTAATATGACGTTACGTTAGTAACATTTGTGACGTGTTTTCCGTGCTCCTGTCATTGTTTCCGCACTTAGGCCCAACCCTGATGTCTTTCCTGAACCTAACTTCGGCCGTTACTGTAGTTTTGTTGCATGGCGTAAAAATGATACACAAAAAAGGTGTACCAATGTCATGCGGAATGTTGTGTTATTCATATGCCTTCCCATGAGATCGGGTTGAAAAAAATTACCACAGCAATGCCGATGCCCAATCCGCAATCTGATCAGAATATTTTTCACACAATCAGTTAAACTAGGACACTCTTTTGCCTTATGTAATGTTGGCCTATCGGAGAAGTGTCCTACACCCCATTTGGGGTATTGTGTACTCAAGAAATTGTCTTGCCTGTTGACATTATGTTAAATGTAGGCAGCCCGAAGTCCTTTGTCTCAGTGGATGACTTTGTGTCTGGGTTGAGGAATACACTCTCTACTGTGATAGAGGGTGACCAGGCCAGGGCCTCAGAACTACAGAAAACTCCTTATGATCTTAGGGCAAATTTCCAGTATTATAGAGGGAGAAAATGTCTGGGTGCAGAATAAGGCATAATAAGTAGCATGGGTGTGTCCAAAACTGCAGAGGCTGTATAAGGGTCCATTTAGAGTGACTGATAGAGTGACTGATGTGCTTTAGTGCCACTGGAGGGAGGCCAACATAGTGTCATTTCAATCAACTCAAAGCCTTCACATCTTCTTTGGCAGTGTCATCAACTCCATCTTCAGGGTCCAGATGAGATGAACAGACAAATCCGTCAACTCGATCTAGCCGACGTCAGCACCCTGAGTTCCAGTTTGGTCACCAACCAAGCTGGGATGCCCCTGGAGAGCCTTGGATGATGCTGGAAATGAGAGGGCCCCACCATCTGCCCTCGAAATCCTCAGGTAGACCAATCTCCAGGAGTGTCATCAGCTTAAAGAGGACGTCCAGTATGCCTTCGGAGACCACGTGTCTGGTCTCACGATTATCGTATGTCACCATAGAGACTCGTGTAGGAAGTACCTTTCGTTAAAGGGGGTCGGGGGACAACATCTGTTTTTGGAGCATCTTGTTGCTGCATATCGGCACCCTTTTGGAGAGAAGGATATGCATACCAAACACAAGTCTGGCCCTGAATCATATGTTATATCTAATTTATCTAGAAGCCAAATGTTTTTAATTGCACAGTTGAGAGCTGACATTCTTCCCCAAGGGACAAGCTGTGGCAGCTAGATGTACTGCCTGGATTTTAGGACAACACCACCCTCAACAAGCCACCAGATCATCCTTAGCTTAGAACGGATTTGCAACTGACCCCAATTTTGTCTAACGCTGTAAGTTTAAATAGCAGCTTTGCTCTAGTTGCATGGGTGCTGTTGAAGTCCTGGAATGTTTTGTTTTAGTTTGTCTTTGCTCATACTAAAAAATAAATGAGGATACAGTAGATAATGCATTAAATATGCTGACAATGGTGCTAATGAAAGCACAGTGCGTATCATTCAGGCTATTTTTGTACTTGTTTGTTTTTCTGCTTGTTTCATTGCAGCCGTTGAAATGTGACTTGACAATACTAATACTGTCTGGATGCTGTGTACCAAAATATTTTAATTAGGGTTCTGCAGTCTGTAGATGCAGGAATGACCTCCAACCTAAGTTGCAGTAATGCAGATGTTTCATGACAACAAAACATTGAACAAAGGTCATGAGAAATTTTATCTTTGCTGATTTTTTTTTTTCCCTATAAGCCACACTGACAAACTATCAATGTAAATGTCCCAAAAATGTGCTGTTGCTGTGACGGAATCACTGCAATCCTAAATGTCTTTGTGGATTACAGTGAGTCATTGCTGTTTCTGCTCCAGCTGTTTTATTTTCGAGACAGAAGCTCTTTGGATGCTTGCCAGTGGGCACTGCAGCCCAGCTGGTGTCAATTGAAATCAAAGTCTCTGTGCATCAATTCAGTACATTACAGTAAATGAGCTCTTTGATACCGACGATGGCCATGGCCATTGATGACAATCTAGCAGAGTGCATCAATAATGCAAAGTCTTATCTGCACTCTTCTTGAACTGTCTGGAGATAAACAGAGCAATGTGAGAGCACTATTGGAAATACTGAATTGTGAATTCTCTCTGAAGGTAACTGCATAGACTGACTTTCAATTATTAGTAGCACAGACAGAACGCACAATTCTTCATTAAATATTAAAGTCGAAAGGTTTGTTTCCCAGGGCTGCATGTTGCACTGCTGTGCCATGATTGTATTTCTCTCTCCTTCCCCGTTTGATTGATTGAAACCCATATATTGCTGTAATATTCCTTTTTATCTGTTTATCCCAATCTATGGACCTCTGCATTACTGCAGCTTCCATCAGGCTGCTTTGTGGATTTAATGAGAAGATTTGAACAACCTCTCAGAACTCTCACTGTCCTTGCTAGACCATCAGACTTGTATTATTGCTTCCTGTTTATTAAGAATGAATAAAGACAAAACATGAATGTCTGCCTCAAGTGCTCCTAAAGTTATCTGAAATGAAGTACTAAGATTTCTGGATTCTCTGGAATATAACAGAGAACCTAATTGAGTATGTGAAACTTACAAGGTATATTTAAAGGTGCTAAATACGAGATTGGGAGCATTTCTATTGCCTCTGCACAGCTCTCAACATGGCGACGGCTGTGACGGTGGCTCACAGCTAATGGTGCAAACAACGGCAAAAGTGCTGACAGAGCTAACAGTAGGGAGGGTGGGTGCTATGCTTCCACAACGGCACAGCGTTATTAGCTGTAAACGCCGTATGAGAGCAGTGCAGAGCAGTGGCCATGAGCTAGCCGGTGGTTCACGCTCACATGCATGAACATGCACTTAAAGGCATGCGCGACCGGGCCGGCTAAGTCAAAATAGCACGGAAGAGCTCAGATTACGACACACACAGAGGGAGAGCAACTTCATTCTCTGCTCAGGTAGAAATTACTCCTCTAAATCTATACCTGTTATATTAATGCAGAGCTCCTTCAACCGTAAAGGCTAAACTGAAACAAGTATGGCTATCTTGATTTTAAAATATAGGTCCAGGTGGATATCAGATATAAGGGTAATTCCAAGACCTTGATAGGTGAAATACATACAGTGGAGTCAAGGATACAGACTTGCTAAACATAACTGAATAAATCACAATGGCCAACTTGTAAGGTTCTGTCTGGAGTTCAGTCCCCTAATGACATTATAGTATTGTAAGGGCCTGTGTCCAGATAGTATTTTTTTTTTTCTGAGCACCAGTAACTTTTTTCAATTGTTCCCAAAAAAGGAGAGACCGTTTGCAGCTGCATGTCTGAGTGCACTGCTTTTTGGCTGGACCGCAGAGGGCCAGCCCTACAGACGCAAAAGTCTGTCACTGACTGAGTGAGTGAGTGAGTGAGTGAGTGACTGACTGACTGAGTGATGAAGTTACAGGATTGGTCGGCAGACTGCTGGAGTCTCCTCATTGGTCGTTGCTCTTTCAAAATAAAAAGGCGGAGAACAGTTCTGTGTTTACGTTTTCTGGGGAGCGTGTCAGCGGTTCAATGTAACATTACATAGAGCTGTTGTTGTGCATGTGCTATTGTTTATGTTCGTTTAAGTTACGTTATGTTCGCAAATTTTCGCCTTGCTTTCCTCCATTTCCGCCATGAACTGACTATCTAGCAGCCACACGTCACTACTGCGGTAAGAACCCAAAATAAACAGACTGTGCTGTGATTTAATTGCAATAAACAGATCAAAATGATGCCGAAATAACAACATAAATATATCGATTTGTAAAAAGTCTGAATGCATTCTTTGTCAAGTCTATCCGCAACACAACAAGCAAACAACTTTTAAAATGCTTGTTTTCTGAACGGAGTTCGGATCGATCAATGCCAGGCTATTCTAACACCAGCTACTCGATCAACACTCAACATAACGTCATCTAGGCATAAATACGGCAGCGACGTTGTTGTAAACGGATCAAAGTCTGCCGAAATAACTACATAATGATGCTGATTAGTAAAAAGTCTGAATTCATGCTTTGTCAGGTCTGTCCGCAAGACGACAAGCAAACAACATTTAAAATGCTTGTTTTCTGAATGGAGTTCGGATCGATCAGTAGCAGGCTACGTTAACATTGTAGCAGCTCCATTAACACTCCATCTAGGAATAAATACGGCAGCAACGTCAGTGATGACAGCGGGAATATCTTAACGCTGATAAACTTTCGCAACGTATGTATATTGAACACCACTTATATGATGAATGCTTTTGATACACATGCTTTCATAAAAAACTGAAATACTTTTAACCTTGCATACTATATGTCATGCTAATACCTTTTCACCTTGTATAAAATGTATAATATACTGATTAGTAAATGTTACCATTTACTATTACTGAATGCCATTTGCTTCATTATAAGTTGGCTTTCAATCAAACATTAAGATATATGTGAAAAAAACTGTTCACAAAACATTATAGACATGACCACTGACTATTTGTGTAAGAAGTTAGCTACAAATTCACAGACTTGACCATACGGTCCAGCCATATACTCGGTTTTGACCGAGTCTTGTTTTGTGTGGCCGCTCCCAGCGCTTTTCAGAAAAGCGCTGGTGACGTCACTGTAGGAAATGGAAGAGAAGCTAGCTTTGACCGTGTCTGTCTATGCTGAGCTTTATATGTCTGACAGACACTATCATAACAAAGACTGAAAAGCCCATTTGTGGGAGCGGATTGGCCGGGCGGATACTGAATGTTGCTGGTGAGTGTTGAGCTTTTATCGGCGTAAATGTTGTCTCCGACGGATCATCCTCCTTGCTCTACGGCGAGACACAGAACCCCAAGTTGCTCTCTGAGCGCTTTACAGCAGCCCACTGCTCCTGAGGATGGGTTAAAGGCGGAGGTCAAATTTCATGTAACGATAACGAATCTAATAAAGTTAAGTTTTTTCGGTGGTGATATGTTGTCAAGATATTGTTGTCATAGAAACATTAAAAAAGTGGCGCCCCAGCGCCCTGCAGATGCTTTTCTGCCAGAGAAAGATGCTATATGGACACAGGCCGTAAGACATGCTGTTGCGGCACAAGTGTGTTGCAAGTGGGACACTTTTAAGTGTATGAAAGTTGGTCACAGGGAACATATGGCGAAAAAGCCTCAGCAGGCTTCCTCACGCTTCTGTTGAGAGCATCCGAGACTTCTGTCGGCCGAGCCGGCTGACTTCCTGTTGGCTCCCCGCACATATGAATGGAAAAAAATGATTTAATAATACGGATTTTCTAGACATAAAAAAAAAAGTAAAGAGAACCGAATGGAAAGAGTAATTTCGTTATATTTGTGTTGCTGGAAACAGTGTATTCGCCATTTTTCAACAGCTACCTTTCCAATGATTATGTATGGGGAAAAAAAATGCATTTTGGGCCAGTCTGTGTCACATGATGATCCTGGAAGCTGCAATACCTCGTGTAGCCACTACGGCAAAATTGCTTCTCAGCTCAGAGCCATCCCTGGGGCTTTGAATGGAACGATTTTTTTGGTTGGAATAAATCATGTTTTTTGTTACTTTACATCTGCCTGACTTATTTTTTTCCCACCGTAAAAGATGCTAAGAATATTGCTTACCATCATATTTTTAACATTCTTCTCCTTGTAATTATTTTGAGAGCAGCTGAGTAACTGAAGTGTCCAGGCTCTGGGAGATGGCCATCCAGGACACAATATTTTTTCATACTATGGCAAAGGCATAGCCTCTGGTTGGCGTACCCTGATATTCTTACCCTAACCCTAACCAATCTCACTCCTCATGCCTAAACCTAACCAACACCAACCAACAAAGGCAACGAGTACCAGCAACTCAGAGGCAGGGTAGGGCGGGTCATGCCTTCGCCATAGTAGGGTTTGTATTTCAGCATCCAGGGTTGTGATAGAATGACAACCGAATACAAGTTCATGGCAGAAGGGCGAATTATTCTGTATTCTTTCCTGAGAATTAAAAGTAAGATTAAAAGTATTTAAAAAAAATGCTGCTGCAGTATACTTATTTTGATATTTTGATTCTTTAAAAGTCACCAGAATTCAGGAAAAAACTCAATTCTCAGTTGCAGACGTCTCTTTGAATAAACACGTTAAACTGCTGTTACTTTGTTAAGGAACTGTATGAACTGTACCTTTCCCAAATAGAGCAAAATGGTTTATGTCTCGGGTGACAATTTGATTGGACCTTGAGTGGTATTGTCCTGATATAAACTATTCAAACTGGCATACATAAACTAATATACTAATATTCATTGTTATTTCTGGGATCTCTTAAAGAAACTCCTTTGAAACTGAGGTATGTCACATCTTACTAACACATCCTATTTTTACAGTGCTGAGTTTGTCTTCAAAGGAAAACACTAACACTGACTAACAGCGAAGATGAACTTGCCCAAAATAGCAATGCAGTTGAATATTTGCACTGAATACATTTACTCACTGCAGGTGCATTTTGCTAATTTATTTACATGCCATGCCTGTGGGATGTGGAAATAAACAGAACATGTGGAATACAGAAATAGCGACAAGAATTCAGAACAACAACAGTGGCTGCAGGGAAGATTGAGAACGCTGGGAATTTGAAGCTTTAGAAGTCATTTGATCCGTCAGAAAGGTGCAGATATCCTCTAACAGGCTCTGAAAGCTGAGCACGATTCATTTCAAATGTGTTGACAAAGGAAAAAAGGAATGAACATGTTTTGTATTATAACTTGAACCAGTTGTAAACAAGTGTGGAGAATTCAACTCGTTCAACCAGCATATCATACTGCACAGTCCAAAGCAAAACATTGTTGTTGTTGTTTTTTGTCCATAGGAATTCTCCAAAATTAATCTCAGCAGAGTGAACAATATGCATAAAGAAACCTGTTTTGCTGCTCAACACAAAACATTGCAGATGGCCTAAAGTGCACCAGTTTGACTTCATCAGCTCCAGTCCCAAGGTAGCTCCATGCCCACGTTTAAAACTATATATATTTTTCTTTTTTTAAAACGGAGCCAGGCATCACATCACCTGTGTCAGCTACCTTTAATTCAACTGATTTTTTATGTTCATGAGCTGCACAGTGAACTGCTGCTACTCAGCATATTGTACTATAGAACAACTACTGAGTAATGAAGTGTGTCAAACCAGGCAGCAGACATCTTTACACATGATCCATTTGCAGACAGGGTGCTAAGCAATTAGCAGAAGAGGGTCTATGTACCGAGCGGAAATTGAGCTGTTGGCCAGATGATATAGTGCTCTTCACCCAGCTAAATAGAACAATATATTGTAAGGGTATTGGATAAACATAAATAAGACTCCACTTCCATTAGCTTTGCTTTTATTCAAACTTAGAGTGTTAAACTGCATGAACAATTGATTATTTTGAAGTCTGTCTGCATTCTGCTAACACAGCAGTGTTATTATTATTCACCGATTCAACATTTAAAGCAGTAGTGGGTAGAATTGGAACAAATATGATTAAAAACAGTTATTTTTATAAAACGGTCACTATATCCTGACAGTAGTGCATAATACAGTTAATCTGAAAAAAATCATGTGCCTCTGTGTCCTCCGGTGCTCCTAATGGCATCTGCAAGATTTCATAGATCGGAGGAAAACAACCAATCAGAACTGATCTGGAGTCTGCCGTCCAGCTGCTGTCTATCAGAGCCAGCTGTCAATCACTCGCAAACTCCGATCAAACGTTCAAACTAGGCAGCGCTGATCAAATATAAATTAATATTCTGTTACTGTAATGCGTATTTCTCGCCTCAAATGTATTCAGAAACATCGTGTTGTGTACTGTTTAACTGTAAAATGAGAAAGTTTGTGAACAGGCAGCCATGTTGAGATCTGTAGAGGAAATACCAAGCACTGTCCACCAGCCGTAGCACAGCCAATACGAACGCTCTCTGAAATGACCTGTGATTGGCCAAAGTCTTCAGTCACGGGCTAGATTTTTTAAAGCCTGAAAACAGAGCCATGAGGAGGTGCACAAGCTTAGTTTTCTCTTAGAGCACTTGAATTACAATATGCTGAAAGGTTATTATGGAAGTTTTGCTCAATGGTGCCAAAAATATACTGCCCACTGCCATTTTAAAGGAACAGTGTGTAGCATTTCAAGGGATCTATTGGCAGAAATGGAACATAATATTAATAAGTATGTTTTCTTTAGTTTATAATCACCTGATAATAAGAACCGTTGTGTTTCTGTTACCTTAGAATGAGCCGTTTATATCTACATGGGGAGCGGGTCCTCTTCACGGAGTCGGCTGCCATGTTTCTATAGTAGCCCAGAACGGACAAACCAAACACTGGCTCTAGAGAGGGACATTCACGTTTTTACGTTTTCGCGTCAGCCACCATAGTTCTCCTACATGCTTGGCACACGGGAGAAGTTTCAGTTGGCTACAATCTGTAAACTCACCACTAAATGAGGCCAGATCCTACACACTGCTCCTTTAATATACTGTTATAAAGAATTCACTCACCATGGTTAATTATTAATTGTGGATATAAAATCGCCCCTGGTCAGGAGATCAGTCAGTGACCCCCTGCTGTTAGTGCTGCAAACTTCACCAACATGTTCGATTTTTCAAGATCCCGTCTAGACTGAATGATTACACACCAGTTCTGTTTGGATTTTAATGAATTTGCACAGACATGAAAGCTAAGTGATGATGAAAACATGATATACAAAGATTAAAACAGATGACCTCTGTTCCAGAGGATGCTGTGCCCCAGGATTGTTGACGACCCCCCAGGCTGCACATATACAGTGTATATTCCCTGCTGTTCCCTATTCAGCGAAACTTTTTGATGCCCTGATCAGGAGGTGCAAAACTCATCCACTTGCAAGAAGTCATGCCAGCTAAACTAATCTAAATGTACAAATCTAGATTAGCACAAAAAGTGCGAACAGGAGCACTGAGAGAATTCCCAGTGGCCAGCCATGAGAGTCAGGCTAGTGCATAAATGCAAAATGAATCAGTCAAAGCCAAAACAACACAGTGCAGCTATGTTCCTCTTGAACTGTTTAGGGTTCAAGCAGGGAGAGGATCATACAGTAACAACAGATGTGCAGACAAAGCCCAGTCAAAGAGGTTTATTGTGTGGCTCCCATTGAGGAATAAACATCTCCGGCATTTTCCATAGCAGAGACAATCATGTAATCAGCTGTGCTCCATTCTACAACACTGTTAAAGATGTAAATTCAAAGTAAAAAGTAAGTTGGATTTGCTTTTTGTGTGTTTGTGTGTCCATGTGCAACTGCAAACCGAATATATACATGGGCTGTAAGAAAGCAGTCGTTGACTCCATAAAACTCCAAACAATGTATAATCAGACAGACTGTCCGTGACAATCATTTCTCTTCAGCTTTTAATTGTAATCAGCCCCACATCCTTGTATATAGGTTGATGTCAAATTTAACACGCACCCAGAATGCACATGTGAAAACATCTGTTACCAAGTAGTTCACTCAGAAATCAGAGCTTGAACACTATACTATAAACAGGATTCAGGTTTGCTTCTCTGGTGTGCACAACAACAGATACTATATTTGTTTACAGTACAATACAGTAACTATGTGCATGTCATTATCAGTTAAAGTAATGTCCGATACTGTAAGAGTATATGAGAATTGAGAATAAACACATTTGTTTGTTTCCCCATTGCATTTGTGTCCACAGTCCATATTTATAGCATGCAACAAATGAAAATGCCAAAGACTCCAGATAATAGTTTTTTATACTTAGCACACCAGTGTGCAGAGCTATTTATTTGGTGTTTGTGTGTAAAGTGTTGTTTTTATGTGTACAGTTTCGACAAAGAGGGCCCTGTCAGTATAGACAGGTATGTTTATGTATAAAACGGTCACTATATCCTGACAGTAGTGCATGAGACAGGTAATCTGAAAAAAATCATGTGCCTCCGTGTCCTCCGGTGTCCTCCGGTGCTCCTAATGGCATCTGCAAGATTTCACAGACCGGAGGAAAACAACCAATCAGAGCCAAGCTGGAGCCTTGCCGTCTCTGAGCAGCTGTCAATCACTCGCGAACTCCGATCAAACGGTCAAACTAGGCAGTGCTGATCAAATATGAATCAATATTCTGTTAATGTAATGCCTATTTCTATTCAAATGTTTACGTCAGAAACTTTGTCAGAAACTTCTTGTAGTGTACTGTTTAGCTGTAAAATGAGAAAGTTTGTGACCCGGCAGCCATGTTGAGATCAGTTGATGAAATACCAAGCACCGCCCACAAGCCGTAGCACAGCCAATAGGAACGCTCTCTCTGAAATTACCTGTGATTGGCCAAGGTCTTCCGTCCAAAGTCAGAACACTCAAATTACAATATGCTGAATGGTTATTATGGAATATTTGCCCAGTGATGAATGAAACTGGTCCTGGTCTGCGCCAACCAGCCCATCATGTGATTTGCCTACTCCTCTGGACCCCAAACAACACGTGCCCCCAGATGATCTTTGTCATTAAAGAGTCCACACAGGGGTGCCTGAATAAATAACGATACCCAGTTAACTAATTCAGGGGCAGTTCTTGTTTCAAACCATAGACTGTATATAAGAAGTGGACGTAGTCACCGTGACGTCACCCATTGGTTTGTGGACTACCGTTTTGAAGCCTCGAGTTCGGCATTTTGGCTGTTGCCATCTTGGTATTTTGCAACCAAAAGTGACTTTAGGGGGTGGAGCTAAGTACAACCGAACACTGAAGAAGACATTTTTAGGCAACTAAAATGTTAAAATTAACTTTTGTGAACTGAAAACACACTGTGAAAGGATTGAAGTTCTAAGACGAAAACACGGTCAACTCGCAGACCAGCCTGTTCTCATACACTGTTCGTAACTATACCTACATAAATTAATGCACTGTAATTCATATATATCCCACAAAATCAATTTGTATGTAATCTACGCAATTGTAAACAAGGAAGTATAAAGAGCGACAAACGCAGCATAGGGAGGAGGTCGGGGTGGATGGGTAGGTCAAAAAACACTGGACTTTCGCCCCGTGTGAAACCAGAAGTCAACGTTGATTTATTTGTCACATAACTTCCATTCTTATGTTACAGCACTTCCAGTGTTTATTTTAACCCAAACCACGATCTTTTCCTAAATCTATCTAAGTAGTTTTTGTCACAGAACTTCCGTACTTAAATAACGCCACTTCCGGTGCAGCATAACCACTTCCGCTGTTGTGTAACTTAACCACTTTTCCTAAACTTAACTAAGTAGTTATGTTGCCTAAACCTAACCAAGTCAATCTTTGCCTAACTAAGTGGTTTTGTTGCCTAAATCTAACCAAGTTGTTTCCTGTGAAGACGGTATTTATTTTGAAAAGACTGGAGTGGACATTCATAGGAAAACACATAAAAAATGAGGCATAACTTTACGTAAGAGTTCATATGAACCGTTGTATGAGAATACGTTGCCCAGACCGGACAACACCGTGGTAGCGACCTGTCAATCACAAGGTAGCCATGCCCTAAAGCATCCCCTGCTTTATGGTCTATTTGACTCTGAATGGGACCATAATTTACTAAATGAACATCATGCTGTATTGAAGAAGACTTGAAACTAGCGATTGAGACCATAAACTCATGTTTACAATGTTTACTGAGGTAATAAATCAAGTGAGAAGTAGGGTCATTTTCTCATAGACTTCTATACAATCAGACTTCTTTTGGCAATCAGATGAGTCGCCCCCTGCTTGCTATTAGAAAGAATGCAAGTTTAAGGCACTTCCGCATTTGTTTCACTTTTCAGAACCCAGAGGTTGCCGCCTGGTTCAAACGCAAACTTACTAGCATTTTGTAATGCTTACCTTGAAATTTGGCAGTTACATTTACTTCTGCTTTTGCGTGTCTTTGTGGCAAAATTATTGTACCATTAAGAATATATTAAGGTTTAAAGTCAGGCACAACATTTGAATTCTTCATGCTTTTCCTCTTTTAGTTATTAATGATAAAACAAGTTGTGCCAAATAAATAACTACTTTAAGTTGAATTGTGCCTTTGTTTTTCTGCAGGGGTACTCACATGCCTATAGTATATTGCATCAATTCAATATCATACTGTGTACCTGACATTTTATCAGCAGCAAGTTATTTTTTATTACCATTTCCTGTCACACGGTCTGTCCTTCAACTGCTATTAATGCCCCAACACGAGCCTCAGAAGCCCCATCAGTGGTTGTATTGTGGATCCGGGCCTGAGTTTGTGCAGGTGAGATATTTCTGAGGATTATGATGATAATAAACATCATAGTACTAAAGGTGAAAGCAGAGTTTTAAAGGTGCATTATAAGAAGATGTAAACAAGGGTCTATCAGCTCACCTTAAAGCAATACAAATATAAAGAAGATGCACAAAGACATGAATTTTGTTAAAGTTTTTGTTTGAAAACCCCAATAGAGCAAATAAGATGAAAAGGGCCAGCCTTTTATACCTCATTAAAATGGGCAATGTTAGAAAAAAAGTACCTCAACAATTAAAACCTGCAGAGTGGTTTAGGTTACACAATTGTTCACTAACACACACACACACACACACAAACACACACACACACACACATGCACACATACAGGTGTGTAAACACTATCGCAGATAAATCAATCATCATATCATAAAGAGAATACACAAGCTGTGTATGAATGGGAGCAAAATAGCACAGACGTAATGTGCTCTTTCTCTTTTGTAGAAACCTCTTGTTTTATCATGTTTTCTGTGGTGTCATCCATCATTGCATTACATTACTTATGATAGATGTAGTTATTAATTTATCTTACAGAATATCACATAAGAAAGAGAACATTTTTTTTTTTTTTGAGAACACTGGAGGATGGGTCAAATCTTTTTTTAGGAGGTGATCCATGTAATTTGCTAAAAGGCCAAATGGGTTTTGTAAAAGGCTAGCTTCATAAAAATAATATATTGCTGAATCTTAAACTAAAGTATGCTGTCACAACTTGACCGTTGTGAAAGTAATTTCATAGTCATAAGAATGGAATCTTAAGAGGAGGCATTGTGGTTTAATAAGTATTATCAATATGAAATGAAAACGACTAAATTAAATGTATTACCATTCCCAGTGTGGTATTCTTTTATTTTAATATAATCACTATGGTTATCCTTAGCTGTAGTTGTAATACAGAGCTTTGTCAAATACTAGGTCAAACATCATTCAAATATTATAACATTTCTCTATGGTACATGTGTCGCAGGCTCAGTTCTCAATTCATCACAGATGTCTTACTGCGAGTGTTATTCCCTCTGAGGATTTAGGCTCTCTCTCTCTCTATTCTCTCCGTAATTACAAAAAGTCTTAAATAGGCCCGTGCATTAATCATTTTCTGTCAGCCATGCACCCATACTCTACAGTGCAGTGTGTCACGGCGCTAGCCCCTAACGCAGCAGAGAATCCACAGGAAAGTGGAAATATGATCCCGTTTCTCGCTGTGAGTCTCAGTTCAAGGTTGAATCTGTACCTGCTGTCACATACTGTCCACGAAAAATGAGTGATTGCATTCATTATTCAATGCAATTCAAGTACAGCATGCCCGAGGCAATGACACCCATGAGAAAAAGATATAAAAAGTAAATAGAAGGAGACAAAAGAAGGAAAGGAGGAAAATAAATGAATTGTATGAACGTATGAAACAAATAACAAAAACAACCAAAACATCTGTAAAATATTCAAATCATAACATCTGTTTCATACATCTCATGGCTGCGTGTGACCCATCTCCGGTTTGTAAGGAGGGGAACACTTATGCAGCACTGCAGCACCTCCTCTCTATTTCCTCTCCAAGAAGGTACATGATCCCCAGTGTATCCCCCTAGCCTTGGCCCTATACCATCGCTGCTCTCAGACTCTCTTCAGAGACCTCTGTCTCATTCATAGTTAATGGGCCACATATAAAAAGGTGAGGGAAAGCACCCCCAGAGAGCGAGCTTAAAACAGGTTTGAAGAGTCACATGTTGAAACAGAATGGTAATGTGAGAAAGGTGTAAAAAGAGAATTAGAGCGTGATGCTGCATGGGCTTGGTTCTGATTAGATCAGCTCCCACTTCAAGAGAAGCCGGAAAGGTAATCAGAATGGAGGCAGGAAGGTCAAACCACCTAATTCACTGTGAACAGAGAGCGAATGGTCCCACCCGTCCTCTTACGCCAAAGTAAATGCTCACAAGTGGATGATGTACAACACTGTTTAAGTGCTGGTTTCTACGCAGAGAGGAAGGAGGAATGGCCTTGTTTGTAGAAATTACTTTCTCGGCTCATGTCTGTTGGTTACGGAGGCTGAGAGCAGCGATGGTTGCTGATTTTTTTTAATGGCCAACCTGTTTATATACTACTAATGTGTTTTAAAAGGAATGCAATTCAGCTTGGATTGCATTTTAAATGAACACAATTAGGAAACGTTGCTGATAAATGTGTCTGGTAAGTCGCAAAATGTTTATACTGTACTAGGGCTGTCAAAGTTAATGCGATACTAACGCGTTAACACAAATTCGTTTTAACGCCACTTATTTCTTTAATGCAACTTGCGATTTTAAGGTTGTAGCGGGCTCAGTTTTAAAGCTAGAAGAAGATACTGGCATCATATGAAACTAGAACCTAAGGAATCCATTGGTACCAACCGTGTCATACTACCATTGTCATGAAGGAAGGTTAATAATGCTCCAAACTTGAAATAAATTTTGGTGGTTTATGCTAAATGCAGTACCTGTGAGGGTTTCTGGACAATATTTGTCATTGTTTTGAGCTGTTAATTGATTTCCAATAATAAATATATACCTACATTTGCAAAAAGAAGCATATTTGCCCACTCCCATGTTGATAAGAGTATTAAATACTTGACAAATCTCCCTACATTACATTTTGAACAGATAAAACGTGTGATTAATTTGCGATTAATCACGATTAACTATTTTAATCGATTGACAGCCCTATATTGAACATTTCTGTAAAATGTTTACTGACAACGTATTTCATTTTTTTTCCTACAATATTTGCTTTTGCAATATAATATCGGCCATAATTTAACTTTTTCATGATTATGTTTAGACCAGGGGTCTGCAACCTGCGGCTCCGGAGCCACACTGCTCTTTAGCCCCTCTCCAGTGGCTCCCCGGATTTATTAAAAAAATAATGGAAATGAATAACGGTTATTTTTTAACATTTTAATTTTTATTTATCATTCTTGTAGGTCGACAGTGATTCTTATATTCTCCAGTTGTACAAATCTGTAGCCTATACACCGAATACATTTTTTTTTTTATCATTTCAGTCAACCAAAATGTGCGTCATCTACGGCCTGGTGCCTTATCCTCTAATTTTGCCAAACCTCAATAGCGCAATAGGCTAGCTATGGATTCTAAATCCCAACAAGACTCGGTCAAAACCGAGTATATGGCTGGACCGTATATGGTCAGTATGTGAATTGGTGGCTAAATTGTTACACAAATAATCAGTGGTCATGTCTATAATGTTTTGTGAACAGTTTTTTCCACTTATATCTTAATGTTTGATTGAAAGACAACTTATAATGAAGCAAATGACATTCAGTAATAGTAAATGGTAACATTTACTAGTCAGTATATTATACATTTTATACAAGGTGGGTATTAGCATGACATACAGTATGCAAGGTTAAAAGTATTTCAGTTTTTTTATTAAAGCATGTGTATCAAAATCATTCATCAGTGGTGTGTAACAATATATACATACTTCGCGAAAGTTTATCAGCGTTGAGATATTCCCGCTGTCATCACTGACGTTGTTGCTGCCGTATTTATTCCTAGATGGAGTGTTAATGGAGCAGCTGCAATGTTAACGTAGCCTGCCACTGATCGATCCGAACTCCATTCAGAAAACAAGCATTTTAAAAGTTGTTTGCTTGTCGTCTTGCGGACAGACCTGACAAAGCATGAATTCAGACTTTTGACTAATCAGCATCATTATGTAGTTATTTCGGCACACTTTTGATCCGTTTACAACAACGTCGTTGCCGTATTTATGCCTAGATGACGTTGTGTTGAGTGTTGACAGAGCAACTGCAATGTTAGCATAGCCGGGCATTGATCGATCCGAACTCCGTTCAGAAAACAAGCATTTTAAAAGTTGTTTGCTTGTTGTGTTGCGGACAGACTTGACAAAGCATGGATTATGTCTTTTTTCAAATCGACATCATTATGTTGTTATTTCGTCATCATTTTGATCTGTTTATTGCAACTAAATCACAGCACAGTCTGTTTATTTTGGGTTCATACCGCAGTAGCGACGTGTGGCCTGCTAGATAGTCAGTTCATGGTGGAAATGGAGGAAAGCGAGGCGAAAATTTGTACGGTAACACAATACGAAGCACAACATACCGTAACTTAAACAAACATAAACAATAACACATGCACAACAACAGCACTATGTCATGTTACATTGAACCGCTGACACGCTCCCCAGAAAACGTAAACACAGAACTGTTCTCCGCCTTTTCATTTTGAAAGAGCAACGACCAATGAAATATAAAAAATATATACATACATTTGCATAAATTAAGCAAATTTTTCCACTCCCATGTTGATAAGAGTATTAAATACTTGACAAATCTCCCTTTAAGGTACATTTTGAACAGACAAAAAATGTGTGTTTTATTTGTGATTAATTATTTGAATTGATTGACAGCCCTAATATATACAGTGTATATATATTAGTAATACAAGTAATTAGTAATACAAATAAGTATTACAAATTAGTAATATATAAATACTTCTCTATTTGGGGAAATAACAATTTCCCATTACAGACATAAATAAAAGTCCAATGATTAACATCCACCAGTCAAACTCCAGGAGCACTGACAATTCTGGGAATCTATCAAAGCTTTCGGCTCATCTGTTTGGGGGAACAGTTGCATCCGTCTCACACTAATAGCCGTCCCGTCTGTACAGGAGCTAACAAGAAAACACATCAGCTGTTGTGGTCACATGCTAATGAAAGTGTCGGACACAAATGATGCCGTCTGGCATCGTGGGGAGTGGAGGTGGAGATTTATTTAATGATTGTGAGCGGCTGTCAAGCTGGCTGGCTCAAGTGTAACACATCAAACGTGTGTTTGTAAATAGCATTTCCTCAGCTATGGACTGCAATGCCGGGAATAAAAAAAAAAAAAGAAGCTGTGAAAGTTGCAGAACATAGAAATAAACCAGCAGACTCTGTCTGGGAATAATTGAAAAGAGGAGTGATGATCGAAGGAGAATCGAAGGAGAGATGCACATCGCTCTTTTATTTCCTATAGCTGATAGAAGGAAAGTGGAGACAACACATCACTCTGGTCCATCAGACTGATGGACAGATTGTGACATCAGGAGGTCAGGTTTGGACTGACACAGCACTCTCTGCACTCTGACCAAGGCCCCGTGCTCTTCCTCCTCCTCACGCCACGCTCCTGGCTGCATCAGCAGGAAATGATTCAGTCATGTGGATCAAAGAGGAATCCATCATCATACCGTAAAAAAATACACATGCCGCGTATGAATGAGAGCAGAATAGCAGCGAGGAAGAGATGAGACAGATTTAAAGGAATTTTTGAGTGGAGTTGTGCTGTACTGTCACGGTAGTGGAACATCATACACATCATCATGTGTTGCTTTCTGAATACAAATTTAGACTCTATTTGGTGTCTAAAAATAACTAAATAGAAGTGGGAAAAAGAGTGTATTAATATACCTCAATCAAAGAAGCACAAATAGAATGGCTACAAGTGACTAAAATAGGTTTTGAAGAAAAAAAAAACATTGTTACATAACATTAGGCGCATTATCCGCGGGCCACAGATTATAAAAGAGTGAAAGGGATTAGTACTCTTGGCACCCATGTGGGCAAGGGCAGTGTGGCAGGACTGAATGCACAGAATAGGCTTATTGTAGGGATGGAGAGCTTTTTCTGTAAGTATATCTGCCATAGCAGCCAATCTCTTTTAACAGATTTGATGTGATAGTGTGGCGAAGAAGACACATTCACATTTTCCTTAAATGGAAAGACATTCAATAAAAATACCATGTTCAAAATGTGGGTGGATACAAGAAAAACATGATTGCTGGAAGTCTGCCTGCCGGTAGTAAAGCATCACATTTTGACTCCTCCTTGAAACAGAGTGTGCAGGTAATGATCTGCACACTATTACAAGCTATATATGAACGTTTGCACATATTTGTGCATAAAACTACACATATTCAATGAGGATGACTGGTAGTTAGATGGCAAACACACTAATAGCCTAACCTGCACTTGCTTATGATATTAACCTCTTCTCCCATAGGACGCCGGCATCCTCAGCCAACGTTACTGTCTTTCAGAGGCTGTAGCGGGCTCAGTTTTCAAGATACTGGTATAATATTAAACTAGGAAACATAAGGAATCCTTTGGTACCAACCTCACACTGCTAGCTTAACGGGAAGGAGGCTAAATAATGCTCCAACTTTATGCAAAATTTTCGCAAGAAAAAACTGGCACGTCTATTTTCACATTCCTTTGACCTCTGACCTCAAGATATATTAATGAAAATGTGTTCTATGGGTACCCATGAGTCTCCCCTTTGCAGACATGCCCACTTTATGATAATCACATGCAGTTTGGGGCAAAACACATGCAGTTTTTTGCATGCAGTATAAATGTATTTCGCCTATTCTAAAAATGGTGTATTTCTGCATACTGGGGTCCCTAAATAGTTCAACTCTTGTGGATTCAATGAAAGCCAATTGTTAACATGTGTGATGATGTTAGTCACCATAGTAGCCATTTCATTAAATTGAGAGCATTTTTGGAAACTTGACCTCACTGTATAAAATGACCTGTGGTATCTATACGATACCTCCTCATTTCACTACAAAAACCTCAATAAGGTGGCAGCTGGCTGGAGGGAGATTGCCAGAGAGCTGAATGTTTCCCACTTGCTTTTGGCTATATTGTTTGTCATTTCCAGTAAATATCACAATATTAAACGTGTGTTTTCTGTTTAAAAAGGACAAACAAAGGAAGATAAGTGGTTACGTCTCCAGTCTGATCTCGAGCACACAGCTGATAGGTAGCCTTCATGGTTTGTTTACATGACGTATCAGAAGTGCATATAACGGATTCAGTGTGGACACGGTGTAGAAAGGTGATTTTTGGGCCCCAGTGCAGCGCACCGGTTGCATCGTCTATATTTACGCCACTGTTGAGGATGACTCATTATCACTCCTGACACCTAAAAAGAGGCAAAAATTGTCTGATGTTTCTATTTTTAAGTCACATAACATAGTAAGAATTTGGCATAAACAGCATTACTAATCTTGAAACCTATTTTAGTTATACTATGCTGAAGTAGAGTTCACAGAATGAATGTTCAGCTGTCCAGTCAGAGAGATTGAGGGGAAATGACACAAAGTTGAAGGTATTTTAAAAACCTAAAAGATTCTGGGCTCAGAGGCCCATAAGCCACACCCCCAATTTTATTGTGTCAAATAGGCAGGCAGAAGTCATCATGTTGTAGGCTATCAAAACAAGTTAGCAGGCGAATATTAAAAAAGGCGGGCATTCAAAAAGCAGGACAGGCAGGAAACAGGAAAAAAGGCTCAAATACTATTGGCTAAGAAGACTTAATAGATGATCTGGCTAGGTGACCTTTTTTACAGCAGACATTTTGACATATCACAGTAGAAAAGCACAGGTTTGAATGATGGCTGAATTCCATTTAGCTGCTTCAGTTTCAGGGTCCTGGTATTGTTCATGCTGGCTCACTGTCACACTTTCGTGACTTACTGGGACACTTGAATAGAACAGAGCCATTGGTAAAGTTATCAGTAACACCTGTGTTTTCCTACTGTAGATCCATTTCAATCCACCTGTTTGTATGTGCATTTTCACACATAAAAAGATACCTGAGTGGAAATGCTGGAAATTTTAAAATACTTTTTTTACGCCTGGCTGAGGTGGAAAAGTTGGTGTATCAATAAAAGCAAAATGAGACAAAGTGCAATGGAAACAGACTTGGTGAATAAATCATGATGCACATGAAGCATGTGACTAAAACGCCCACTGAATCTTCTGCTCCTGTGGAGAGATTAAAGAAAATGGCAGAAGTAGACATCAGATGTGTTAGGAGCAATGAGGACACCGTCACCTTCCTCAAAATTACTACATGAAACAACCAGAAATACCATATTTCCATCATGTTTTCCACAAGGTTTTTCTTCATTTGAGGTTTGACTGCCACTTATATCGATGGACTCTACTCCAAATATTTGCATAATGTGGATGACAACCTTTTCAACATTTCAATTGCAGATTTTCTGAAAATTCATTTAAATTTGGGCAAAGTTTTTGATGGAAATTTGAGTTATGACAATTCTGAAGTGTCTGCTGTGAGAAAGACCTATGGACAGATACAGCATATGGGCTGTCTGCAAACACTTTCTATTTACAATATTGCTTACTTCACTTCAATCACTGTTGCATTTTTGCGTGCATTTTATGCTCAATATAGTGCCCTCAAAGAGAGCCCACAATAGAACCAAAAAGTAGTGCACATGGCATGTGCACTGCTGTCTGCTAACAATCCCACAATGTAATAGGTCGAAAATTACATTTGTGTGACACACAGCTGATGACAATTTACTGCTCATTATCCACCTTATTCTCGGTGGCGTTACTGTAGGAATGATTATGGGCGTAACTTCTGGTGAGGTAGCAGCAGTAAGCTAGTTAGTCCCATAGGCTAACCATAGTGGCTAAGCGCCAACGGTGCTTCTTTTGAAAAGTAATTCACCTTCAATTTAGGAAATCCTGCTTTATTTTTAACATTAAAATTGCATTTTCTAAAATGTCCTTGCGGAGCTCTCGTACTTTTTGCGCTGCTCTCGGCTGTACTAACAACCAGACAAAGCTAAATTTGTGGCGTCAACAACAGTGTGTTGAATATGCACCCAAAACAAAAAGGGATTGTTCTTGTGACCAACGGTACAGTTTCCATCACCAACCTACAGACGAGGAATCCAGAAGAATGTGGCTGAGAAACCTAAACTTGAAGAGACTACCCAAAACCCTGTAAATGTGCTATTTTCATTTGATCGGCAAAAAGCCAACGGAGGAAAACCTGTATCCTACTGCCAGGAGAACATCTTGTATGATTTTATGTGTAGGGAGGACACAGCATTGTAGAATTTGTTTAATGACAGCCAGTTACTTTTACTATTTTCTGTACAGTTTTAAATGTGGGCAGTTTATGGTACGGAGTGCAGGGCAGCATTAAACTAAAATAGTTTAAGAACAGTTATCTGTGTTTAGAAAAAAACAAAACCTTGTAACTGTGGAAGTCCTGATATGCCTCAGAGCTTTTCGGATTGTTCATCGCTTCACCGTCAACTGTCAATAAAGTAGCTGAATATGCTAGTCTACGTTATCTGAGGCCACTTCTTCAGGTCGTTCTCCCATCCCTCGATAGTAGAAGGCAGAGTTATGATCACATTATCCCATTTGAGGTGTAATAGGTGGTGTTCCCACATGTTTTACTATATTTTTTAATACAATCGCTCTAGGAGAGACGATTGGCGTACTGTTACAGTACCATAGAAAATGCCGGTTCCGGTTCAGTGACACGACACTCCGGAAATTGCGCCTATAATTTATTGTGTGGGTCCTTGAGTTCTAAGAAATATGTTGAATGAATTGTCTTCCTCATAAAACATTTGCAAAGTCAAGCTTGAACCTGCATTGTCTACATCTTTGTTTACTAGCTTGCAGCCTTTCTTCTTAATTGCCCATTCAGTGTGCATCGTTAAATGACTAAACTGCTTAAATATTTTGTACATCCAGTTGTAATTCTGTGGCAAAAAGCGCAGTATTCAAAATGCACAGTTGTTACTGTGTGCTACTGTACAGACCCGTACTTCCTGGTGACATTTTGATGTTGATAACACATATCCGATCACCTTTCATGCATCAAAAGGTTGCGTCTCCCACTCTCTAAAACTGGACACATGCTTTCAAGTGAAGGCGAGCACTGGCCTTCAAAGTGCTCTGTGATAAGCTAACAGAAGAGGAGGCCTTTACTTATTGATGTAGAGGTTCAGCGGACAGCGTGGAGGAACTCTGGCTGCAAGCTGTTGGCTAGTTTACAGCTGACAGCCACTGTACCATCGCTATGTAACTGAACGAGGTATAACTGGCACGACACCCTTTGTCACACATTTCCTTTCTCCTTCAAGTGCAGAATCTCTCCCAAGCAGGTTTCAAGCTTATTTTCTTTAAATGTCACTGCAGTCAAACATAGCTTGCAGTTTGTCAATGGTTCGGGCTGGCTGCCTGCACGTAACACCAACATGGATGCTTTCATTAAATCACTGACATCAAACCCTGTCGTGAAAATGCATTTGGAATTTTCTTTTTCACATAATAACAGCACAAGGCGGCCTTAATAAGGTGAGTACAATACCAAAACCTTTACTATAAATGTCAAGTCCAGGGACTTCTCGTCTGAGCAGGAAAACACCCAGGAAATTGCTTGCGACCTCTGAAGATGGAGCACATGGTCAGAGCTGTCTTAAAGGGACACATCTGGCCATTGATTATAGTGTTTTTTTTCTAAAACTGCACACTACAATTTGGAAAAAGCAAATGATGCAAATTGATAACTAAATTGCTATATGTGCACAGGTAATACCTGATGCCGCTGATGGTTTGCAGGGTATAAAATGCTAGCACTGTTCAGCCGATCTCTATAGCGGTTCAGGGGATACATGCACACTGTTACCCATTAGCTAAATGGGAATCTCAGAAATAGCTAAATCACCTCGAAAACACAAAATGAAAATAGGATGCTGTGGTCCTTTTGTGTTGTTCATATGTCAGACAGTGACGGAGCAGTGTTGCTCACTATTGGTGGTTGAACTCATAGATCATAATGGTTGACCTTCATGATCAAATTTAAATAGATAATTTTTTCGTTTTCGTTACGGCGCAAAATGAGCTTTGGTGGCCCCCCAAAATTCTAAAAATCCATTATATTATAATAAACATTAATTATGATAAACATGTGTTGATAAATAATGAAAACTATATTGCTTTCTGATGCAACCCAAGGGAGGTTTGGACCGAGAGAGCTGAGCTGAGCTGCATCACGCTTGGCTTGCAGCCGGGCACTGCCGGAGAGGCGATGCGTAACGCGTGGAGACATCAGCCTCAAAACGCCGCCGTTTACGGGGCTGAGTGCAGACAGAGGCATGCATGCAACGTCCACACGAGGCGTAAAAACAGCACTCATGGACTCATTGTGACACAATTTGTTTAAAAAACATTTGAGGGAGAAGCCTCCCAGTGTGTGACAGAGGAAATGTGCTGCTTATGATATGAGTCTGCGGCTACACACGCCAGTGACCGGAGGAGCGCTGAGAGCATGCTGCAGGTTGAGAAATACAGAATGCCTGAGAGCCTTACTTCATTATATTCCGTTATATATTTGAATTCTCATCTGCCACCTAAATTTAGTGTTTCCTTAACAAAAGTAAGAGATAATGTACAGCGAGCTGGTCATTGTTGTGAAATATACCCCAACAAGGTTTGCATCGCCCTGAAGGGGTTTATTTTACAACAATGACCCCCTAGCTGTACATTATCCCGCTTATTATACGGATACTTACTGAAGAAATCAATAATTCGACACAAAAACTGTCCGCCAGAGTCCGACATCAGAACTGCACCCATAGCAACGGTCTGCTATAAAGAAATTACAGACCGTAGAAAGCTGTGACTGACCAATCAGAATCGAGTATTCAACAAAGCTTTGTAATAAATAAAAACAGAGACCATCTTGAGATGCATTCACACCAGCCGCAATGCCAAATTGGACCAGGTGCACTTCCTAATCCACTACTTCCGGCGCCCTTGCTCGGACCACACCCATCTTCTAATTCTTCATTCATTTTTACCTCAACTAGACACCTGTAAAGTTTTGTGATGCCAAATCGTGACAGGGGCTTAAAGTGTGGGGGGGGGGGGGCGATGGCCCCTTCACCCCCCTTGATTTGGCCATGCCCATCTTCAAACTCGACCTTCATTTGTTGTAAAGCTATCGCGGTGACAAAGTCTATTGACAGACAGAAACATTAACACCTGGCAAAGCACTCCAAACCTCCTCTGTGGTAGTTCCTGTTTCAGTAGGTGTCTTTAGGAACACATTTCCATTATAACATACACAGAAGACTCCCAAGGTGAATACAATACCAGCGTCTGCAATAGAGCACGGCTCTGGCCGCATATTTCTGTCCTAACCCGACCCGCGTCCGACACTGTAGTAACCGAGCCCGACCCGAACCCGACCCGAACCCGACCCGAACCCGACCCGAACCCGACAGGCGTGCTGTTTTTTTTGTCCGAAACCGACCCGAGCCCGACGCAGTTAATGCTGTAAGCTGAAGCACTGAGGGTTTTTTTACCCTGTCATGCAATTGTTACCACGGTTATAGCTTGTATACTAGGCTACATACACGTGGGGAACATTAGCCTACATGAACATCCAAAGGCATTGTTTTATGTAGATTGTTTTAACACACACAGTCACATAGCCTACGCAAGGTTATCAGCAGTTATAAATAATATAATTTGAGTCTTACCATTGACAATTGACAAGTCTTATATTCATCTTGAACTCACAACTGTCTTGAACCATTGTTAACTGTTACTGAACTTGTAACCATTGTTAACTGAACTTTGTACATACCATCATGGTTTATTTGGAGTTGTCTAGGAAGAAGACTAAAACTAGAAAATTTGACCATATTACACCAGTTTTAGCTTCATTACACTGGCTCCCGATCCATGTTAGATCAGATTTTAAAGTGCTTCTGATGACCTATAAAATTGTAAATGGGTACTCCCCTTCCTACTTGTCTGATCTACTTAAATCTTATACTCCAACCAGGACTCTCCGCTCTCAGAATACAGGACTCCTGTCTGTCCCCAGAGTGAAAAAGAAATCAGCAGGCGAAAGGGCCTTTTCTTACCGAGCCCCTTTCCTCTGGAATAACCTCCCTATAGACATCAGACAGTCAGACTCTGTGGATGTCTTTAAATCCAAACTTAAAACCCATCTTTTTGCCCTAACTTTCAATTAGTTAGCTGGTGGGTCGGTTTCAGTCTCAATTTATTATTTCAGCCTAGCAGTCCTGCCGACGAGAACATTATTAATTTTAAGCCGCTGCCTCTCTATAACCCTCTGTTGTTGATGTCCCACAAGCACTGCTGTGTGCCTCGCTCTCTCTCTCTCTCTCTCTCTCTCCCCTCTCTCTCCTTTGAATCAGGCTTCCCCGTGATGGACCATCAGTCGCTCTGTGACGTTGCTCTGACTCTCTGGTGGTGCATGGTAGAGAGGAGGTCGTGTTGCTCGGGCTCTATCTATCGTGATGTGGAGAGGAGGTCGTGTTGCTCTGGCTTTATCGATCTGGCATGGAGAGGAGGTTGCGTTGCTCAGGCTCTACCTTTATGGCGTTGAGAGGAGGTTACGCAGCTAAGGCTCTATCTGATTGGCGTGGAGTGGAAGTCTTGCTGCTCTGGCTCTACTGGTTTTGACGTCAAGAGGAGGTCGTGTTGCTCTGGCTCTATCTGTTTGGTGTCGCCTGGAAGCTGCTTGACATCCTCCTGGACCCACCTTCTCACATATATTCACATTAGATGTATTCATTTTTGTCATAAATTGTCTATGTTGTGTTTTCATTATGTGGTTACTCTGTACACGCGACATCTATTGCACGTCTGTCCATCCTGGAAGGGGGATCCCTCCTCTGCCGCTCTTCCTGAGGTTTCTTCCATTTTTCCTCCCTGTTAAAAGGGTTTTTTTGTGGTTAAGTTTTTCCTTAGCCGATGTGAGGGTCGCACTGTAAAGGACAGAGGGTGTTGTATTCTGTACAGATTGTAAAGCCCCCCGAGGCAAATTTGTGATTTGTGATTTTGGGCTATACAAATAAAATTGATTTGATTTAAGAGGATAGCATTCACTGTATCTTCAGCAATATCCTCCTCCGGTCAATGGCTGCCAGGATGCCCCAAGCAAGTACAGATACCGTCGATTTCCCTGCATGGTTGGTAGTTTTAAACTTCCCTGATGACAAATTTTGTTTAACGTCCTCCATCCTTAGCTAGCTAGACTGGCTGTAACTGTATGTCTGGCGTTCGTCACGTAAATAACAAACACCAGCAGCACTGAACAAGCCCAGACAGCAGATCCTTCCTTTTAATTTATTTTTATATTTAACATTCACTTAAAGTAGACCGAAAGCGAACGTCATTGTAAATATCTGTCAGAACCTGGCCTGACCCGTTGCGCTCGGCTTGGGTATTCACACTCTAGTCTGCAACCTCATCGCTAGATGCCGCTAAATCCTACACACTGGTCCTTTATTTTGTAGCCATAAAACAACTATTGTGTTTCTTATCTCAAATTTAAAATGTGACCATGTCTAAGATTCTGCTCAGTGACCCACTAGTGCTAATGGCATCACCACCATGACTTTCAGGAATGATCCGAGAGGTTCACCTCCATCGTAGACCACATCGCCCCCCCTGCTGGCTTCACCACCACCAGTGTCTCGGCTCCAAAGGCATCCCGTCCTTTCTCCCATGTTCGTGGGCATACATTTAATGAAGACGCTTAAATTGCTTCTAATCACTTAGACCTTTCTTCTTTGCCACAAGACATAATGTTGTACACTTTATACCAACTGATTCATCCTTATCGAAATGACCCACAGTCATAATGGACAAAAATATGAGAATAACACCCAGGTTGATAAATAATGGAATCTACTTAGGACTGATAAAGTCACTGTGAAACTGCTGTGTCATTTGTGACTTTGCGTCTATTCAGAAGACAACACAGCTGTGATTATGTTATCAAGACAGAATTATAGGGAAACTCCTTAGTGTTTTACTGGGATGTGGGTAAATGTTCAGATTTACAGTTCAAATGAAACTGAGTATTTCTAACAAAAATTCTAATAGTCCGCAGAATCAATATACGTACAATATACAACACAATACAATACAATATATGTACGCATATATTAATAATTAAATGTCACTCTGTTAGGATTTCAGGTTAAGGTTCATTTTATTTGTACCCATAGGTAAATTTGCTTTGCAGTAAAAGACAAGACAAACATGATAAAAAATGCTCAAGGCTCCACTGATCACTAAAACCACAAAAATACAATGAATAAATAAATAAATAAATAAATAAATAAATAAATAAATAGATAAATAAATAAATAAATAAATAGATAAATAGATAAATAAATAAATAAATAAATAAATAAGTAAGTAAGTGCTGCTATATCTATTGCATCTGTACAGTGTTGCTACAACTTGTTCATCTGAGTGATGGCTGCTGGAACAAAGCTGTTTTTATATCGCTTTGTCGTACATCTTGGGACACTAAACCTCCGTCCAGAAGGAAGAAGCTTAAATTCACTGTGCAAAGGATGGGAGTTATATCATTTAACATGGAGACGGTTATCCGCTGTAACTGTCTGGTGCACAGGGAACCGAAGCTTAAGGTTAAGCTGTGATTCACCAACCAGCCAATTAAACCATTTCACAATCTGATTTTAGAGAATTTCTGTTCTTTAAAGATATGTTTCCAAATCATGACACCAAAGAAAGAGACAAGATTGATTCAATAAAAGCACAATAAAATAAGATTATCATGGTTTTGTCAATGTGGAAATAGGCCAGTTTCCTCAAACAAAACAGACGCCGGTGCCCCTTTTTACACACAGCTTCACAATTAGCTTCAAAGTTCAGCTTTGAGTCAATAATTGTCCCGAGATATTTATAAGTTTGCACACATTCCACTCCTGATGGATATGACATCGTGTGTGTGGGCATGTCTTCTAAAATCAATTATCATATCTTTGGTTTTAGATATGTTTAATTGAAGATAGGACTCCTCACACCACCTGGCAGAGTTGTGGAAGTTTATGATGGAGAAAGTGGGTAAAGTAAAACAGCATGACCTACTCTACAGTAAGTGATGCAATGTTTACCATGTCAGAAATCTTGAGCTCTCTGATCACGTGGGACAGGCTTGCTCACCGTCCATCGGGTCAGAGCCAAACATGTAGAAGCAGCTTTCAGTTTTTATGCACTGCAGATCTGGAATAAACTTCTGCACCAACCCTTTGTTCTTTTAAATCAAGGCTTAAAACTTTTCAGTTTGCCACGCATTTCCCGAGACCATTTAAAGATGTTACATTCTTATACTTCACTTCACTTATACTTTACTTCTTGAATCCTTTACATCTACCCTATTTCTACTGAAACTAGAAAACCTAAAGAACCCATTGGTACCAACCATGTCATACTAGCTTGTAGTAAAGGAGGTTGAATAATGCTCCAAACTTACATTAAATTTTGGTGAGGAAAAACTGGAATGGCCATTTTCAAAGGGGTCCCTTGACCTCTGACCTCAAGATATGTGAATGAAAATTGTTTCTATGGGTACCCACGAGTCTCCCCTTTACAGACATGCTCACTTTATGATAATCACCTGCAGTTTGGGGCAAGTCATAGTCAAGTCAGCACACTGACACACTGATATCTGTTGTTGCCTGTTGGGCTTGAGTTTGCCATGTTATGATTTGAGCATATTTTTTATGCTAAATGCAGTACCTGTGAGGGTTTCTGGACAATATTTGTCATTATTTTGTGTTGTTAATTGATTTCCAATAAGAAATATATATATTTGCATAAAGCAAGCATAGTTGTGCACTCCCATGTTGATAAGAGTATTAAATACTTGACAAATCTCCCTGTAAGGTACATTTTGAACAGATAAAAAATGTGATTAATCACAATTAACTATGGACAATCATGCAATTAATCTCGATTAAGTACTTTAATCGATTGACAACACTAATTATATATATAATAATCATCATCATCAAAATCATAATATCAAGGTTCATAATCCATCCCTAAAAAACTCCATTCCTAAAAATCCTAAATCCTAAATCACCACTGGACACAGTTCCTGGCAGAGGAATTAAGCTTTTTTTCTTACTAAAAAAAAGCTATTTGCATAACACAGATTGCATAACATGAGAAAACTGATGACAACAGCTTGCTGCATGTATATGAGCTACTATACATGGACAGATCAATACAAATAAAACAGAAAATAAGACAAATGAACCTGCTTTCTGCCTAATAAAATCACTTTCTTCAAAAGCACATTTCTCAAAAGAGCTTGCAAACTCATTTTTGATCCAGGTAAAAGAGGTTTCAGTGTGATAATTAGAAATGGAAAAAACAAGGATGTTAAAGTTAACGGCAGATACCCGTGTAAGAGATGTGTTCATGTAAAGGAGCTGTATAAACATGCAGCAAGCTGTTGTCATCACTTGTATCCTGTTATGCAATCAGTCCACATGGAAAAATAGCTTTTATTTCAGTAAGAAAAAAAAAAAAGAATTCCTGTGCCAGCAGCTGTCCCCCCGCGAATGATTTAGGATTTATGAAAAAAAAAAACATAATTTGGATAGATTATAAAGCTTTATAGTTATTTGCAGCATCGGGCAGCCACATTGTTCACAGCCTGTTCTATCTGGGTTAGTGAGGGCTAACTTGGCCGGAGTGTTGCTGTCGGATGAATGAACAGCTTGCTTGCACTCACATCTGGCGCACCAGTCTTTACGCGCAAGGCATCATTGGCTGATAACCCGCGCGTGTCACAGAGAAGACGGCGAACCAGTAAACCGCTTTGAACGAACCAGTAAACTAGTTTCAGTGGCTCCCTTGTCTCGGCCAGTTTGGTCTCAGTGATCACTCCCAGAAACAGTTCATCGACCGGCGGACTGATTGGCTTCTCCGTTTCCCTACCGGAGCTGTCCAAGGTGCTGAAACATGAACCAGAGCGCGGGAGCGGCGCAGCACAGTCGGCGGTACTCCAGTGAAGAAAAGGTAAGAAGAACAGTGCTGGTTGTCGCTGCATCGTTGTGTATCCTGTCGACTACCCCATAATATACGTTGCACGGGTGGAGCTCTTTGTATGATTGGGGCTTAACTTTCAGAAGTGTCGTGTTTGTGTAACACAAAACTCTCAGCGGGGGAATAAAGTTGGCAGCCGCTCGGATAAGTTGCAAGGAACCAAAACTAAACCACGTGGAGGAAGCTGCGGTGCATTTAAATGACATGTGAGCCCTGTGTGTGATACTCATGGACAGAGTGTGAACATTTGATCTGTTGTGTTCCTTTAGCTCAGGCACCATGTTAGATTAATGATTTAACAGGCAGGCAGGACAGACAGGACGCTCTCTTTCTCTCTCTCTCTCTCTTGCATCCACTTGAGTTAATGATTTATGGGATTTTGAATACTAACAAATGTGGGCGAAGGGTAAATATTAACATTTAATATCAAACCTTGATATTGAATCCATTTATTTCGTCTTTCTTTATGTGAAACGGGTGGAATCGAGTTGTTGCTGGACTAAACATGTGTTTCAATGTTGAAAGAACCTTTAGATAGAAGCAGGGTCCAACAACCAGACTTACAGTAGCCTGTATATGTGTCAGGGGAAGTTGTAACTCCTTTTACACACTAGAAAACTAAATTGTTGGATGAGTGAAAAGAACAAGTGACTTGGTTTTATGAACAGCAAAGTTTGGCCTGTGGGTGGCGCTACATTGTTCACTACATCAAGAGGGTTTAATGGTCATCTCAGACTCAGCAGTTCTTTGTCAGACTTACTTCTCGTCAGTCTAAGCTGTGTCAGCATAAACTCTACTTAACCTCAGCTCTTCTTGGTAGCATCATTCATGTGATAGCATACCAACAAGCCAACGTTAGTATAAGATAGGATAGATAAGATAATATGATATGATGCAAAATAAGATAAGAACTTTATTCATCCCAAAGGATTTATTTTAGCCCACTATGCACAGCATGGCTTGCATTGTACAATGTATATACACCAGGGCTGTCAAAGTTAACGCGATAATAATGCGTTAACGCAAATTCGTTATAATGGCACTAATTTCTTCAACGCATTAACGCAACTTGCGATTTTTAGGTTGTAGCGGACTTTAAAGCCATAGAGAAGATAATGACATCATATGAAACTAGAAAATCTAACAAACCCATTGGTACCAACCATGTCATACTAGCTTGTCAAGAAGGAGGCTAAATAACACTCCAAAGTTATGCTCAATTTTGGCGAGGAAAAACTGGCATGGCCATTTTCAAAGGGGTCCCTTGACCTCTGACCTCAAGATATTTGAATGAAAATGGGTTCTATGGGTACCCACGAGTCTCCCCTTTACAGACATGCCCACTTTATGATAATCACATGCAGTTTGGGGCAAGTCATAGTCAAGTCAGCACACTGACACACTGACAGCTGTTGTTGCATGTTGGGCTGCAGTTTGCCATGTTATGATTTAAGCATATTTTTTTATGCTAAATGCAGTACCTGTGAGGGTTTCTGGACAATATCTGTCATTGATTTGTGTTGGTAATTTATTTCCAATAATAAATATATACATACATTTGCATAAAGCAGCATTTTTGCCCACTCCCAAGTTGATAAGAGTATTAAATACTTGACAAATCTCCCTTTAAGGTACATTTTGAACAGATAAAAAATGTGATCAATTTATGATTAATTGCAATTAACTATGAACAATCATGCGATTAATCGTGATTAAACATTTTAATCGATTGACAGCCCTAATATACACAAATATTATACACATATTACATTATATATATTATACTGTATATACAGGGATGGGTCAAATTACTTTGAAATGTAGTCAGTCACTGAATACAAATTAAATGGCATTTTTTGTAATTAGTCATGTAATCCCCAAAAAAGTAATCTAATCTGAATACTTTTGGATTACTTCAAAATCAAAATTGAAAAAAAAAAATGGAGGCAGCTACAAAAATTTGAGTCCCACAAAAAAAAAATCTCTTTAAGCATTCTAAGTGAAAATAAAATGCATTTTGCATATTCAGCATTTACAGTTGGTCAAGTCAAACTGAACTGAGACCATAGGCGCAAAAAATCTAGAGGGAATGTAATGTGTACAACAACAACACAGAGAGCGCAAGCAAGCGTCAGTGACAAAATCAGTTTGATTGCATTGTTTTCTATTGGAATCTCCGAACTGGCCGCGAGCGATGAAGCGCTGCACAGCGTGCCGTTCTGAGCTGAACTTTTGTCAGACGCACTGTTTCTATTTATTCCTGTCACTCGCAAAGCACTGCAACGGATGAGGAATGGCTGATTTTTTAAGTTGAAATGAAGAGTTAATATCTATCTATACGGTACCTCCTCATTTCACTACAAACACCTAAATAAGGGGACAGCTGACTGGAGGGAGATGGCCTGAAAGTTTTAGCTACTGTTGGCTGTATTGTATGTCATTTTCAGTAAATATTGCAGTATAAAACCTGTGTTTTCTGTTTAAAAAATACAAACGTCCGAAGATAGCAAGTACTACTCACCCATCTTTTAAGCTGTTACGTCTCCAGTCTGATCTTGACCACACAGCTGCGAGGTACATGGTTTGTGTACTTGGCCTAACAGAATATTTAACAGTGTGTGGACAGAGTGTCCGATGTTATTAGGCTACAGTCCTAAGTAAATATAAAGACCACAAATCTATCTTCTTATCTTGTTGGTTTCTTATTCTGTCAATAAGAGGACACAACAAGGTCAATATTATTCATCATTACAATAACTTATTAGTTCTGCATTATTATAAAAAATATAAAAGGCATTTCTAGGGGGTTCAGTGAGCCCTCTGAACCAACGCAAACTGCGCCTGAGAGGTGGAGCAGGTATGTGGTGCATTGAAACTGAATGCTGCTTCTCCATGTAGTTTTGACTCTGGGGATGGTAAGCAGACCTGGGAGGCGTGGACGGTTCATGATGATGGAGCAAAACATCTGAAATGCAGTGTGACCCTAAACCAGTCACAGTTTTGTACTGCAAAAGTAGCATCTTAAGTGTGTCTGCCAAGTCTGTGACACACAGGAAGCCAGTGCAAAGATCTGAGAACTCAGCTGATGTTTCACTTCCTTGAACTGTGATTATGAGCATACAGAATACATGAAAGAATGAATGATAAAGTAAAAACTGAATGATCTGTATTAAGGAGTGTGTGCACTGCATGGAAGTGATCTGAATTTATTAACTCAGAAAAAACTTGTTTAACCGTAAATCAATTCTTCTTTGCCCCTCCAAAACAGTAGCCTTCACTGTGCTGTCGCCCTGGATGTATCATGGCTGCCACTGGCAACTACTGTCCGCTATCCATACATGATCAGTAGCAAACAGCTATTAAATAATAATAATAATAACTATATTTTTTATCACGTTGATATTGGACCGGTACTCAGTATTGGCCGATACCGCAAGTTTGGGATTCGGAATTAGGAAGTAAAAAATGGTATCGGAACATCTCTAATAATTAGCATATGAATTCTTGAGCTATGGCCAAAAACCTGTTTTGTGAGATCACAGTGACCTTGACCTTTGACCACCAAATTGTAAGCAGTTCATCCTTGAGTCCCAGTGGATGTTTGTGCCAAATTTAAAGAAATTCCCTCAAGGTGTTCCTGAATATCACGTTCACGAAAATGTTAACGCTGGCGAGAGGCATAAAAACGGTAGGACTACGAGTAAACAACAGTGTATTCAGTTTGAGGTTTGAGGTAAATGATAATAGTGCATGATAATGATCTTTGTCAAGTTGACTAACTGACATTTAGCATGTAACAATTAGCTTCTTAGCATATTTAGCTTGTGCAACATGTTAAAGATGAAGTAGGTAGAATTGGTGCAAATATGATTAAAAAAAGTTATTGGCTGGACCGCAGAGGGCCAGCCCTACAGACGCAAAAGTCTGTCACTGAGTGAGTGAGTGAGTGAGTGAGTGACTGAGTGAGTGAGTGAGTGAGTGACTGAGTGATAGAGTTACAGGATTGGTCGGCTGGAGATGCTAGAGCTTCCTCATTGGTCGTTGCTCTTTCAAAATGAAAAGGCGGAGAACAGTTCTGTTTTTATGTTTTACGTGTCAGCGGTTCAATGTAACATTACATAGCGCTGTTGTTGTGCATGTGTTATTGTTTATGCTCGTTTAAGTTACGTTATGTTCGCAAATTTTCGCCAATTTTCGCCTCGCTTTCCTCCATTTCCGCCATGAACTGACTGTCTAGCAGCCTCACTATTGCGGTATGAACCCAAAATAAACAGACTGTGCTTTGATTTAATTGCAAAAAACGGGTCAAAATAATGCCGAAATAACAACATAAATATATCGATTTGTAAAAAGACCGAATTCATTCTTTGTCAAGTCTGTCCGCAACACAACAAGCAAACAACTTTTAAAATGCTTGTTTTCTGAGCGGAGTTCGGATCGATCAATGCCAGGCTCTGCTGACACCAGCAGCTCAATCAACACTCAACATAACGTCATCTAGGCATAAATACGGCAGCGACGTTGTTGTAAACGGATCAAAGTGTGCCGAAATAACTACATAATGATGCTGATTAGTAAAAAGTCTGAATTAATGCTTTGTCGGGTCTGTTACCATGACGACAGGCAAACAACTTTTAAAATGCTTGTTTTCTGAATGGAGTTCGGATCGATCAGTGGCAGGCTACGTTAGCATCGCAGCTGCTCCATTAACACTCCATCTAGAATAAATACGGCAGCAACAACGTCAGTGATGACAGCGGGAATATCTCAACGCTGATAAACTTTTGCAACGTTTGTATATATTGTTACACATCACTTATATTATGAATGCTTTTGATACACATGCTTTCATAAAAATCTGAAATACTTTTAACCTTGCATAATGTATGTCATGATAATACCTTTTCACCTTCTATACAATGTATAATATACTGACTAGTAAATGTTACCATTTACATTACTGAATGCCATTTGCTTCATTATAAGTTGGCTTTCAATCAAACATTAAGATATAAGTGAAAAAAACTGTTCACAAAACATTATAGATATGACCACTGACTATTTGTGTAAGAATTTAGCTACAAATTCAAAGACTTGACCATACGGTCCAGCCATATACTCGGTTTTGACCGAGTCTTGTTTTTATAAAACGGTCACTATATCCTGACAGTAGTGCATGAGAAAAAAAATCATGTGCCTCTGTGTCCTCCGGTGTCCAGACCAGAGGAAAACAACCAATCAGAGCTGATCTGGAGTTTTGCTGGTTTTTGTAAGTTTCTGTTATTGTAATGCCTATTTCTCTCCTCAAATTTTTTCAGAAATATCTTGTAGTGTACTGTTTAGCTGTAAAATGAGAAAGTTTGTGACCCGGCAGCCATGTTGAGATCAGTTGAGGCACAAGCACCAAGCACCGCCCACCAGCCGAAGCACACTTTCTCATTTTACAGCTAAACAGTACACTACAAGATGTTTCTGAAAACATTTGAGGCGAGAACATTACAGTAACAGACTGTTAATATGATAATATGAATAATATTGATTCACATTGATCAGCGCTCCCTAATTTGACCGTTTGATCGGAGTTTGTGAGTGATTGACAGTAGCCTCCCTTGAATGAACAGCCAATAGGAACGCTCTCTGAAATGACCTGTGATTGGCCAAACTCTCCTGTCACAGGCTAGATTTTTTAAAGCCCGAAAACAGAGCCATGAGGAGGTGCAGAAGTGTAGTTCTCTCTCAAAACACTTGAATTACAATATGCTGAAAGGTTATTATGGAATTTTTGCCAAATGATGCCAAAAACATTTTGCCTATTGCTGCTTTAACATGTAGCATGTTATGTTAACATTCAACTTAAAGTATAGCCGAGGCTTCTTGGAGTTTGATTAGCTTTAGAGGTATCCTGTCATGACATGATATGCTGACAAGAGGGAAAGTGGAGCTGTTTGTGGCAGTAGTTGGAAAGTCAGTGGATCAATGTCATCACCCCCCCCCCTCTATATGTTCTACATATAATGGCAATACATGTAAACGGTGGTGAGAAGTCACTCTGGATGTGTTGGACTGACAGGGTAATGGATCAATGGACCCACCAACTGACATTGCTATTTCTAGAGCCACACTAATAGTGTGAAATGATAGCTTCTCTCTGAGGAACAGAAATTAATTTCAATCGTCTTGGCTATATGCTACACTGTGTGCGTGTCTCATTACATCCAGCATTCTGTAGCCATTAAAACCAGCTGCAGAAAATGGGAAATGAGGACAATTGTGACATTGCCCCCGTGGGCTTTGAGAGAGAAATAAATGTGCATGCATTGCTGGGGGCTATCCAGTTGTTCATTTCTATGCCTCCTCCAGTCTATCCATTAAACTGAGGATGTGAGCGGTACTTTTTCTTCTTTTGAAACCAACAGTTTTTCAAATGACACATTCTGAACAATCTGAGTATTATAAACACCATTTATGAGTTTCTTACTTTGTCTCTGCCATCTGTCTCAAGAAGTGATTTTGTTTCAGAATTACCCTGCAAGATGTATTTTCTTAAAACAGGAAGTTGTTTTCAATGTAGTTAGATGATTCCACTTTCTGATGGGATTTTTATTCCTGTGGTGTAAATGTCCCTTTGTTTAATAAAACAGGTAAAATAATCACACCTATTGCCCGATTTTTTCCACAGTGTTTTTAAACTTTTATACTGATGGGGTATCTTATTGCATTATTGAAAAGTAGACGTTAGAGAGCTGACAGGAAAGGAGGGGAAAGAGAGAGATGGGGAAGGACATGAAACACTGATCCCCAACCTGAATCAAACCGTGTTTGGTTTTGGTTACCCTTTATCTTACAATTGCCATAGTTTCCAGATAAGTTCTTAGTAAAGAAATGATGACTGTATCATACTCAGAGGTGTTTCTACTATTCTGCCCCCCTAATGTGTAAATGGAAGGACAAAAAATTAGAAACACGTCTCAATATAATGTAGTCCAGGGCAACACCACCTATAATTGTGATCTCAATAATAAACATAATACATTTACACATTTATGACGATGCCACCAAAAACCGAACATTATAAACTTCATAAAGGTAGAATTATGTTAGAACTGGCTTGGATTGTATTAGATTGTACAGATGCACCTTATAAAGTGGCCATTGAGTGTGTATATTTCTATATGGTCATACATTACAGGCAAACATACAATTCAACAAATATGAAAATGAAGTAAAGATTCCAAGACATAAAATATCTTTTCTAGGGTTTAAAGGGATCTCTGCCAGTTTTCAAGATCTTTCAAGAATATTCCTTTAAAATCTATCTGAAAACTTTGTGTATAGTTTCAGAACAATACCTATATATATATATATATATATATATAGAGAGAGAGAGAGAGAGAAATAATTAGTGCCAAATCATATACTACTTTCAAAGAAACTAGGAACATGTTAAAGAAACAGTTCTAAATTTTGGGAAACATTCTTAGTTAGTTAGTTAGTTAGTTAGTTAGATATATACCACTCCAGCAGCCGTTATCTTAGCTTAGCAAAAAGATTGGAAACATATCTCGTTTATTTAACCACCGTGAG